>JAHRHZ010000046.1:31425729-31468481 GCA_024137785.1 Ginglymostoma cirratum
AGCAGTTCCTGCTCCTATGATGCTGCTTGACCTGCTGTGTTCATCCAGCCCCATGCTTGTTATCTCGGATTCTCCAGCATCTGCAGTACCTTTTATCTCTGATACAAGTTTCCAAAATGGTTCCTTCTGATTTCAGTCCACAGGTTTAAAAATATATATTTTTAAAAAAATAAACACTGTTCTTACATCATGGGATACCAAAAATCAGGTGAAGGCATTATATATGGCAAAGGCTGACAATATTCCAGCCCCGGTTCTGATGACTTGTGCTGCAGGACAAGCCACACCACTAGCCAAAGCCATTCCAGTACAACTACAACAAAGGCATCTAAATGGAAATTTTGGACACTGCCCAGGTATGTTCTCTACACAAAAAGCAGGATAAATGCAACCTGGTTAATCACTGCCCGCTCATTCTATTTTCGGTCATCAATACAGTAATGGAAGGTGTCAACAGTGCTGCCAAGTAGAACCAAAACCATAACCTCCTCATTGAGTTCTGCTCGCTTCATTTCTGCCTGACCTTATCACAGCCTTGGTCCAAACGTGGGCCAAAGAGCAAACTGAAAAGGGGAAGAGAGGGTGACTGCCCTTTATATCACTCTTTGACCAAGTGTGGCGTCAAGGAATCCTAACAAGACCAGAGTCAATGGGAATCTGGGGGTAAAACTCTCTGCTGCTTGAAATTATACCTGACACATAGAAAACATGGTTGTGGTTGTAGGAGGCCAGTTATCTCAGCTCCAAGACATCTCTGCAGCAGCTCCTCAGGTTAGTGTCTTAGGCACAACTATCTACAGCTGCTTTACTGGTGACCTTCTCTCCATACAAACTTACGAAAAAGGAACAAGAGTAGGCCATTCTATCCTTTGAGACTGCTCCATCATTCAGTAAGGCCTGTTTTATTCTCAACTCTATATTTCCACATACGTACGGATAAAAGGGTTGAATTGACATTGTGATATTTGTAATAAGATTATTTAAAATAGTTCTTATATAATGTAAAATAGTACATTTTTACTTCTTTGATGTGTAATAAATTTTGACATTCTTTGTTAAATATTCATTGACAGCCCCTTGTAAGTATGTTGAGTGACTGACGCCCACAGTGACTAAATTACAAAAATAAAATCTACAGTCTATTGGGTTCAATCAAGATAATACCAGACCCACGGCAATGTGGTTGACTCTTAACTGCCATCTGGGCAATTAGGGCGTTAATTCTGCCTAGCCAGCGACGCCCTCATCCCATGAATGAATAAAAAGAGCCAGAGATACTGGGCTGATATTATTTATATACTGTCTTTAAGTGCCTTTTAGATGAACACAAACCAGCAAGTTTGCCACGATTGCCAGCAGGCTTCAATCCAGTCAAGGGAGGAATAGCTTTTGTTTAGGTCCATGCCCTGCTTGGAGCAGTCAGAGTCATGATCCTCTGCTCACAAGAGTTGAGAAGCTGAAAGACAGACAGCTCACCACTGTCTTGACTCTTTCTATCCTATTGTGGGTTGCCTACCTCTTGCAATAAGAAAGACAGGTTTTGTGAGAGATGAAAGTGAGTGACACAGCTATTACTGTTGCTACTGGTGGGGAGCTTTCCCACCAGTCAACATCAAGTCATGTATCTAAAATATGCCAAGTTTAACATTAAAGGAGCAACAAGATTGAAATGCTGCAATATCTGCAGACATTATAAAGTTATGAAGTTGTCAAGGTGGCAGATTTCATAAAAATGAGCGATTTGGTTTTGTGGTCTTTTAATGTCTACACGAATTAACAGGCAAGTTCCGTTTCATGTGGGTGTGTTTTGTCTAAACATCAGGCAGGCCTTAAAAGGAGAGACAAAGAGCTGGTATATTTATGGCATGTGAAGCGTTACTGGTCAAATTTATAGGAGTGTGAAGAGTTATAGGTCAGTTTAATGAGGATGTAAAGAGTTATTATAGAGATTTATAGGAATGTGAATGGGTATCTGGAAGGTTTATGGTTGTAAGAAAGAAATATTATCAGGCAGGTTTATCAGGATGTGAAAAGTTATCCGGCAGCTTTACGTTGATAGAAAAGATCATCCTGGCAGGTTTGTGGAGGTATGAATAGTTATCAGGCAAGCAAGAATTGAGAACACCAGGGTGCAAGTGAGTGCAATATTGATTTTCATTCAATTCCAACTAATTTTTGTATACAGACATTAATTTCAAAGTTGATACATTCTTTGTTAACAACAAGGAAGTAACTATACCTTAAATTAGGTACAGAAGAAAACAAAATAACAAGTCATCCCGGGAGGGTCATTCTTCTAAGTAGAAGACCAATATTCCTCAGCAGGGAAACATTTTCTTGTGATTTTGAGGTAATCCTACCAAAGAGAGATTGTCCTTCTCAGCAGCAAAATAACCATTATCACAGCATGGAGACTGTTCCATTGTTAAATCCCTGCTGCAACGTCTACTCCTTTTTAAAGGCATTCAATAGCACAAAAATGGATCAAATTGCACACATTCTGTGGCTTGCTTTGAATCAGACAATAATGATCTTTACAAAAAATTAAGTTAAGACTTGCATTCATATAACATCTTTCAAGATCTTGTGGCATTTTATTTTCTGAAATACTCTTTTGAGGTGCAATGATCATTGTAATAGTGCATGAAATGCAGCTGCCAATTTACACACAGCAAGGTCTCGCAACCAGCAATGCAGCTTAAGGAATAAATATTGGCCGAGTGTTCAGGATGGAATGCTGAGCTCTTCATTAATGCAATGGAATCTTTTTGCCCATCACAGAGAGCAGATTACGTCCTGATTTACTGTCTCATCTAAAAGCCATCATTTTCAGCACTGCCGCACATTCTCTCTACCGTATTGAAGTGTTGGTCTCAATTTTATGGTCATGCCCAAAGCTGTGAAATTCAATAAGGCCTATTGTAGGAAGCACAAAAATATTATGCTGCCTGTTCATTTACACGATTTGTAGCCTATGTTAAATGCACTATTCAGATGCTGCATATCTGAGTTGGAGGCACAAATTCTAAGAGGCTAATTTGATTTCAAGCTCGTGTTTGATATTTGAAAGCAGTCAGTACCTTTTAAATGGGAGGTGTGTTTTGACTGGCGCAGATGCTTGTTTGTGGAAAAAGAAAAACAGAGTGTGAGCAGTAAGAAGTATAGCTGTGGAGAAATATTGAACAGTTCCAAGGTTCTCCAATGTAACATGAAAGACCTTGGCGCAGGACCTGGACAGAAAGAGAGCTACTTAATCCACAGCGAACTAGGAGAACTTCCAGATGGACCCTGCACTGACACTGGAAGCAGACTGGGTCTCACAGTCAATGGTAGCAGTGTAGAAGTTTCCAGGTAAGTGAGCTGGTGTGTAGTCTTGGCTGAAATTCATTGCAGAATGAACAGTACAGCAGTTCTCCAAATTTCTGAGATAGTGAAGGCAGCAGTTACATGTAGAAGCCATGAGATAGCAACAGAAGAGTTAGCTTTACAACGTGAGCAACACAACGGACTATCTCCTTAGAAATTCTGAAAACTGCTGTACTGTTAGCTTTTCAATGAACTTCAGCAAAAACAAAATATAGGCTCACTTGCCCGGAAACTTGTACAAATTTGGTTTGGTCTATTAATTTCATCATTTTAAAATGGAAAGTAAAAGATAATGCTGTCTTGAAGGACTGCAGGATATGGATACAGTGCAGCGACTACTCCAATGACTTCACACACAAGTGTTCAAGGTCAGATCTCTCACCACATGCCACAGCACCTCCTGTAGAATTCACAAAATCTAAATAGCAATGCAAAGCTCCCAATAATTTCCATAATTCAGCAGTGGCAAGGTCATATCAATTGGCATCTAACCTGAAAGTGGATAATGAGCTTTTTAAATACTACTAGATGAGGGTCCTTCCTCCTGCTGGAAGACGCTCGACGGTCCAAGATTAAGAAGGTTTGCTGGAGTATTAAAAAATAGTAGTGCTGAGAACAAATCAGAGTTGCATGTTGATGGACTTCACAACCGGTCTACCCTAATAATTTCCAGTGCATGCTGCCAAGACATGTACTAATAATGCGCTCAAAATGCCATTTTGTCATGTTGATACCCAAAGAGTGCACATGGCACAAAGGCCGTTTGGACCCGAAATGGTGCATATAACACCAAAACAATAGGCACAATGCAACTAAACTTTACAGTTTACAGGTAGAGTTTAATTGTTCCATCATTACCCCTGAAGCTGCTATTCCCCCTTTTTCTTCTCACACTCCAAAATAAAAGGCTGTGACAGGCTGGAAGACAGAGGGGCCTGCATAAATTGAGAGGTGTGGGACGGAGAACACACTACCATCCTGACTTCCCCATTTAAGGAAGGGGTTAGTCAGGTTGTCCTTCCTACCTAGAGATTAAATTAGGCCCTAACATGTTTAATCAAGGGTAAATTCTGACAGCGTCCCTGTGGGTTCAGGGGATAGTGGGTTCTGTTGATCACACATCACTAAAAGCGATACTGGGGCTCCCAGATATGGCTGTGACAGGGCTGACATATGTATTCAGGCTGTTGGATGGGTCCATCGTGCCACCCTATTGCTCTGCAGTCGGACATGAATTGACAATTTTATAACTCAGAAACAAACATAATTAATATCTCTGTCCTTCAAACAATCTGAACAGGAAACAACTCAAATCAACATTGTGGCAGCAGTTACATACTGAAGCCACGGGATTGCAACAGAAGAGGTAACTTTACAACATTAGGAACACAACGGACTATCTTCTTAGAAATTCTGAGCACTACTGTACTGTCAGCTCTGCAATGAACTTCAGCCAAAACTAAACATATGCTCACTTCCCTAGAAACTTGTACAAATTTGGTTTGGTTTATTAATTTCATCATTTTAAAATGGAAAGCCGAAGATGAGGCTCTCTTGAAGAGCTGTAGTATTTTGCAGATGTAATTAGAGCAAAAGCACACACTTTCTTAATAAGTCAGAGAAGAAAATCCTCTACAGCAAGTTAACAAGTACACCCATCAACCAATACACAGTGAAACTTAAGGGATTGGACATTCTGATGGGAATACATTCGTAAAAGATATAACATAGAACAGTACAGCAAAATACAGGCCCTTAGGCCCACCATGTCTGTGCCGACCACGATGCCATTCTAAACTAATCCCATCCGCCTGCATATGGTCAGTATCCGTCTATTCCCTGCCTATTCATGTCTCTGTCTAAATGCATCTTAAATATTGTTATCATATCTGCTTCTTCTACTTCCTCTGGCAGTGTGCTCCAGGCACCATCCCCTGTGTAAAAGACTTGCCTAGCACTTCTCTTTTAAACTTCCCCCTCTCAAATTAAACCTGCACTCCCTAGCATTTGTCATTTCTACCCTTGGAACATATGAAGCTTTTCAAACAATTGATTCCATATGGGGCAAGTCTAAAATTTGTAACAACAAAGTTAGATTTCTTACCACTTACTCACTCTGTGGAATCATAACATTAGGACGCCTTCAAAAAAACATTGTAAACTTGAGTAGAATACACTAATAATGCCTTTAAAATTTTTTCCCCTGTTTCACAGAGATCTTTATAACTTAAGATGTTAATTAAGTGAACGGTAATAGTACATTCAATGAACAGTGGCAAATGAGCTTTCTGTTTGGAAAATGACAATGCCGTCAGCACCTCCTTGAAAGAAAATAGGACACTTGCGATCATTTATCATTTGTTAACAAGCAGGCAACATATTTGTGTAAATTACTTCAAAACACATTTTTATATCACCTGGATGTGTCATCAAAAGTCCATCCAAACTAATGTACTTTCCTGCAGCTTTGCTTCTCTCATCTAAAAGGAAACAGGTGTTACTAAGTCTCTTTCAACAAAGATGGATATTGTCTCAAGTCCTTTCCTTCCATGTGTTAACTAATAAATGACAGACTGATTTTAACATCATTTTTAGGCATTACCAGCACAATGTACCTGCTTACGCCCAATAGTAAACCTGGTATCAAATAATACCACATAGGCCCTGACACTGCTTGGAAACAGCCTGCAAAGTTCCAAATTTTTCAGGCAGTTGACAGGGATCATGAATGTAGAACCTTTGATCCAGCCTGATGTTATATTCGGTTAGTAAAACCTGCCTGCCAAAGCAATAATGCATTTGGCTAATTTCTGGTTAAGAATGACAAAACAACTGTTCAGTGGTACAATCAGAAAAAGGGAGACAAAAATAAACTGTCCTGATCTGCATCTGTTATGTAGCACATCTGAGTGTAGAGAAACATAGGTTCTAGCTGTAAACTGTGAATACATTTGTCAAATCTTATTGCTAGAAAAGCATATTGCTGATGCAGAATGGGGGAGGTAGGAAGTTCAAAAATCTAAGTTTCTAAGAGAGAAGAGCTGGTTTCATGTTGCCTGTATGTCTGAACTGTCATGGAAGACTTCACAATGCATTGGAAATTTTGCCATTCTGCTGATTTGTAAATAGAATCACAACATTCTTACATTCTCCCTGTGATCACACTTTTACTATAATAAGTCATTCATATGAATGAAGAAACATTCATCGCACATTTCGTCTGAAACAACACAGGTTAATGCTACCAAGCATAACATCAAATTTCAGAGTACGATCAAGTTAATCATGTGCAAAATGTTGAATTGTAATGAAATGTTACTTTGGATAATTCAATGAGCAATATCAAGATGATAAACATGTTGCTTGAAATAAAGAGTCCATTAATCAATTCAGAATCATTCATTATTTCTGTAAACCATAGAAATAGTTAGAACATTTGGAAATACAAAAATTTCTAAACGTCCAAAGTGTAAAATCTTAGCTTACTGGATCAGATATAATCACCATGCTCTTTAACGTCTGGCTGCTTACAGCGAATAATTTTCAAATCATTTAATGACTGGGAAATCATGGCCACTATACACTTGAATTTGCAACATTCTCAGGGCTGCATAATCTATATTTAAAATCTATGCACAGATGACACTAGTTTCTCCGAATGGAATAGATTTTATTCACGATGCTTTAACATGCGTACTCCATGCTACATTTTGGCCTTCCAACTCTTTCTACAGTATTATCTTCATTTCCCCAAGTCCACACCCAGGTTTAACCAACCAAGCATAATGAAATAGATCAGTTACCAGACTGACATGATCAAGCACATAACAACTGAACATTTACGTTGTGGTGAGTGAAGGTCTCCACTGGCACAATGTTGTAAAATTACTTTAATTGATTCAGTCCACTTCAGTAGGACTCCATCTTGCTTTCCTTAAGATACATGCAAACAAAATTGACTATACTGCATCCCACCTTTCCAAACTTGTTCTTTTTCTAATCATTTCTCTTTATCACTTTTTTCCTGCTCAAGAGGATGCAGCATCTACTCATCCCTCTCTACATAAAAAATAAATCAGACAAGGAAAGAATGAAAATCTCAGACAATGGGGGCAGAAAAATATGATATAAATGTATCACTTGTGCTGCAGACCCAGGCCAAGAACAATAATAATTGAAATAGTGGATTCTCATATTTGTACATTTTTAAATAAAATGCTACTTTTAAGAATCTAGAGAAAAAAGTCAAAATAATGTTTTATGGTACAATTAACAATCAGATTTCCAGGTCCTCAGCCACTTTCCTGAGAGTAAAGATAATACACAACGGTTAGCATTACTTCCAGGCTGTTTTGTGTTAAAAAAAAAGAGGCCCTGGAGACAGCTTATATTAAATTCTACACCTGTCCACAAGTTACAGACTGGTAATATCTAAAGAAAATTAAGTCTTCTGAAAATTTTTTAAAATGATTGATAGGGGATATGTGGAAAACAAAATGACTGAATTTCCAATGCAAAGTTGATGAAAATTCCAGTTGGCCCAAATCACAAAAAAAAAGTTTCAGATGCACAATCTGTCCTCTCACTCATTTTAATGAGTGGCATTAGACCATTAATGAGGGTATCCTGAAGAAATCTATTGACTCCAATATCAGGTACCATGCCTGTAATGATATAACTTTCAGAAGTAATCTGCTGCAAAACAAGAAAGTTAATATTTCTTTAAAGTATGTAGTTCAACATGGATTTCTCCTCTGTGCCATCTCCCACAACTTTCCAGAACCATTGCTAAGATAAGTGGATGAGGTTGTATTGGGTCATAAGGATGAATTATCTCTCAGCACATGAGAGAAGCTGACAGCTCATCCCATTCAGATTAGCCCAGAGATCAATTACAATTCGATAATCAGTCGAGTATCTCTAAACCCATTCATCACTAGACAAAGCTGTTGCATTTTTACATCCAATGATAATATTTTGTAAATGATTAATTTTCTTGAAGCTAACGTTCAGTGAAATGAATGTATCTCAAAAGACAAGACAGAAAAGGTTTTTATCCCCAAGAGTGCAAATTGTGAAGATTTTCTGCTCGTGCGGGATGTAATTCTGCCCATCATGTACTTTTGTACTTTGTCAAAAGAACTGGGTCCAAAGATTTATTCTAATGGAGCTCCTTTCTACTAACGTGCAACACATGTGTCAGGAAACACTAATCCAGAAGCACTGTCAAAAATTTACAAAATTTATCTTAAGTGTAAAAGTAATAGTGAAATGACAGGCAGCCAATGTGTTCGTACTTATGCCCCAGTTTCTACCGGAATGGAAAATGTCTCTGCCACACTGAAAATGTCGTAGTTGAGAAATCCCAGCCCAAACCTTTCATTTTCACAGGGTTTGAACAAAGCTCATGCATTGAAGCTCCTATAGGTAGCTGGCCATTTAAATTACCAGCTATATCCACTGGGAGTGGATTTTGAACTGCCTGGTGTGTGGAACCCAGAGTGAAAATTAGAGTAGTTACGAGTAAAAAGTCAATCAACCACTGGGAACTGTCCAATGTGTCAAAATCTGTTTGAAATTTCAGCTTTATTTCTTTATTTTCTGCTTAAAACTAAGAAGGTCTGCAATGTGCAACTTATAAACTTACTTTGTATGTTTTACACTGTACTATATTTACTGCAATGTTTAACTTTTAACTTTGTTCTTTCTTTCCGTGTTGCTCTTAAGATTCTGTACATAGATACGTGTACCTACGTTGACGCCTTATGTGGTGACATTATGCATTTTTCACTGCACTCATTTGTATTTGAGTACTTGTGACAATAAAATCAAAATAAAGCAAAGAAGTGTTGACCTGTCAAGAAGTGTCAAGTACTGTTAAGAGAGATTAAGAAGTATCATGACTTTTAAAAGTATTGACAATATTAAAGAGTGTCACGGCTTTACAAAAAGTCTTAACAATAGTAACAAAGCGTATTTATGAATGAGGCAGATTTTCTCAACAGAATTTCATATACAACGTAGAACTTTAAGTAATGGATTTTTATTTTTTTCTCTTAAGTGCATAGGTACTTGTGGATCATCAATGAATTGGTTTGGTAGATAAATGGGAAATAGTGCTGGGTGGAAGAAGACACTATGTTGGAATAGGGATATGAGAGGCCAGGGAGAAATGGGGAGAGGGCATCAGTTTGCCTGAATTGGTTTGGATGGGGCACGGGGAATAGAGGGGTGGAAGCACCTGGCCTGTGTTAGGAACTCTCAGCCTCCTCTACTCTTTGCAGGTTACTTATCCCAAAGCCCAATTGAGTCCACCTACCCTGTCAAAAATGGGAAGTGTGGTGGGCTATTATTTAAAGTCAGGTTTGTGGGTTGTGGAGCTGGAATCTCTCTCTCTTCTGGGAGAAATGACCGACGCAGGTACAAAAATTGGGGCTTTAGTCTCATACTGAAATAGCAAGTATTCCAAAAAGTAATCACTGCATTTTCTTATAAATATACATAACATGCTTCTTACAAAACGTTATGGAAATATGATTTTAAAGGTTCATAAGGAGATGCAATAGAATGGTCTGAAGTATTGTGGAATGACTTTCTGTACCGTAATGCTCTTGACAACAGCATGAAAGCATCCAAACATGTTCTACCTATGTCAGGCAATGAATCATTTTTGATAATAATCCATAGAAGTTTCAGTTTCAAATTTTAAAAAAAGCGTTGCGCAGCAAGGAAATTCCAAGAGGGCAACATATAAATGAGATTTAAATTAATTTCTTCAATCTGTTTTAATATCCATTTAAGTATGTACACACACGTGCAGATGCATGATAGTTTTTAAAAAGTTGCAACTCGGCAAAATACATGTTATCAGGACCCAGGCACCAGAAAGTTAAATATTAGCTGTTTCAATAATGGACTAAATCATTTGGATTTCTATCAGTTGGGGTAGGTGATCATGGTATACGGAAGCATATGTTGAATGGTGTACTGAAATGTTTTGTTTTAAAAGTTGACAGACGAGATCTTTGGGCACACTCAATTTAAAGTGACATTCCAATTTCAGGAGCATAAATAATGACAGTGAAAATTATGATGATGTAATCAACAGATACCTGGCATACTTTCGGGTTTCATATCTCAGACAAACTGACACTAGTCATTTAAAATATTATACCGTGACTTTCTCCGATAGTATCCACGTGGAGAAGATGTGCAAACAACAATATACTTCCAATAATTCAACATTTCTGACTCATGGGATGTTCTTCCACCTATCTGGGGGAGGAATAAGCACTAGTTAAAGAGTAACATGTCCCTAGCTTTTTACACTTGTGACAGTGAGGATCTAAGTGTTTCAGAGCCAGAGAATGAACAGGTACAGCTTCCAGCTTATGATTCAGGTTTTAAGAAAAATGACTGTGAGGCTTCTCTGCAAAATGACATACACTGACCATTTTTAAATTTGTGCTTTTTTGCCCTTGAGGTAAATATTTCATATTTAAGCCTGACATTTATTCCTATCTAATTTTTTATTCCATTATTTTTGCACTGGTACAGTGATAACAATAAAAAGGCTATACTTTTTTTTAGCAATCCGGTAATCAGATGAAATGGAATCCTATCATATTCCAGAGGGCAATGATAAAAAACTACTCATCACATTGGGTCTTCCATTTTCAGCAAGGGTCTGGGTTACCAGAAATATGTAATACACAGGAAAATGTATCTAGTTGATTCTTGGCTGTTACTATCATTAAGTCCAGCAAAAAAAAAAATGTCTCTAGGCAAAGAAAGGCTGTAGCATTAACTATTTCTATTGTAGTTGTAACTGGAGCAGAAGTTGAATTTCTGTATTGTCTGCCTGGGGCGATATTTGTTGTGAGGGCAGCAGCGTAGCTGGAATTTGAATTAACTTTAGCTCGCTGAGTGGCTTTTCCTGCTCTTAATTTATTCACAACTGCATAAATTATGGGAGCAGCTTACCTGTATGAACAGGTTTAAATTCAGAAATCAAATTCATTAGTGCATCAGAATTCTTATTATGGTAACAGGATTTCAAACTTTTGAGCATCTGTTAACCTCTCACATTCAACTTTTCCATGCATAATGTACTTGCCTTCACCACTTCCTCTGGCAGCTTGTTCCATATACGCACCACCCTCTGCATGAAAAGGTTACTCTTCAGGTCCCTTTTAAATCTTTCCCCTCTCAACTTAAACCTATGGCATTCTAGTTTTGGACTCCCCTACCATGGGGAAAAGACCTTGGCTATTTACTTTATCTATACCCTTCATGAAAGTCTGCGCTTATCCAGCCTCTCCTTATAACTCAAACCCTCCAGTCTCAGTTACATCCTTGTAAATCTTCTTTGGATCCTTTCCAGTTTAATAACATCTTTCCAATAGCAGGACGGCCAGAATTATATGCAGTACTCCAAATGTGGCCTTACCGATCTCTTCTATGGTCGTAACATGATGTTCCAACTACTGTACTGTCCTTTGATTTTGAAATCTAAATTCATGGTTCTCCACTTGGAGTGATAGAGTCGGACAGCACGGAGACAAGTCCTTTGACCCAAACTAGTCCATGCCGGACACAATGCCCATCCATGCTAATCCCGTTTTTCTGCATTTGGTCCACATCCTTTGAAACCTTTCCGAACCATGTATTTGTCCAAATGCATTTAAATGTTGTTAATGTACCCACTTCAACCATTTCCACGAGTGGCTCATTCCATATGCGCATCACCGTCTGTGTAAAAAAGCTGTCCCTCATCTCATAATCTTACACACTTCTATCAGATGCCCCCTCAGTCTCCTATGCTCTAAAGAAAAGAAAGAGTCCTAGCCTGTCCAACCTCTCCCTATTACTCAGTCCCTTGAGTCCTGGCAAAATCTTTGCAAATTCCTTTTGCACTTGTCTCCAGTTTAATAACACCCTTCCTACAGCAAGGTGACAAAAATTGAACACAATAGTCCAAGTGTGGCCTCACCAACATCCTGTACAACTGCAATATAACTTCCTAGCTTCTAAACTCAATGCCTTGGCTGATGAAGGTCAGTGTGCCAAAAGCCTTCTTCACTGCCTTTCTACCTGTGACTCCAATTTCAGATGCACCTAAACTCCAAGGCCCCTCTGTTCCTTTACATTCCTTAAGGCCCTACCATTCACCATAAAACTCCTCCTTTGATTTAACTTTCCAAAATGCAACGCCTCAACTTATCTATATTAAACTCTATTTGCCATTTCTCAGCCCACTTTCCCAGCTGATCAAGATACTCTGCAATTTCTGATAACCTTCGTTACTGTCCACGATATTATAGTGTCATCCACAAACTTACTAATCATGCCTTGTATTTTCTCATACCGAACATTGATATAGATAACAAACAGCAACGGGCTCAGCACTGACCCCTGATGCGCACCACTAGTCACAGGCTTGCAGTCCAACAAGCATCCTTCCAGTATTAGTCTCTGTTTCCTACCACCAAGCCAATTGTGTATCCAATTTGCCAGCTGTCATTGGATTCCATGCAATCTAACCTTCCAGAGCAGCCTACCATGTGGGGTCTTATCAAAGGCCTTACTGAAATCCATATAGGCTACGTCTACCACCCTGCCCTCAGCAACCTTCCTGATCACTTCATCAAAGATTTAAAACAAATTTGTGAAGCATGGTCTATCATGCACAAAGCCATGCTGACTACTCCTAATCAAAATTTGCCTTGCCAAATGCACATGTATTTTATCCCTCAGAATCTTCTCAAGTAACTGACCTCCCATAGATGTTAGGCTTACTGGTCTATACTTCTTAGGTGTTTCTTTTCAGCCCTTGTTGAATAAGGGCATAGCATTTGCTAACTTCCAGTCTTCTGGGACCTTACCCGTGGCTAACGATGATACAAATATATCAGCCAGGGGCCCCACAATTTCTTCTCTAGCCTCTTGCAGGGTTACGTAGAAAACAGAATATAGAACAGTACAGCACAGTACAGGCCCTTTGGCCCACGATGTTGTGCCGGCCTATTATCCTACTCTAAGAATAAACTACCATGCGTACCCTATGTTTTACTATCATCCACGTGCCTATCCAAAAGTTGCTTAAATGTCCCTAATGTATCTGACTCCACTACCACCGCTGGCAGTACATTCCACACGCCCACCACGCTCTGTGTGAAGGACCTACCTCTGATATCTCCCCTCTACCTCCCTCCAATCACCTTAAAATTATGGCCCCTCGTAATAGTCATTTCTGCCCTGGGAAAAAAGTCTCTGGGTATCCACTCGATCTAAGCCTCTCATCATCTTGTACTTTTCTATCAAGTCACCTCTCATCCATCTTCACTCCAATGAGAGAAGCCTGAGCTCCCTCAACCTTTCTTCCTAAGACCTGCCCTCCAGTCCAGGCAGCATCCTG
Source organism: Ginglymostoma cirratum (assembly GCA_024137785.1). Taxonomy (NCBI): domain Eukaryota; kingdom Metazoa; phylum Chordata; class Chondrichthyes; order Orectolobiformes; family Ginglymostomatidae; genus Ginglymostoma; species Ginglymostoma cirratum. Next base: position 31,439,513 of record JAHRHZ010000046.1, read on the forward strand.
GGAAATCTCCTCTGCACCCTCTCAAAAGCTTCCTCATCCTTCCTATAATGAGGCGATCAGAATTGAATGCAATATTCCAAGTGTGGTCTTACCAGGGTTCCATAGAACTGCAGCATAACCGCATGGCTCTTCAACTCAATTCCCCTGCCAATGAAAGTCAACGTGCCATACACCTTCTTAACAACCCCATGAACTTGGGTAGCAACTTTGAGGGGGCTATGGACGTGGACCCCAAGATCCCTTTGTTCCTCCACACTGCCAAGAATCCTACCATTAACCCTATATTCTGTATTCAAATTCGACCTTCTAAAATGAACCACTTCACACTTTTCTGGGTTGAATTCCATCTGCCACTTCTTTGCCCAGCTCTGCATCCTGACAATGTCCCACTGCAACCAATAACAGCCCTCCATGCTGTCCACAACTCCACCAACCTTCATGTCATCGACAAACTTACTAACCCACCCTTCCACCTCCTCATCCAAATCATTTATAAAGATCACAAAGATCAGAGGTCCCAGAACAGATCCCTGCGGAACACCACTGGCCACCAAGCTCCAGGCTGAATATTTTCCACCTACTACCTCCCTCTGTCTTCTATTGGACAGCCAATTCTGTATCCAGACTGCCAAATTTCCCTGAATCCCATGCGTCCTTACTTTTTGAATGAGCCTACCATGGAGAACCTTATCAAATGCCTTGCTAAAATCCATTTACACCACATCCACTGTTCTGCCTTCATCAATGTGTTTTGTCGCATCCTCAAAGAATTTAATAAGGCTTGTGAGGCATGACCTGCCCCTCACAAAGCCATGCTGACTATTTCTAATCAAACTGTGCTTTTCCAAATAATCATAAATACTACCTCTCAGAATCCTCTCCAATAATTTGCCGACCACAGAAGTAAGACTAACTGATCTGTAATTTCCAGGATTATCCCTATTCCCTTTCTTGAACAAGGGAATGACATTTGCCACCCTCCAATCTTCTGGCACTACTCCAGTGGACAGTGAGGACGTAAATATCATTTCCAAAGGGGCAGCAATCTCTTACCTTGTTTCCGGTAGAAACCTTGGGTATGTCCCGTCTGGCCCAGGGACTTATCTATCCTCATGTTTTTCAAGATTTCTAGCACATCCTCCTTCCTTACAACAACCTATTCAAGCACATCAGCCTGTTTCATGCTGTTCTCACAAATGTCAAGGTCCCTCTCACTGGTGAATACTGAAGCAAAGTATTCATTAAGGACCTCCCCTACCTCGTCTGACTCCACGCACATGTTCCCTCCATCATCCTTGATTGGCCCTACCCTCACTCTGGCCATCCTCTTGTTCCTTACATATGTATAGAATGCCTCGGGGTTTTCCTTGATGCTTGGATATACCTGGTTAGGACCAGGAGATTTATTACCTTCGTACATTCTAATACTTACAACTCCTCCTCTACTGTGATATGGACTGTCCCCAAGATATCGCCACTAACTTCCCCACGTTCCCAAGTCTTCATGCCTTTCTCCACAGTAAATACAGGAAAAATATTCATTGAGGACCTTTCCCATCTCCTGTGGTTCCACACATACATGTCCACTTGGTCATTAAGGGAGTCCTATTCCCTCTCTAGCTGTTCTTTTTCCTTCAAGATACTTAAAGAATCACTTTAGATTTACCATAATCTTCTCAGCCAAAGCTATCTCATGCCTCCTTTTCACCCTCTTGATTTCCTTCTTCAGTAAATTCCTGCCTCCCCTGTATACCTCCAGGGATTCCCTTGATCCCAGTTGCATGTACCTGACCCATGTCTCCTCCTTTTTTCTGGTCAAAATCTCAATATCTCTTGTCATCCAGGGTTCCCTACTCCTGAAAACCTTGCCCTTCACCCTCACAGGAACAGAGAGACTTTGACCTCTCACTATCACACTTTTAAAGGCCTCCCACTTGCCAGAAATCCCATTGCCTGCAAACAAACTATTCCAATCAACCCCTGTAAGCTCCTGTCTAATTCCATCAAAATTTGCCTTGCCCCAATTTAGAACTTGAATCTGTGGGCCAGTTTTATTCCCTCTCCATTACTATTTTCAAATTAATAGAATTATGGTCACTGGTCCCAAAGTGCTCCCCCACTGTCACCTCAGTCACCTGTCCTGCCCTATTTCCCAAGAGTAGGTCGAGTTTTGCCCCTTCCCCAGTAGGGCCCTCTACACACTGCTTGAGGAAACTTTCCTAAACTCATTTAACAAATTCCACACCTTTTAAGCCCTTAACACTATGGCAGTCCCAGTCGATGTTAGGAAAACTGAAATCCCCCCACTATGACAACCCTATTGCTGCTGCACGTCTCCGCAATCTCCCTGAATATTTGTTCCTATAATCCCCATTGTCTAATTGGGGACCTATAGTACAACCCCAATAATGTCACCATCCCCTTCTTATTTCTTAACTCCGCCCTCAAAGCGTCACTGCGTGATCCTTCAGTTATTTCATCTCTAACTACTGCTGTGATACTCCCCTTAATCAAGAATGCAACTTCCCCTCCCCTCTTTCCTCCACCTTTGTCCCACATAAAGCACGTGTACCCTGGCACATTAAGCTGCCAGTCCTGTCCCTCCTTTAACCATGTTTCTGTAATGGCTATAATATCCCAGCCCAATGTACTTATCCACACCCTGAGTTTATCGGTCTTACCTGTCAGCCCTCTTGCATTGAAATAGATCCAATTTAATCCAACAGGCATTCCTTGCTCCCTGCCCTCTTCCAGCCTGACCTGTCTCTTCAACTTGCTACATCTGATTAACATTCCAGCTTCACACTTGCCTTCCTGCTGTTGAGGATCCCACTCCCTTCCCAAGCTAGTTTAAATCTTCCCTTGTAGCACTAGCAAATCTGCCCACCAGGATATTGGTCCCCCTCCAGTTCAGGTGCAACCTGTCCCTCTTGAACAGATCATCTCTGCCCCGGAAAAGATCCAGAAATCTGAATCCCTGCCCCCTGCACCAATTCTTTAACCACACATTCATCTGCCATATCCTCCTGTTCTTATCCTCACTAGCACATGGCACTGGAAGTAATTTGGAGATTACCACTAACAAGATCCTGCTCTTTAACTTATTTTCTAGCTTTCTTTAATCACTCCACAGGACCTCATCCCTATTTCTACCTATGTCATTTGTGCCAAGATGCACAATGGCTTCTGGCTGCTCACACTCCACCTTGAGAACATTCCACAGTGGCTCTGAGACATCCTGGGCCCTGGCACTTGGGAGGCATCACAACCATCCTGGATTCCTGTTTGTGGCCACAGAATCTCCTGTCTGCCCCCGCTAAGTATTGAGTCTCCTATCACTAAGGCCCTGTTTACCCTTACCTTTTCACACTGTGCCCCAGAGCCACTCGTAATGCCACCGACCTGGCTACTGGTGCTTGCCCCTGAACAGTCATTCACCACCCTCCCCCCAAACAGTATTTAACACGGTATACTTGTTTTCGAGGGGAATGGCCACAGGGGATTCCTGTACTCTCTGCACCCTTTGCCTTTCCTGGTGGTCATCCTGCTACTCTGCCTGCACCTTAGGTGTGACCACCTCACTAAAACTCTCATTTATGATATCCAAGTGCATCCAGGCCCAGCTCCAGCTCCAGCTCCCTAACACGGTCTCCCAGGAGCTGCACCTGGATGCACTTCCCAAAGGTGTTGTCATCAGGGGCAATGGAAGTCCCCCTGAGCTCCCACCTCCTTATAAAATATAAACTGTATAATCAGTTAACCTGAGTGAATAAGCATACTAAGAGAAAGAAAGAATTTTAGCAAATCATTCAGACAACTAGTTAACTCTCTTAAGCATGCAAAACTTAACAGTGATATAATATCATTGCATGTTCTCCACTCCTCATCATGATTCAATAAATTGTTTGTAGTTTGATGGACAATTTAGTTTTTCACATTAGTTTTCGGTTGAAAAGTGTTAACTTTTTGCCAACGTCAATTTCTATGGTTACTGGTCAACTCACCCAAGTAGCAGTTCTGTATTCTCAAGCCTAACAAAAAGTATTGAAAGGCTGTTTGAGCATACAACTTCACCTGATATCTACACGGTTCTTCTTCCCAGTTAAAATTAACGGATGGGGATTAGAAGCACATAAGACAGTTGTGCTGCCAATAGCACTGAAACGACAGGCTTAATTTTCTGAGCAGGAGGCCAGGGGCTGTTGGAGCCTGAGGCTGTATACAGCAGTGACAGAAGTGTTTGGATTAAAGACCACAGCCTTGTCTAAAACTACACTTGAGGTTCTCCCTCCACACCTATGGCTCTGCTCACTATCAATATTTTCATTCTCAGCTTTGCAAGTGCTAGGAGTGCCTGTCCTTTGGGGTGCCCTCAGGCTTATCTTTCTCCTTCAGCAGTGCATCCTGTAATGGAGGGTTGCTGGCCATCCTGTGCTTCGGGTCACCATTCCTAAAAAGAATGTCCCACGAAGGGCAGTGAAAGTGCTGGCAGCCAATTATGACACCAATGGAACATACAGCTTGCATACTTGGCATCATACCAGTGCTGAAACTCATCTCACGTTACTCATTTTTGTAGTTTTAAAAAACATCTTTTTGGGTGATGGCAGCATCCTGTTAATAGAGAGAATCACTCATGGATTTACTGTGTACCAGTACAGGGAGACAGTTTGCTTCACCTATTGTTCACATCGAAAAAATGTTTCACCTACTACCCAAATGAATAATGTGAAATGGGTTTCAGCACTGGTAATATACAGTAATAAAGATTGCTCAATATTTTAAATCATAGCTGCAATTCCTCTTATTACTGGTCCTTTGAGTGTTACAACTGAATTTATTGCACACTTACGTCCTACCAACTGGCTCATTTGACTTTTTAAAACAGATACATGCAGTGGTGGATCACTCAGGATTGGCAGATTGCACCAAACTATAATGACTACCAAGAATCTCTTGGGTAAAAAATATTAATAAAATATAGAACAACAGTAGATCCAGAATTATTGCAGAAATTGTTAGAGAGCTTTGGGGGTATCAATGACTTTGCAATCCACTTACGTTTCACTCTTGGGACTAATGTTTTCAGCTGAACCCACAACTATATCCACACTAGTCAGGTACATAACCATTTATAAGATTTACATTAAGATTGCAATGTGTGCAAGAGGCAGTGCAATCTTTACTAATGCTATATTACGTATGGAGGTACTGTTACATTTTTGGTCACAAGTGGAATGTTGCACCGAATATGCTCTTTAAATAGGAAACAAACATTGACAATGCCTGGTAGCATGTTTCTTTCCATAGAGCTAACATTTCAAATCTAGTTCCGAAGTAGAGTCATACTGAACTCAAAACATAACTCTGTTTCTCTCCATCGATGCTGCCTTACCTGTTAAGTGTCTTCAGCATCTTCCCTGTTTGTGTAAGATCCCCAGCATTGGGGGTAGGCGATAGCCTTGTGGTATTATCACTAGACTATTAATCCAGAAACCCAGCTAAAATTCTGGGGACCCTGGTTCAAATCCCATCATGGCAGATGGTGCAATTTGAATAATTTTTAAAAATATCTGGAATTAAGAATCTACTGATCACCATGAAATCATTGCCGATTGTCAGAAAAACCCATCTGGTACACTAATGTCCTTTAGGGACAGAACCTGCCATCCTCACCTGGTCTGGCCTACAGGTGACTCCAGACCCACAGCATTGTGGTCGACTCTCAATGGCCTTCTGAAATGGCCTAGCAAGCCACTCAGTTGTACCAATCACTACAAAGTCTCAAATAAATGAAACCGAATGGATCACCTGTCATCGATCTAGGCACTGGAAAAGACAACGGCAGAAACAGCCCTGTAAACCATGTAAAATCCTCCTCACTAACAGCTGGGGGTTAGTGCCAAAATTGAGAGAGCTGTCTCACAGACTATTTAAGCAACAGCCTGACATAGTCATACTCACAGAATCATTCCTTACAAACAATGTCCCAGACACCACCATCACCATCCCTGGATACATCCTGTCCCCACCAACAGGACAGACCCAGCAGAGGTGGGGGGCACAGTGGTATAGAGTCGGGAAGGTGTTGCTCTGGGAGTCCTCAACATTGACTCCGGACCCCACGAAGTCTCATGGCTTCAGGTTAAACATGGACAAGGAAACCTCCTGCTGATTACCACATACTGCCCTCCCTCAGCTAATGAATCAGTACTCCTCAATGTTGAGCAACACTTATAGGAAGCACTGAGGATGGCAAGGGCACAAAATGTACTCTGGGTGGGGGATTTCAATGTCCACCAGCAAGAGTGGCTCCGCAGCAGTACTACTGATTGAGCTGGTCAGGTCCTAAAAGTCATAGCTGCGAGACTGGCTCTGCGGCAGTTGGTGATGGAACCAATAAGAAGGAAAAACATACTTGACCTTATCCTTACCAATCCGCCAGCTGCAGTTGCATCTGTCCATGACAGTATCGGTAAGAGTGACCATCGCACAATCATTGTGGAGACCAAGTCCTGCCTTCACATTGGGAATAACTTCCATCATGTTGTGTGGCACTATCACCATACTAACTGGGGCAGACTTCGCTCTGATCTAGCAACTCAAAACTGGGCATCCATGAGGTGCAGTGGGCCATCAATAGCAGCAGAATTATACTCCAGCACAATCTGTAACCTCATGGCCCGGCATATCCTCCGTTCAACCATTACCATAAAGCCAGGGGATCAACCCTGGTTCAACAGAGAATGCAGGATGATATGCCAGGAGCAGCACCAGGCATACTGAGGTATCAACCTGGTGAAGCCACCAAACAGAGTCATTTGCATGCCAAACAGTGGAAGCCACAAGTGATAGACAGAGCTAGGTAAGCTGTGCTGTACTGCCACATCTAGTCGTGAATGGTGGTGGACAATTAAACATCTCACTGGAGGAGAAGGCTCCACAAATATCCCTATTCTCAATGATGGAAGAGCCTAGCACATCAGTGCAAAAGAAAAGGCTGAAGCACATGCAGTAATCTTCAGCCAGAAGTGCCACATGGATGATCCATCTCGGCCTCCTCCAGTGGTCCCCAGCATTACAGATACCAGTCTTCAGCCAATTTGATTCACTCCATGAGATATCAAGAAACGGTTGGAGCCACTGGATACTGCAAAGGCTACAGGCCCTGACAACATTCCGGCTATAGTACTGAAGACTTGTGCTCCAGAACTTGCCACTCCCCTAGCCAAGCTGTTCCAGTACAGTTACAACACTGGTATCTACCCAACAAATGTGGAAAAATTGCCCAACTGAGTCCTGTATACAAAAAGCAGGACAAATCCAACCTGGCCAATTACCGTTCCATTAGTCTACTCTCAAATCATCAGTAAAGTGATGGAAAGTGTCATCAACAGTGCTATCGAGCAGGACCTGCTCAGCAATAACTTGCTCAGTGATGCCCAGTTTGGGTTCCGCCAGGGCCACTCAGCTCCTGACCTCATTACAGCCTTGGTTCAAACATGATCAAAAGAGCTGAATTCCAGAGGTGAGGTGAGAGTGACATATCAAGGCTGCATTCGACCAAGTGTTGCATCAAGGAGCCCTAGCAAAGTTGGAATCAACTGGTATCAGGGGGCAAACTCTCTGTAGGTTGGAGTCATACCTATCACATAGGAAAATGGTCTTTGGAGGTGAATCATCTCAGCTCTAAGAGTTCCTCAGGGTAGTGTCCTCAGCCAAACCATCCTTAGCTGCTTCATCAATGACCTTACCTCCATCATAAGGTCAGAAGTAGGGACGTTCATCAATGATTGCAAAATGTTAAGCACCCTTCGTGACTCCTCAGACACTAAAGCAGTCCATATTCAAATGCAACAAGATCTGGACAATATCCAGCTTGGGCTGACAAGTGACAAGTGACATTCGTTGCCACACAAATGCCAGGCTATGACCATCACCATTAAGAGACAATCTAACCACCGTCCCTTGACATTCAATGGTGTTACCATCACTGAATCCCCCACTATCAACATCCTGAGGGTTATCATTGAACAGAAACTCAACTGGACTCACCACATAAACACAATGGCTACAAAAGCAGGTCAGAAGCTAGGAATACTGCGGCGAGTAACTCACTTCCTGACTCCCCAAAGCCTGTCCACCATCTACAAGGCACAAGTCAGGAGTGTGATAGAATACTCCCCACTTGCCTGGATGAGTATGGTCCCAACAACACTCAAGAAGCTTGACACCATCCAGGACAAAGCAGCCTACTTGATTGGCATCATATCCCCAAGCATCCACTCCCTCCACCACCGATGCTCAGTAGCAGCAGTGTGTACTATCTACAAGATGTACTGCAGGAATTTACCAAAGATCCTCAGACAGCACCTTCCAAACCCATGACCTCTTCCATCTAGAAGGAAAAGGGCAGCAGAATATGGGAACACTACCACCTCCAAGTTTCCCTCCAATCCACTCACTATTCTGACTTGGAAATATATCGCTGTTCCTTCATTGTCACTGGCTGAAAATCCTGGAATTCCCTCCCTAGTAGAATTATGGGTCAACCCACAGCAGGAGGAATGCAGCAGTTCAAGAGGGTAGATCACCAACACCTTCTCGAGGGCAACTAGGGATGGGCAAGAAATGCTGACCACCCAGCCACATCCCACAAATGAATAGAGAAAAAAAATCTGCAGTATTTTGCTGTTGAAATGCTCCTGGTTAAGTTACAATGCTAGAACCTGCAAATATTAATTTACATAAAAGTAGGCACATAGAACTTCAATGGACTACCACTATGAAGCAGCATAAAAGAAAGCAGTTGTTTCTCTGTCCTTCCTTTATGGAATGCTCCCTGGTATCATTACGAGTGGTAGCCTGGTGTAGTTTTTTTTAATTCAGCCGAAACTGCTTTTATAATTCAAAATAAATATTATTAGTAAGCATATTACACGCTTGTGAGTAATCTGATTTAAGATCTATTAAAAAAACTACATGAAATTATTTACTTAATTCATTGGTATACACCAGTCAGTTTCTAAGTAATTTTAATATCTTTTGATATGAAACTCTCTCCACAATATAACATTTCGAGTCTAGATGACTCCTCAACAGACCTCTGGTGAAAAATATCAATAAAATACAATAGATCCAGGATTATTTCAGAAGTTGTTAGAGAACTTTGGGGTTTCAATGACAGCAAACTCTGATCAAGAGTCATCTAGACTAAAAACATTAGTTTGTTCTCTGTCCACAGATGCTGCTTGACCCATTGTCATCTCCAGCACTTCTTGCTTTCAGTAGAGATTCCAGCATCTGCAGTTTTTTGCTCCTATTTTTACAATGTGCCTAATCTGTACCCGAATGCCTAAGGAAATGAGTGTAATCTGAAGTGCTGTACACAAGCAGTTCTGTCTGCAAATCTCTAAATTTTGACTTGCAACAAATCCTGTTTGTGGGCAAGAACTGATTCAGGCAAATTTAAATTCTGGCAGCAACATAACATCATGGAAAACACAAGCCTAAGTGGCTTTAGATGCAACTCCACCCATTCCAGATCCCCCGAACATTTTGCTCTAGTTCAGCCTATTCTGCCAGTATTACATTCATAGAATTATATAATCAACATAAATGACTGGAATTCCTGCGTCATGATGTTTGACTTACTTCAATGTAACAAATTATTCTTACTTCTACTTCTTACTTCTAGAGAATCTACTCCCTTGAGCAAATCTCAAGAATTGAATTACCCCTTTACCTTTCTGATTTTCCTGAACATGCCAATTTGCTTCTATGATATCAGTTTAATATGAGAGCAACAATCAAGTGAGTATTGAGCTCCACAGTTGAATAAATGATGCTATTATCATCTAACTAGCTCTTATTATGATGAGCTGCATATTTCAGCATGCATTAAACCTGAATATACTAATGTACTGAATTTAATTATTTAAAAGGGCACTAGCCTCTCTTTAAATTGTCAAGCAACGTAGCAATAATGCATTAATAAATGCAGAATCTTTACATTTTGTTCTCGGTACACACATGAAGTTGGCAAGGCTACATTTATTGGGTCCATCCTCAGTTTGTACAATTATATACCATGGTGGGCCACATCAGAATGTATTAAGAATAACGCATAGGGTCTGACTGGGAGAAACATATTTAGACCAGGTTGGATTAGGATGACAGGTTAGATTCTTTGAACAACATCAGCCATCCAGCTGGGATTTTAACCATAAAACTCAGATTAATACACTTTTGTTTTCTGGTGCTAACCCACAAAAAAGTCCAGATACATTAACATCAAATGTACAACTTGTCACGGTGGTACGTGAACTCATTATAGTCCAGTGTAACTTGTTACATTCTCATACTCTTTCAAATATTCACTTAATTAATAATGATGCACGACAAACTTCAGACATCCTAATTCATTTCAGATACTGTACCTGGAATGAATAAATATTGTCATAAACAATCCTTAAAGGCTCAATATTTCTAAACATAGGTCACCCACTGCATTGACCAATATAATGCAGTTTTTAAATACAAGGTGGTTCTGGCTATTCTACTTATGTAACTCTCTCGACTCTAAAGTTCCTTTGTGTAATTTTTAATTGCTGCTGTTCTACTTGAGAGAAGGCTTTTTTTTACCCTACCATTTGAGTTTTCAGCTTGGTGTCTTTAGAAAGTGGAGATCCAATTACTAGATGACAGGAAGTGATCTTTAAAATATTTATTAATGAAAATGCTAAAGCTAGATTACAAGAACTTGGGAACCATCCATTTTAAAATTTAAAATTTAAAATTAACAGTAATTGACCATTCGCTTCACCTTAAACTAACAGTGGCAAATTTTAATTTACTCAAAGGCAGTAGATTTTACTGAATTAGCAATTCCACTAGCAAAATGTGCTGAAAATTTGAGAAGATCTAAGTGGATGTTAACATGCGTATCAGGTTAGTTTTCTGAAATTGGCTTCATTAGTACAATAGTACCCTTGTTGAAAACATTGTTAAGGATGTCCTTCAGCAGTTGATTCCTTGCTCATGTACACACTTCTGCAAATACAACTAAAACTACAAGTCTTTTTATATCATTTCAAATATAAATGTGTTAAGAGGGATCAGAAGATTTCTGTATTGTGCACAAGTGGCGATTGATGTGTTTTGGGAAGGCTTACTTCAATGCATGTATGTAGAGAGATAGGGAAAGGTCAGTCAAGCACACCCTTATGACAGGAATGTCCTTTCGCAGCTGGAAACAATAACAGAGAATTACATGCTGTGAGAATCCCATTGAGGAATTTACAGTTGTTGTACAATGCAATGTATTGAGCACCTGTAGGCTATATTCATAGCAGGCAACTTCAATCCCTTCAGATCTGACATATGCTATTGAAATAAAAATCACTTAATTTTTGCCAAAAGCTTTCACAATATATATTATTATTGCCTGAAATTCCAACTAAAAAACAAGTTAAAACAGAATTTAAAAAAAAATCAAACTCCAAAAAAAAAAATCAAAAGATCTTCCACAAATTCTGCTGTCAGCTGTCTGCCTTGGAAAGTCAGCCAAATATAGCTGAGCTTCCCATCTGTGCTTTAAACTGAGTTGTCTGGCAGCAACTTTAGATGATCACTCTAAGCTCCTACATCCTAGAAAATCTAATTTGAAAGCAGAAGAGTGCCAGTGTTCATTGATTGTCATCAGAGTTAACAATACATCAGTTATAGTACACGGTAACTCAAAACCTTAGGACATAGAATGCCTAAATCACAGCGCCAATAGAGCACTGTAGAGCAAAACATCTGCTGTCAAATCTGAATTTCTAAATAAACTCTGACAGCTGTAGGCTGAAATCCAGCCCTCCTCCTGCTGAACTAAATTTACCAGACTCATCTCCACAAAGCCAACATATATGCTTAAGTAACCAGACAGCCTTTGGTTGTTTCTCTGTATATGGGGTGGTTGAGTTCTTTGAAATGGATTAACATAAACAGTTCAGGTTCTGCACATGTACCAATTGACTCTCCGTACAAATTCAGTTAAGGACAAAGAATCTGAAAAATTTAACTCCATGGCATACCCAAATCATAACACAGGACTCAGAGCCAGGTGAACAAGTTGTGGCTCCTCCTTATCTACAAGCATTCAAACAAACCAGTCTTTCATGTCATCCACATCAATGAAGACTGCTGGATATGTGACATCACGCTATATAATCCAAACGTATTGCATACTGTGACTAAATTAGCAAATTTTTGTATTTAGAAGTACTGAAAAGTTGACAAAATGTAAGTCACTACGAACATGGGGATCAGGTTATGAGTTCCAACTGGCTCCTTAGAGCAATGATGCATTTGTTGACAACATTAACAAGAGCCTGCTAAGCATTTAATTCCTTGAACGTACACAAACTCCTATCATGGATCACAACTGATTTAGGGAAATCTACAAGACTGTCTACATTGGTACTATAACAATCATCTCCCTGTTAAGTACATCACATTATCAAAATTATTCATTGCCCAATTACATGGAATACGCCAGAACTCCTGTCATCATTTTGTAGATTGATTGCTTATCACAATGTCACCCAAAGCAACCTCCAGGACACTTGACCATGATTTTGAAGAGATTCCAGCAATGACTCAAACGGACATAAACTGAAATATGAACTCATTTGACGTTAACATTGTAGGATTGTAGGAGGAACAGCTCACACTTTTAATGAAACATTGAAAGGAGCTTCTCAGAGGTATGGTGCAGGGAAACAGGTAGAAAGAAGATAGAATTAAGAGAAACTGTTGAGAGCGTGGTTAGAGATAGATTATCAAGAAGCTTTCTATTGTAGGGAAAGTGATAGTGAAATGAAAGATTTACTCTTTACAATTTACTCCAGCATATAGGAATGTAGGTAAATAACTAAAAATAACTTAAACACTCCGCCACTGCGGTGTGCATAACAGACAGGTACATGATGGGATTTGGGGAAATTCATACACAGAAAATTAGAATTGAAAGAGTAGTGTGTGCATGCTGAGCCATAGGATTTTAAAAGACTGCAAGCAGACTGGAATGAGAAATGGAAGGTCTTCACAGCTAATACTTTGATGTCAATGTACTGGTGAGAATGAGAAGTGTCAGCGGAGGAGTTTGCACCAGCAGACATTCAGATCAGCCTTTGGGCCAGATTTGATGCAAGATCAGTCGAGTGTTGGATCAGGTGGAAGTCATACAAGGTGGAGCTTGGGAAATGGAGATGAAGACATCAAGTTTAGAAATGGCAAAATATGAAGGAGGCAATTAGTGAGGGGAAGGTAGGGATATCAGTTAGCAGTATAAAGAAGATAAACGTCTGTACTTTCTGCGAATATACACTGATTTTGAAGTTGGGCTTAAATCCAAGCAGGGCACTGAGTCTGTATAACATTGAGTTTTATCATTAATAAGGGCAGGAAAAGGAAAAATGAAATGCTTGAGCTACAAAACTTCTGCTAGAAGAAGTTTAGAAAGGAAGACTATCATCAATACACTTAGAAGTTGACCTCATGGCTGTGGATAACATAATTTAAAACATATCTATATGAGGAATGAGATAGCCAAGAGTGGAATCTGGGGGCATGCCAGATGCAACAAGATGTAAGGGAAGGTATCATGGATAGAAAAGTATATTAGCTGTAGTAGGAGTGGTAGGAATGAAATCATCATAGAATGCCATGGGTAAATAATAGAGGAATAATTTTGAATGAGCTTCGGTCATTGTGATCAAAGAAACCTTGCCAAAAGCTCCAGAAATGTCAAGAATGTGAAGAGATAGTGTGAACAAAGTCAACATGTGGACTGAAATGTAACACAGCAGCCTACAGTTTAAGCATTGAACTTTATATATTGGTTTATCAATTTGACATTAAGTTGAACAATTGTAAAAGATAATGTGAACATATTCTATTATTGTAGTCCCCACATTCATGGAATTATAAATACACAGGCTTATAGTGGGAACATTCCGATCCTAAGGAATGTCCAAAACCATATTTTCAGATACACAGATTCTCAGTAATTTAAGCAGTCTAGCACTACAACTCATTAAAAACGACTGATTTGCAGGGTTAGTTGATTTAAATTGAAAGCTGGACTTAGAATCCAAAGGCTAAACCTTAGGCTTTTTTGGCTAATATCAATTTCACCAAGTTTCACAGAGGATTTCTCTCTGCGTGGTCTAATGAGTTCTCTTGCCAGATCTTACCAAACTGATGTCATTAAGTGATAGTAGATTTCTGAAGAAGGGTCTAGGCCCGAAACGTCAGATTTCCTGCTCCTCTGATGCTGCTTGGCCTGCTGTGTTCATCCAGCTCTACACCTTGTTATCTCATTTCATTAAGTGCCTTCCTTGCCCCTCTCATCTAATTCGCAACCCATTCCACCACCTGCAACACCCACAACAATTCGGTATTGTCTGGATATTCTCAAATGGACTGGCATCCCTGGAACTGATACCATCTTTAAAAGCCCATTGTCTACCTGAGAAAGCATTGTCAATCCAGAGCTGCCCTATGTTGTTCCTGACATTTACCCTGGACATAGGAAACGAGGGGAAATCTGGCTCCTCACTTTGCAGGCAGGGAGTTGGAGGACCCGATGGATGGGGTGGTGCAGAGATGTCTTCCTCACCCAGAAACACCAGTGGGAGGTCACAACAGCAGACCATGCCAGTCTGGTTCAAGGTTGCCACCTGGGTCAGTGTAGTCTCAGCCATCTGGAGGAATGCAAGGCAATGTAAGAAGGAAATGAATGACCTTCTCCACCATGACCTTATTTAAGTAAGGCGTTTGATAAGGTTCCCCATGGTAGGCTCATGCAGAAAGTAAGGAGGCATGGGATAGGGGGAAATGTGGCAGATTGGATTCAGAATTGGCTGATCCTTAGAAGAAGTGGTAGTGGACGGAAAATATTCAACATGGTGCTCAGTTAAGAGTGATGTACCACAAGGATCTGTTCTGGATCCTCTTCCATTTGTGATTTTTGTAAATGATTTGGATGTAGGAGTGGAAGGGTGGATTAGTAAGTTCACGGACGATACAAAGGCGGGTCGCATTGTGGACAGTGTGGAGGACTGTTCTAGGTTACAAAGGGACATTGATAGGATGCAGAGCTGGGCTGAGAAGTGGCAGGTGGAGTTTCACCCTGAAAAGTGTGAGGTGATTCATCTCGGAAGGACAAACTTGAAAGCAGAATACGGGGTTAACAGAAAGATTCTTGGCAGCGTGGAGGAGCAGAGGGATCTTGGGGTTTATGTCCACAGTTCCCTGAAAGCTGCCACCTGGGTGGATAAAGTTATTAAGAAGGCGTATGGTGTGTTAGCTTTCATTAATAGACGGATTGAGTTCAAGAGCCGTGAAGTTATGCTCCAGCTACACAAAACCCTGGTTCGACCAGATCTGGAGTATTGAGCTCAGTTCTGGTCACCTCATTATAGGAAAGACATGGAAGTGTTGGAAAAGGTGCAGAGAAGATTTACCAGGATGTTGCCTGGAATGTAGGGAAGGTCTTACGAGGAAAGGTTGAGAGAGCTAGGGCTTTTCTCTTTAGAACGAAGAAGGATGAAAGGTGACTTGATAGAGGTAAACAAAATGATCAGAGGAATAGATAGAGTGGCCAGCCAGAGACTTTCTTTCCCTAGGGTGGAGGTAGCTATAACAAGGGGGCATAGTTTTAAAGTGAGTGGAGGTAGATATCGGGGAGATGTCAGAGGTAGGTTCTTTACTCAGATAGTGGTCGGGGCATGGAATGCATTGCTGGAGAGGGTAGAGGATTCGGCCTCATTAGGGGCATTTAAGCTACTATTAGACAGGCATATGGATGATAGTATAAGGTAGGAGTGGAGGTTAGGTAGACCTTAGGTTTAGGGTAAAAGTTCGGCACTACATCGTGGGCCGAAGGGCCTGTACTGTGCTGTACTGTTCTGTGTTCTATGCTCTATGCCACAGTAAGTGCCACCATCTTCTCTCTCATATTCACTCCATCTCTGCCACTAAACCCAGCTCCCACTAAGGCTTATACAGTAATCTATGCTCTCACTGTTGCCTGCACCACCTTGGCTCACCCTCACCCACTAATCCTGCACACCCTCAGTACTGCCTACGCAGTCACCAGGAGGAGAATAACCCACAAAAGAGCAGAAATATTCAAGATGGATAACGGGCTAACTGACATTCAGTTCCTTACCCTCTTATGAGGAGAGGTTCCTGACCAACCAAATGGCTGGCAGGGTATTTCCAAGCCCCTGGGCTGTTATCAAAGACTGCACTTGACTTGCTATCCAGACCCTGAGTAAAAGTGATCTCCCATGATTTGATTGAGGACTGCTGACAGCCAGGACAAGCTTCCTGTCTTTGGGTCTGCAGGGTTCTAGAATCAAAATCCTGGAAACCCCTTATTAGTGGCACTGTGTGTCTACCTAGAGCAAATGGACTGCAGCAGTTCAACAAACGCAGCTCACTACCACCTTCATGGACAGATAGGAATGGTAAATAAATGCTGGTCCAACCAGTGACACCCACACCCATGAGTGAATGAATAAAAGACATAACAAACAGCAGGGCTGTGGGGACTGATATTTCTGTCTGAAAGGTAAGGCAGGGATGCTGTGACCATCCAGATTAACTCAAAATGAATGAGAATTCAGAGTGCGAGTGAACAGACCAGAGGTGCGGCCTGGTCCAAGTCAAGAGTCCAGTGCATATCTCTGAGAACGAAGTTCATAGAGCAGCAAGTGGTTCAGATGGTGACCAGTCTGTGTCAGAAAACCCACTTATTTGGCCCTTATCTTTCTAATCTATGCCACTGGGCATGAGTACTGCATGAAGGATGTGTGACAGAAATAGGTAATCCCATGAAATGAAAGGATTTGCATTAGACAATTAGACATTCATGGGATGTGGGTTTCTGGATAAGCCATCATTTATTGCCCATCCCTAATTGCCCACAGGGCAGTTAAGAATCTACTGTGGATCTGGAGTCACATGTAGGCCAGACCAGGTAAGGATGGCAGTTTCCTTCCCTAAAGGACATTAATTAACCAGATGGGTTTTTCCAACAATCGGCAATGGGTTCAGGGTGATCATTAAACTCTTAATTCAAGATTTTTATTGAATTCAAATTGGAACCCAGGTCTCCAGGACATTATCTGAATCTCTGAATTAATTGTCCAGTGATAATACCACTAGACCTTTGCCTCCCAGTTTTTGAAGCATTAAAGTGATAGTGCATTATTGTTTAATCCTACTTAAATTCTATTGTTCATTTCTTATAACTTTAGTGCTATAAATGCACATCAGAGAGCACTTGCAGGGAGGCTAGCAGCAGATAAATGGGCTGAGTGACCTCCTGTATTGTAAGTTTTATTTGATGGAAATATTATGACATTAAAACTCTAATTAACAAAGCGATTGTAAACACCTGTAACATGATACATTTGGTCAAGGCTGATATTGTACGTGGATCCTTTCAACCAGAAATAATGACTTCCTGCTATCCTCTACACAAGTTTCATTAGTTTGATTACTTGACTTGCCTTTTTATATCCTGTCATGCCATATATCACTTGATGTGGCAGGTTTGCAATCAGCTTGCACGTTTCTGCTGATACCGTTTTGTAAATGTAACTCAGGTTGACTTAATATCCAACCTTCCTACCAGCATTGCCACTTAGTGTTTTCATTCAATATTTAGCAGGTTATATTTGGTGGGGTGCTGGGGAAAAAAAATCAGAGGCACAAACCAAAGCTTAACTCATCACCAGCGTAAAACCATTCCGCTCATTGAAGGAATAATCAGTGTTGAGTTACACCATTTATTTAAAAGCCACCAGCTCTCCTTCTCCTAGAAACATGATCCCTGAGGCAGAAGTCTCATCTACTAAGTGAAGCCGGCAGCTCTCATCCTTAGCAACCCTAAGGGGGAGGCCATGCTTGCTGCAGGAACATCACCCACTGCAGTTCCAGGATTGCAGAGAGCCCCAGTTTGTAAGCAAAATGGGGACAGGGTTTCACAGAGTCGTGGTCGCGGAAGGGAAGGCAGGGTCAATAACAGAGGCAGAGGGGAAGTGTTTGTTGTTGGGCCTCTACTTTCTTGATGTCCTGTTCCCTCGATCAGGTACCAATGCCTTCATCAGGGGACCCTGGCCCACCTCAGAGATGAAAAGTGAGCCTCGGTTTCAGCTGCCGTGGTAACAGTCTGTCGAAGTTCATCCCTGTGTTAGCTATGTCAGGGACCCACTAATTGGCTAACACTAAAAAATAGGTTCCCCTGGGTCTTGCTGCCTGGCAAAGTGGGGTTGCGTCCCTCTATTCCAGCCTTGGAGGCAGGACCCGTGTTGCCTACATTCAATTCAGTCTCATCTTTTGTCACATGTTGTGCATCAGATCGATTCATTATAATAGCTGATGTTCACAGTCTAAGTCAACCTCCGGCTTCATTATTACTTCCTGCCAGCAAAGGCACATCAGTCATATGGCTAATTGAAAGATACTGATGCAACCCAACTTTGCATATAGATGCCAATATTCATATTCATGGCGCTGCAACTCTGGACAGAAAATCATACTTAAAGCACAGGCCTTTGGGAAAGAGTAAAGACTTCAAGTAAAAGATTTTGGTAGCTATTTCTCCTCCCTGGAGGCAGCCAGAGAAGTGATAAGCTGGGGAATCGATTGAGCAAGACCTTAACACCCTCTAATAGTCAATTCATTACCACTTAAGTACCTCAACTCACTACCTGCCCAATTACCTGACTTCCCAGCAGGAGGGAGAAATAGTTGAATTCTCAATGGGTATCCAGGATGACCCATCTCTTGGCTTTTTGGGGACCTCAAACACAGTCAGAGGGCAGTCAGAGACATGGGTAGCTACAGGGGTGTGCCCTCTGAAAGCCAACCCCTTGCCTTTGTCTCTGATATCCCTCTCCCGATTACCCGAACCTGCACTGAGCAAAAGCAAAAGACGGATCTTCTCACTGTCACATTCCCCGAGGCATAAATCTCAACCAATGAACTTTAAGACCCAGAGGCCACCAGCTTCTGATTGGTTGGTAGCTCCTAAGGGGCCAGCTTCTGATTGGCTGGTAGCTTCTGAGATGCTGGTGGAAAGACCTGTGATAGGCTGACATTCTCCATGAGGCTCACAAATCAGCCCTTAATCTGATTGGGATATGAATTGTAGAGTTTTTTCAGCTGTGGAGGTGGTGAATTCATTGACCCCCTAACATTATTGAAAAGATGTGGAAGCTTCAGGGAGGGTGCGGAGGAGATTTACCAGGACTCTGCCTGGACTGGAGGAAAGGTTGAGGGAGCTAGGGCTTTTCTGATTGGAGTGAAGAGGGATGAGACGTGACTTGATAGAGGTGTACAAGATGATGAGAGGCATAGATAGAGTGGATAGTCAGAGACTTTTTCCCAGGGCAAAAATGACTATTACAAGGGAGCATAATTTTAAGGTGATTGGAGGAAGGTATCGGGGAGATGTCAGAGGTAGGTTCTTTACACAGAGAGTGGTGGGCGTGTGGAATGCGCTGCTGGCAGTAGTAGTGGAGTCAGATACTTTAGAGACTTTTAAGCGACTTTTGGATAGGCACGCGGAGGATAGTAAAATGTAGGGTATGCAGAGTAGTTTGATCTTAGTAGGATAATAGGTCGGCACAACATCATGGGCCGAAGGGCCTGTACTGTGCTGTACTGTTCTATATTCTATGTTCTATGTTTCTATGTTCACCTTACACCTAGTCTCAAAAAGGGGAAGTTGTGGCCTTTGAATTGACTGGATGGTTAAATGAAATGAACTCAAAACGCAAGATTAATACACTTTGGTGTGAGAAACAGAAATTATCCAAAACCTTTGAAAAGTACAGGCAGATTAAAACATACAAAGATCATTGGGTGATTGAATAGAGTGAGGAGTACAAAGTTATGGTTGCAACGAAGGTGCCCAAAAAGCAAAAATCAACACTAGATTTGAAATTTGAGAGGTCCGTTCAGAAGTCTAGTATCAGCAGGAAAGTAGCAGTTCTTGAACCTGTCAGCATGTGTGCTTAAGCTTTTGTATTTTCTGCCTTACAAAAGAGATTATACCCGGGGTCTTTGATGATGTTGGCTGCCTTTCTGCAGCACAGGGAACTGTAAATGGAGTCAATGGTTGGAAGATTAGCTTGTGTGATGGTCTGGGCCGTGTTCATAACTTTCTGTAGTTTCTCACTGTCCTGGGCACAGCAGTTGCCATACCAAGTTGTGGTGCATCCAGATAGAATGCTTTCTGTGGTGCATCTACAAGAGTTGGTGAGAGTACATATGGACATGCTGAATTTCCTTAGCCTACTGAGGAAGATTACAACTGGGTTGAACAGGATAGTTGTGGAGTAAGTCTTTCCAATGTGGTAGAATTTAAAAGGGAGCGTAAATGCGAGAGTGTTACTCATAAATCCAATAAATAAAAATCTTCATTCTCAGTGAATGCCTGGAACATGGAAGTTGGTCTCGCAGGAAGTGCTTGAAACAAATTAGTTTGTTTTTAAAAAGAAAACCAGTGAAAAATATGAAAGGGAAAAGGAAGAGAGTGTTATGCTGAAAGCATGAGATGAGGCATGAATGTTGAGTATAAACCACCGGGAAAGGCCGCTCAGGCCTAATTATCTTATTCTGCACTGCATATTCTATGCAATTCTATTGCACCATGCAGGTGTTTTGTTTACATTACTATACTATGGATGACACAAGTTTCAGATACGAGGCAAAGAAAATGACAAATCAATGAAAATCAAGCTGCATTATGGGTGATATGTCAATCTTATTGGCTAGATTATGTAATCATAGGATGGAATGTTTACAATGAGTAAACGAATATAAATGTGTACATAGGTAATGACCATATAAGAATCCAAATAAATACAAAAGCTTCCTCCTGGTTACCACCTTCTCTGAATAGTTAGAATAAGAACATCACTGGTGTCCTCACCTACAGCTGCTCTTCAACTTGAAATGCTTTAAATAAATAGGATTACAGTTAATCTAATCATCAGGTAGCCCTACATGATCATTTGAAAGGTTTTTCTACACAATGGGGAAAAGCTTCACTATAAAGCTCCATCATGGGGGTGGCACAGTGGCTAGCACTGCTGCCTCACAGCACCAGGGACCTGGGTTCGATTCCACCCTCGGATAACTGTCTGTGTGGAGTTTGCACATTCTCCCCATGTCTGCGTAGGTTTCCTCTGGGTGCCCCACTTTCCTCCCACAATCCAAAGATGTGCATGCTAGGTGGCTTGGCCATGCTAAGTTGCCCATAGTGTTCAGGGATGTGTAGATTAGGAGGATGGTCTGAATATCAGTGTGGAATACTTGGGCTGAAGAGCCCATTTCCACACTGTAGGGATTCTATGATCTATGATTCTACAGAAGCAAAAGAAGTAGCAGAGGTGGAGCACCCAAGAACAGCTGAGTTGTTGAGATAACAAGCATGGGGCTGGATGAACACAGCAGGTCAAGCAGCATCACAGGAGCAGGAAAACTTGACGTTTCGGGCCTAAACCCTTCATCAGAAATGGGGGAGGGGAAGAGGGTTCTGAAATAAATAGGGAGAGAGGGGGAGGTGGATAGAGGATGGATTGGGGAGAGGATAGGTGGAGAGGAGGCAGACAAGTCGAAGAGGCGGGGATGGAGCCAGTAAAGGTGAGTGTAGGTAGGGAGGAGATAGGTCAGTCCAGGGAGGATGGACAGGTCAAGGGGGTGGGATGATGTTAGTAGATAGGAGATGGGGGTGTGGCTTGAGGTGATAGGAGATGGGGGTGTGGCTTGAGGTGATGTCAGGGTTCAGGGGAGAAAAAAAGACAATGGACCTGCATCCATCTCAGACAGCAATGATGGCCAGGAACAGAAGGCTAACAAGCATAGTTCTAGAACTGCAGAGAAACAATTACTTCTAAGTACCAATACATTCCAAAATGCCTACAGGGTTGCATTATAAATAAAAGCAGAAAAATGGGAAAGTTCCAAATTTCAAGGAAATCTCTTGGTCTGGAGAAAGTGCTTTGAATTACTCCAAGGTCAGAAATTATTGCCAAGCTCACTTTCAAATTCCACAGAATTTTAGCTGTTCATATTGGCTTGACTTTGGTGCACCACCTATGTGGCTAAACGGAACTGGTTATTTCAAGTGCTACCAGCTGATTTAGAGACCATTGCCAACAGTTGACATTTCTTATCAGAAAGCATCAGATAGATTTCCAATGGATTTACACCAATCAACTTTCCACAAGGAATACCTGTGCAGCAGCTTTAAAAGTACAGTTTAAGCTAAAAACATTTCTATATTTCTAGATGAGTATCACAACTGTGCTCTGGGCTCTAAACTAACAGTTCGCAACATCACATTTTTAAAAAAGTGTGCATGTCTTAGCTACATGCTTTTGTCACCTTTTTACGCCAATTTTGTCCCATTATAAATTACGATGTCATTATTGATGGTAGGGTTTGCCCGAGTTTAGTATCATACCGCTTTTAAAAGAAAGGGAGACTGATACAATTGCTTTTTTAGGCAATCCACAATCCCACCAATTTTGCTCCTTCTTTCGTTTTTAACATCTATGTAACAGCATTGAGTTATGCTAAAATGTTCTGTGTACATAAAATGCTCAAATCAAGTTTCTCTCTCTGAATTTGAAGAGTAATCCCTTTTCCAAAATTGACCACATTTATTGCATTGCATTTGTTAGATGAAAGGAGTCAACAATATAACATTAGATAAGATCGGTTTGCTTCGGTGGTCTCTTCTCAGTGCACACTTTATTGTCAAACAAAGCAGTGATAAAGTGTAAATGTTCTATTATTACACGCACAGAGCTTTGCTCAACAATTTCCAAATGCTGATCATATTTAATTGGACAGTTAGCTTCGTATTTACTTTGTTAAAAAAAAGCTTAGCCTCGGATTTACTGTTGACAAAATGAGTGGACAAGCATTTAATAATTTCAAATGATATAATTATAAACTCTTTACAATGAATGGGCCAAAACATGTATGACAACAGAGACCAAAGAATCAGAGTGTAACTGTAAATGGAGTATAAAGTTACATTCAGCAGTCTTTATAGCTTTTGGTTTGAGGTTCCTCTGTCAGTGATCCCACATTGTTTCTGCTTATTGGAGTCTAGTCAGAAATTGAAAATATTGTTTATCAGATTCTGTTATAATTTATTGCCAAGTTCACGTCAAATTAACAGAAAATTCACGTTCACCCATTAAAGTTCTATGTCTGAACATTCCTGTTGACCCATGAAGACAGCATAGATGCAATGAAGACAAACCTAACACACAAAGCTGAAGACTCCGTCTCAAACCTTGGGGGCAAGTTCATTTGCATTGGTGGGATCAGTTATCAGTGCCTAAAAGGATCTTAAACCAGTCTTTCCATAATCAACCAACAATTAAGGTCATTTGTAGAGCTCCAACACCTTGACTGAGGATCTACTGTATCCATTATCTCATTCAGTAGCTTGATGGCAGCCTCTTTGTACAACAGCACTTAAATTCTGCTTATATTCTTCATTTATATTTTGCCACATGTGGCATAACACAATTCTAGACGTATCATTTGCTAAACAGAAACTTGTCAATTTGTCTTCAAATCTCCATCTTCTACAAACTAGCAATGGTTAAGAAGCAGTACCCAGTGAAAACCCTGGCAGCAATAGGTCAAAGTTATTGACTTTATGCAGACTGTCACCACCTACTGTTACAAGGTGAAAAAAGCATGTTCAATTTTTGTTTGCAGTTTTGTTTTATTGATATAGTAATGGAATTGAAGATACAGGATACCATCTGAGATTCACTAGCAAAGGATAATGCATGATAATGCTTTATATTGCCTGGAAAGAATTTATGAAGGAAATCCTTTCAAGCTAAGAATACAAAAATGGAAGATTAATAAAACCATTTAGCATGTTAAATTTAATTATTTTGCAAGGTATAAATATTAACTATACTTTATCTGAGTTTTGAAAATCTAACTGCTGCTATAACTATATGTAGCACAATTAAATTAATTTGAAAATATCATGAAATAAATATTCCCAAGAAGGAACAGTTTCTCTTTTTTATTTTCCATTCCTTCCTTTCTATTTCACTTTGGGTTCATGAACTGATAATTTATATTCATGTAGTCATTTCCCTGCCAATAAATGAAACTGCTTGTAAATCACAGCGGGAACATTGCCAGTACACAACTATCACGGTCAGATTCAACAGCTCAGAGCCCTCTTAAGATGGTCTAAATATAGCATCCTGTGGGGATGGAGATGAGATTTGATGTTACTGCTGGTCCACAGAAGCCTTATCCCTTTGGATAGTCTTTCAATAGGCACTTTAAAGACAGGTTGTCTCTGAACACCAGAAGGATGAGCGTGGCATTCACTACGTGTTTCATCCATTTTCACATGTAACTTAGAACAGGGAAACAGGCCATTCATTCGATCTGATCAATGTCAGTTTTTATGATCCACACAAGGCTCCTCGCACCTCAGTTCATCTGACCCTAGCAGTATTTACCTATTTGTCCCTATTCACCTCAACTATGTTATTTAATAACAAGTTCTACATATTAACCATTTTAGATTCTTTATTGGATTTTTACTGTGCATTTCAATCACAAAATCAGACTATAAAATAAGATGTACTTTAACTTTTGTAATGGAGAGATGCTCATGGATCATGAAAAATGACAGTAGCTTCACATTGCACGATCCAGCCACTTGACACTCAAAATTACAACTTTGAACCACGAGATATCATCGACTATGATTTGCACGTTATGGATCATCTCCTATCTGAAACAGGCAGGTGCTTGTTCTGGATACTCTTGTCAGGACCCTAGCCAAGACAGAGGTGTGTGGAACACCAAGATAAACACGGCTGGAATTGACACGGTGCCATCTTGAGGCCAGAGGAGAAGGGACTTAAAATGTCTCCAGGGAGTGTTGAGTTCTATGTGTCAAGATCAAACGATCACTAAATCACAGATCTGGCAACAGACGGAATCCAGAATCACAAGGTGGAATCAAAATTCTAAAGTAATACATTGTGTAAGAAATTCAAGTATGTGGTTGGCTCTCAGTTGGAAGAAAGAGATTGGAGATGAATACTCAACTGGAAGACAAGACGGGGTCACCCACTCAATAAAGGGTTGCTGAGGGTTGTGAAAGAACACAGATCTGAGTGCGGGTTTTGCTTCATAAAACACCCAGTTCAGGTGGTGTAGAGATGCAAAGACTGCCAAAGCTCTGCCCCAGAACAGACACTGCAATTTCTCTCCCATGTTCCTGAAAGTGTTCTCCACTATAATTATACGAAATAACTGCCCCTAAGATTTCCCTTAATTGTCTTCTCATTTATCATCCGTGCAAATCATTTCATCCATAAAACTTGTGATATTTCGCATTTATTGTGCATCCCAAGTGGGAAGGATTGGTCACTTGGATAGTAATTTTGTATCAGGGTTCACCGTTGAGGATACAAGTAACATCCCTGAAGCTGTAACAAATCGGGAAATCGAAGGGTACGAGGAACCAAGGAAAATTACCAAAGAAGCGGTATTGACTAAATTGTTGAAGCTGAGGGCTGATGTGCCCTAGTCCAATGGGCTTTATTATTCTATGGTCTTAAAAGAAATGGTTAGTGACAAGATTTGAAGCACTAGTTTCAATTTTCCAAAACTCCTCAAATTTGGGAGGGTTCAATTAGATTGGAATGTAGCAAATGTAACACTTTTTTATTTCAAAAAGTAAGGGAGACAGAAAGCCAGAAGTTAAAAGGCAGTTAGCTTAATATATGTCACAGGGGATATGTTAGAAACCATTTTTAAAAAAGTTATGGCAGGGGACTTGGAAAAGTTTGAATGTAATTTGGGCTTTGTCAACAGAGTTTTGTGAAATGGAAACCATGTTTAGCCAATCCCATAGCTCTTTGAAGAGGTGATATGTGCTGCGGATAAAGGGGAGCTAGTGGATGTAACTTTTCTTCTAGTTTGAGAAGGTATTTTATAAAGTACTACATCAAAGGTCATTGGGAAAATAAAAGGTCAGGCTGTAAGAGAGAGCACATAGACATGGATCGAAGATTGGCTGGATGAGAGGGAGCACAGAGTAGGCGTAATTTTTTCCTTTTTCAGGTTGCAAGATGTAATGAGTGGTATACCATAAGTATTGATGCTGAGACCACAACTATTTAACTTTTATATCAATGACTTGCACAAAAGGAAAGTACGGTTATCAAATTTTTGACATAAAAACTGTAGGAAATTAAGTTGTGAAATGGAAATATGGAGCCTACAAAAATATATGGATAGGTTAAATGAGTGGAAAGAATCTTACAAATAGATGGGAAATAGATGATAAAGTGGGAAAATGTGAAATTGTCAATCTTGGTTGAAGGAATAAAAAATAAGTGTATTATATAAATGATGAAAGATTATAGCACTGAGATGCAGAGGAATCTTGATATCCTACTGCATGTGTCAAAAAAAGGTGAGTTTGCAAGTGCAGCCAGTAATTAAGAAAGTGAAATATAATCATTTATTGTAAAGTTTTTGAACACAAAGTTGGGGAGGTTATATTTCAATTATATATGTCACTGAAGTATTGTGCACATTTCGGTCTCCTTATTTAAAGACCTATGAACATATGAAAGTACAAAATAGGAACAGAAATAGACTATTCAGCCTCTTGAGTCTGCTGAATGCATTGGAAGCAGTTCAGAGAAAGTTTCCAAGATTAATAGATGGGTTGTCATATGAAGAGAAGTCAGACAGACTAAGTTTCTATCCATTAGATTTTAAAAGAGTAAGAGGTTACTGGATTGAAACATGTAAGAATCTGAGGGATCTTGACAAGTTGAACGTGAAGAGGATGTGTTCTCTTGTGGGAAAATGTAGAACTTGGGGTTATAAAACAGAGAAGAGACAACTTTTTTAATCTCAAAGGATCATGATCTCTGGAGCTCTCTTTCTGAAGAAGTGATCTTTAAACATTTTTAAAAGGTAGGAGAGGATAGATTCTTAAGCAAGTGGTTCAAAGGTTATCCAGGGTGCATGTGAATGTGGATTTGAGGTTACAATCAAATCACCTATGATCTTATTGGATAGCACAGCTCACCCAAGGGACCGAGTGGCCTATTCCTATTCCTTAATTGCACATTTGTAGGATGAAATGACAGAGGAATGCAACTGTGCAACACAATACTGGCTGGATGTTGATTCCATACAGATCTGAGCACTTAAATGGCACCTTATGAAATGTATTGAATGTTTAAAAGATGTTTAGAGTGAAAGGGGAGGCCCAATTTTGTCAGTTGTTTAGACAGTCAACATGTGGTTCAGAATAATGTGAATAACATAGAAATCTATTCTTATTCTGCCTAAGATAGACTTGGGGGCCTGGCCCCATGACCTTCCTTGTCATAGAATCGTGGCATGAAGAGTAATCAGGAATTCCACTTGGAGAAGGTAGTGATCTGATGGGATTTTCCTTCAGGAATTCTGAGGAGGCAGATGATAAAGGTATAGAAGAGGGAAGGATGGATGTCCTGGGAGTGAGATCACACACAAGGTAGCAAAAATTGTCCCACAGGTCTGAGATTGATTGTCACATGTACTGAAATACGGTAAAAAGATTTGTTTATGAGCGGTACAGGCAGATCACAGTAAGCAAAGGATGTACAGTTCAAAAAGACTTAGGCAGAGGCATCCAGTTACATTGCACAGGGCGTGCACTAGGCGAGATCAACATTAGCAAGATCAGTGTTATTTGAGGCTAGAGAGTCCATTTCCATCAGTCTGATAATGGCCGGGAAGAAGCTGTTCCTGAACCTACTCGTATGGGTTCAGGCTTCTGTATCTTCTGCCAGACAGAAGAGGTTGTAAGAGGTCATTACTGGGATGCGATGGGTCTTTGATGATGTTGGCTGCCTTTCTGTGGCAGCGAGCCATGTAAATGGAGTCCATGGATGGAAGGTTGGCTTCCGTGATGGTCTGGGCTATGTACACCACCTTCTGTAGTTTCTCATGGTCCTGGGCAAAGCAGTTGCCATTCCAGGCCATTATGCACCTGGACAGTATGCCTTCAATGGTGCATCTGTAGAAGTTGGTGAGGGACGTTATGGACATCCCAAATTTCCTGAGCTGCCTGAGGAAGAAGAGGCATCGTTGTGCCTTCTTGACCATTGCATTTATGTGGGAAATCCAGGGCAAGTCATTGGTTATCGTCACTTTGAAGAACTTGATGCTCTTCACCCTCTCAAACTCAGTTCCATTGATGTAGATAGGGGCATGTTCCTCCTTTCTTTCTGAAGTCAATGATCAATTTTTTAATTTTGCCGACATTGAGAGACAGATTGTTTTCAATGCACCATGTCACAAAGCCCTCTATTTCCCTTCTGTATTTTGGCTCAGCGTTGTTAGATATCCATCCCATTATGGTGGTGTCGTCAGCGAACTTGTGGATGGTATTCATGGGGAATTTGGCAACACAGTTGTAGGTGTAAAGGAAGTACTGTAGGGGGCTGAGGTTGCATCCTTGGCGGGGCTCCAGTGTTGAGTGTTATTGCAGAAGAGGTGCAGTTACCTATCTCCACCTACCTAGATCTCCGCCTGCTCCTGCCCCACCGAACTCATCTCCACCTACCTAGACTCCATTTTCACCCCCTTGGTCCAGGAACTCCCTACCTACGTCCGTGACACCACCCACGCCCTCCACCTCCTCCAGAACTTCCAATTCCCAGGTCCCCAACACCTCACTTTTACTATGGACGTCCAGTCCCTATATACCTGTATTCCCCATGCTGATGGCCTAAAGGCCCTCCGCTTCTTCCTGTCCCGCAGAACGGACCAATCCCCCTCCACCGACACCCTCATCCGCCTAGCCGAACTCGTCCTCACC
>JAHRHZ010000046.1:31477513-31503885 GCA_024137785.1 Ginglymostoma cirratum
CACCTTCCCCACCTTCCCCACCTTCCCCACCTTCCCCACCTTCCCCACCTTCCCCACCTTCCCCACCTTCCCCACCTTCCCCACCTTCCCCACCTTCCCCACGTATTTAAAAGGATTTACCTTTCTTTCTTAAAAAATGTTGAGATACTGTTGGAGCAAGTGGGAGTTAAGCCTAGGTGTCTTAGTCCAGGGGTAGAAACATTACCACTGAGCCCAAAGAAGGTCCTCTTTAGGAGGCTTTGCACGTAAATTATTCAGTTGGAAAAACAGGTGATTTACTGGTGGTGATCAAAGAACAAAGAAAATTACAGCATAGGAGTAGGCCTTTTGGCCCTCCAAGCCTGCACCAACTTGCTGCCCATCACGTCTAAAATCCCCTACACTTCTGGGGACCATATCCCTCTATTCTCATCCTATTCATGTATTTGTCAAGATGCCCTTTAAAAGTCACTATTGTATCTGCTTCCCCTACCTCCCCCAGCAGTGAGTTCCAGGCACCCACCACTCTCTGTGTAAAAAAAACTTGCCTCATACATCACCTTTAAAATTTGCCCCTCGCACCTTAATCCTCCACCCCCTAGTAACTGACTCTTCCACACTGGGAAAAAGCGTCTGACTGTCCAGTCTGTCCATGCCCTTCATTATCTTGTAGACCCGTATCAGGTCCCCCCTCAACCTCTCTCGCTCCACACAGAACACCCCAAATTTCTCCAATCTTCCCTCATAGCTAATGCCCTCCATACCAGGCAACATTGTGGTAAATCTTTTCTGTACCCTTTCCAAAGCCACCACATCCTTCTGGTAATGTGGCAACCAGAATTGAACACAATATTCCAAATGCAGCCTAACTCAGGTTCTATGAGGCTGCAACATTACCCGCCAATCTTTAAACTCAATGCCCCGGCCGATGAAGGCAACTATGCCATATACCTTGTTGACCACGTTCTCCACCTACGTGCCACTTTCAGTGACCTGTGTTCCTGTACACCCAGATCTGCCTATCAGCGCTCTTAAGGGTTCTGCCATTTACTGTATACTGGTGGTTAACAAATGATTTGGTAATGGGGAAAAAAAAGCACTGATTTAGATTTAATGACTGGCTAGTTTTGGGAGGTGGTGGTGTAGTGATAACGTTACTGAGGTAGAAATCCAGAATCCCAGGGACTTTTAAAGCTGAGTTCAAATGCACCAGGGCAGGTTATAAAAGTTGAATTGAATAAAAATCTGTAAGGCTGAGCAGTTTCAGGGGACTCTTGTGGTGCAATGGTACTGTTCCTATGTCTAAGCCGGGAGACCTGGGTTCTAAGCTGGGACACCTGCTCCAGAGATGTGTAATAACATCGTTGAACAGATTGATTAAGAAAATATTAAGACTGAGTAGCTCAACCCAGATGACATTGCAGAGGGAATACAGTGTCTGCCAGTAAAATCTTGACTTTTTAAGAGAAAACTGGGCAATGCAGAGGTTACGAGACAACACAGTGTGGAGCTGGAGGAACACAGCAGGCTAGGCAGGATCAGAGGAGCAGGAAAGTTAATGTTTTGGGTCAGGACTCCTTTTGTTTCAGCCCTCTCGCTTTCTCCCTACTTCTCTTTTGCCTTTGGTGGTATTACATTGCCCTAATGGGCTTTACATGAAAATTAATGAATTGGATGCATGGATAATTTTGCAGTGGTGGATATTAGATGAAAAGTGCCATAGGTGATTTGGTGGTGGGAAAAATAGCCATTCGACTGTGCAATGACACCTCTGTATATATAAACATAAGACGGAGTAGTTAATAAACTCTTAACAGGAATCTTGGTTTCATTCTCACCAATTGGCTGGGGTCCAAATTGACATTGTTGAACATATTTGCACAGAAGATGATAAAAACAAGACTCACGTCACATATATAGAATGAAATTCCAAACCACGTGCACTTAGCTATAATCTAACAGCTTACATACATTTTGAATTTGGACAATGCTCAATTATATAATTAGATCGCTGTGAAAAATGAATATAAAGAGCCACACGTTGCTAATTATATTCTCTCAGGCAGTATTTTCTACCACAGTATTTCAATACACCTGGGATAATCATTTGTAACAATGAATGTAGAATTAAATTGTAACTGAGATAGTCCTGTATATATATGTATATAAAAAAAAACCCTGCCTACTGTTAACTGTCAATCTAGGCAGCAGACATTTGGGTATAGATTCAGCTCTGTCGTCACGGTTTTGAGAGTTTTAAAATGCTTAGTTTTGAAAAGGTAACTTTACCATGATTGAATCAATTTTTGACCACTGTTACCACATATGGCATTCTAGATTCTTTTCTCAATTAAGAAAAGAGCTGGATTTAATAATATTAATAACCTAACACATATGTGTACTTATTGACAACCCTGTCCATTCTAAGATGTTTTGTCTACAAATGATGGAAATCTTCTGTGTAGTTGTGTCATTTGTAATGAATAGAGACATTTTGAGGCCACCACTCGTGAAGGGTGTCTCAACGTGTAACAGGTTAATGCAAGTAGTCTTCTTAATAAATAAGCACACAAAAATTAATAATTCAATATGAATACATGACTTAAAGTAAGGATTGAATTATGCCTGCACATATTGATCCAGTCATTGCTTCTTTAACCTTGTTTCACCTGAAGATTATGGTCGGTCTTCAATCCAAATAAAAGAGAAATTGATAACAATAACACACACACCTACTCAGCATAAGCAAGGCAGGGTAATTGGAGAGAGGAAGATCTAAGTAAAATGTTTCTTTATCTGACAACATACGAATCAAACCAAAACCCACACTGCCTCACAATTCCACTGATCAGCCCACATACAACCTCTGAAAAAGAAATCATCTGAAGCTAATGGCACAAATACAGACCAAAAGATGCCAAACTTATTTCATTCTCCAATAATCTTCCAGCAGTATGATATAATCCCACAGCATTCAGAATTGCCCAGAAATTCTACACTTCTATTTGTTTTTTTTCATTGGGAATGTATGGTGCTATAAAAACTGTGCCATACTTTCTTTGAATTATTACAATTGAAAAAAACATTTCAGGATTCAATCTTTATGCAGCACATTTCATATTATGGGAATATAAAACAAGGAGCTATGGATGCTGGAGATCTGAAAGAAAAAACAGAAATTGCTGGAAAAACTTAACAGGTCTGGCAGCATCTACGGGTAGAAAAACAGAGAACAGAAAAACTGTTTTTTTTTTCATTTTGTAGTCTTTTTTCTGTTATGTAAACATGAAAACTCAACTTAAAAATGACCGGAAAAAAGATTTGAGGAAGCATTTATACAATATATCTACTTATTTAATGGTCAAGGTTTACACACTGCTTTTCAATATTGTTGACTGGCAGTGGTATTTATTATCAGCATAAACGGGCCCAATAATACTTATCATATGTACTTTTTCCCTAAGAGTTTCTTTTCTGGGTAGTAATTACTGCCACTGTGGTTATTTACCCAAGGAAGAAAACTGTAAATGCCTGTGATTTCAAAAGTAGTTACGCTATTAATCAGAACTGCACGTAATTAAAGTACCATCCAGAAGCAATATCACCATCCATCAATAAAAGCAACAATTTATTGCGGTTACTGCTACCACTAGCCAAATCTATATGACAATATAAATGTTACTGTTGAATATATCTGGATCATGCACATTTTAGTAAGTCAACTTCTCAGGCAGAATTAACCCAATTAATCACTCTCAGTTTCCTTTTATACATGTTCAAATATATGAAATCAAATAAAACTAATCACATATAAAAGCACAGAATAAATAAACATGGATTTTCAGCTTGAGTAGTTCTGTAAAGTCATCAAAGAAGACGTAGGGAAATAACTTCACATTGTTGTGAAAAAGGTGTCAAGTGCACCTGCAATGTTGACATCAATTATTTCATAAATGCTGTTCAAGCTGAAATTAATGATAAATTAGTTACAACGTAGGATTCCTAATGTTATATTAAAAGGCACTTCGTAGAGAACATGTCAGGGAACCATTAAAATAAAATTTTCTCACTCCCAGAATTTATATTTGCCATTGCTGTTGTGTCATAAATAGTCTGTAATTTATTGTACAACGTTTGTTTTGTTCATACATTTCATTGTTGCCCATGAATTTAAAATCTCTATCTCAGCAATTTATCTTTCATGAGTGGTATAAATTGGAATAAAAAAAACCTGCTTCATGTATCCATCAACACTGCTCTTAAACAAACAGAGAATGGCAGCATCTGTGGGGAGATATATAGTTAATGTTTCGAGTCTGGTATGACTTTTCAGAACACTGCTCTTAATTTGGTCATTTGGAGCTATGGGTATCCTTGAATAACTGAAGTAGCCACCCATTGGTCTTTGGATGAAATTTGCAAATTGTAACTGCAAATGCACATCGGACCATTATGTGGCAGAGTGGATTGATGTTCCATGTGCCACTGTGCAAATACTTCACTGCACCCTCAGTCAACAGAAAAATAATGTGACTGTGGAATTTCCCGCACTGGATATCCTATTTGCTAATGTGCCTTTTTCTTAATTTTCCGGCATCATTTTCTGCATTAGGTTACAACCACACCTGAGGTGAGGTGAGGTTCCTCATTTTTGGGTATGGTTCCAGAAGGGATATTCCAATTTGTTAAGCTCCTGGTGAGGAGGAATAAACTGATTGCCCTTCTTTGTTCACCCAAACAGCCTCAGTTTGTCACAACAAAATTAATTTAAAATGATCCATTCATTCGTGGATATCTTTCTCGCAAACCCTGATAAACTTATGTTTCAAAAGGAGCTAATTTAACCAGGCTTTGCTGAATTAACAAAGACTGAGTTTATTAATTCGTAATTGCAAGAGGAACCAGTAATGCAACATGCATACACAAAGAATAGAAATGAACTGAATCCAAAGAGGACAAAATTTAATTTAAAAAATATACTGATCGTTCTCTGAATTGTTTTCGAGGAAATGTTAGTTAAATGTTGTGGCTGTTGCAGTCAAGATCACCAGTAGCATTGACATTGGTACGTGAACAGTCAGTTTTATGATCTTCAGTTTTGCAGATTGCTGGAGATTCTGTAATTCTGATTCCTTTGAATTCCAATGCTCAGGTAAGTCAGGTTTCCCTTTTTTTTCTAGCTGCTAGTTAACTGACTTTTTACATTCAGAATGAGAGGTCTTTACCTGAAGCAGAGGATTGACTAGAGGATAGATACTCGATTGTAACCTTCACAGCAGCACACTCCTACTCAATCCCAGGCCATTAAATGCTGAGAACATTCAGTCTCACTAACACTCTTCAGTAGAATTGAAACCGAATTTTTAACCTCTGTCCTTGTATACTTTTCAAAAGCAAAATTTCAAAATGCATCCACAGGGATGGCAAGCTATTCAACAGGGGTTTTCAGCCCCTCATTACCTTTGTGGTCACAAAAGATCTCAGTCCAGTCTGTTTTGACTTGCCTCTTCCCCCTTTGAAGTTGTCTGAAATTCCCTTTGCATCCATGGACGTGGTATTCCATGGGTTCCTCTCACCACAAATCACTTCATTTACAAATGTTGCCATTTTTGGCTGTTTTGGGCCTCTGATAAAAATATTATTTTAGAATTCCAAGTTAAAAATATTCACAGTACTTTGGGGTTCCGATCCATGACATACTGTGTTAGAATGAAACTTTTACTAAATAATGAGAAGGTGACAACCATACAAACATAAAAGAAAAACAAAGAGCTATAGATACTGGAAATCTGAAACAAGAACTGAAAGTGCTGGAGAAGCTCAGCAGGTTAGCAATATCTGTGGCGAGAAACACAGAGTTTACATTATGAGTCCAATGATGCTTCGTCAGATGTTCTGACATTAACTCTGAAATGAACCTGCTGGGCTTCTCCAGCACTTGCTGCTTTTGTTTCACCATCCAAACATATGCTGATCGCACCAATGCGGTAAATGGTAAGTGAAATTTAGATGCAAAAGGGTATCAAGGGAAACTAACCGAAACAGGGAGGAGTGCAGCAAGGTGACATTTTTTTAATCCATTCATGGGTATGGACACCACTGATTTTGACAACATTTATTACCCATCACTAATTGCCCTCAAGGTGGTGATAATAAATGTTGACCTTCTTGAACTGCTACAATCTATTTGCTGTAGGTAGATCCACAATGCCGTTCGGAAGGGAGTTCCAGGATTTTGATCCAGCAACACTGCAGGAACAATCATATATTTTAAAGTCAAGATGATGTGTGATTTGAGGTGAAACTTGCAGATGACGGTGTTTCAATGAATCTGCTGCCCTTGTCCTTCTAAATGATAATGCTCATAGATTTGGAAGATGCTGTCTGAGAAGACTTGGAGAATTTCTGTAATATACCTTGTAGATAGTACATGTTACTACTACTGAGCATCAGTGGTGAAGGGCGTAAATATTTGTGTATGTGGTGCCATTCAAGCAGGCTGCTTTGTCCTAGGTGGCTTCTAGTTTCTTGAGCTTCTTCGAGCTGCATTCATCCAAGTAAATGGGGAGTATTCCATCACTTTCTTGACTTATGCCTTATAAATCAGGGACAAATTTTTGGGGAGACAGGACTGAATTATCACTGCAAGATTCCTAGCCTCTGAACTGCTCTTGTAGCCACAGGTCTTATATGGCTAGTCCAGTTCAGTTTCTGCTCAATGGTAACCTCCAAGATGTTGATACTGGGGGATTCAGTGATGGAAATGCCATTAACTGTCAAGGACCCATGGTTAGATACACTCCTGCTTGAAATGGTCATTGCCTGAAACTTACGTGGCATTTTTTAAATTCATTCTTGGGACATGAGTGTTGCAAGCTGGCCAGAATTTATTGCCCATCTCTAGTTGCCTTTGAGAAGGTGGTAGTGAGCTGCTTTCTTGAACTATTGCAATCCACCTGCAAGTCAATGCCAGTTGGGAGGGAATCCTAGGATTTTGATCCAGTGACAGTGAAGGAATGGTGATATATTTCCAAGTCAGGATGGTGAGTGTCTTGGATGGGAATTTGCAGGTGGTAGTGTTCCCATGTAACATGAATCTTACTTGCCACTTGTCAGCCTAAACCTGGATATTGTCCAGATCTTGCTGCACTTGGACATGGACTGCTTGAGTAACTGTTGAGCATTATGCAGTCATCAGCAACTTCCCCACTTCTGTCCTTATGATAAAGAGAGATAGAACAAAACAAATCAGCCATGATCACACTCAGTGACGCAACAGACCAAATGGGCTAAACAAATCCCTTCTGCTCCAACTTCTTATTCTGTGCCTTGTTAAACATATTTTGCATAAGTTCTATAGGCATTTATGAATGGTAACCTTATTCTTGGTTAATTATAGCATTTAACAATTTTTCCCTAATAAGTTCAATATTCCTGAGATATAACATTCATTTCTTGAATGGTCAACACCGTGTTTCATTTGGTTATTAAATGCATTACTTTGTAGAGACCTGCACAGAACCAACTGATATTTTGAAATTGTATCAAAGGCATGGATCAGTGCCTTGAAAAACTGTGGCTGCAAACCATGCAGCACCATTAGTGGATAGCACATTAAAGGATATTGTTTTGAGGTGAAAATGAGCATTTTGTTGTGACTGAGAAAATGATAATTTAAGACAAAGACTTTCATGTCCACCAGACATCCTAAAGTACCTTAACACCAATGAAGTATTTTTGAAGGATCAATTTGTTTGTAATATGGGAAATGCACAGGCCAATTTGTGCACAGCAACCTCCTACAATCAGCAATACAGTGACTAATTAATATGCTTTATTTTAGGTGATGTTTATTGACAAGTAAGTATTGGCCAGGACACTGTGTGGCTTCCTTGCCCTTCTTTAGAATAATACCACATGACTTCTTTTGATATTAACTGAGAGGGGTCTCAGAGCTTCAGTGTAATGTTTGTTTCTCAAAACCCCTGACAGTGTCACACTCCTGCAGTACTATACTAGAATGTTAGCCTTGATCTTGGTGTTGGGCTTCTGGAGTAGAATTTAAACTTGCTAACAATGGAGGCACAGCTAGCACTTTGCATTTAGTGGTAACAATCATGGGATGCTGATTCCAGGCAAACAAGATGGAAATGTTTCATTTTCTAATACCAATATCTGAGTTCAAACATTTTAACGAACCTTTTGATGCAAGTGATCCCATGCTCATTATGGTATTTTTACAGAATTTACTAAAATAAATTGTTGAGATTTCCAGATACCACGGTACCTGTTTTTAGCATCAAAAATGGCAAACAAAGCATTTTGTTATCTCATAAAACTATCATTGTCTCCCAACTTTCTGAGAAATGGGGTCAGGCTACAATATCGGATATTCAGCAGGGTAGATTCTACTGATGGGCTGAGAGGCTGGGTAGGGGGGGGGGGGTCTCAGTGACAGGGGTATACTTCCTGCCCACGCTGCCATTTAGCTGGAGTGGCGTTGTGTGGTCAGACAATTGCTAAACTATGGCGGCCATCTCCCAGTGGCTTCCCTCAGATAGGAGGCTAACTCTTTCATGGTCACTGGTATAGAGTGGGCTTTGAGGCAGGCAGGGCTACCATTGTGGCTGGCTGGGTGAGTGGGTGGTTCACCCTCTAATCACTGGGGCTCATTGATTCAGCAACTTCACCTGACAGTGGAGGACACCTCAACATAGCGGTGCCCTCCCCTTCTTGGCAGATTCACAGACTGCCACCTCTGTTGGTAAAATGTAGCCAAGAATCCCACCACTTTTCAGTCCTGCCAGCAGAACAACACTAGAATTGAGGAATGGTCACATATTTCACGAACTTGAAGTCTAATTTTTTTTCAATAATATATATTTTATATTCTAGTGAATCGTACAAACTTATTTAGAAAAAAAGTTCAAAAAATAAAATTGTAAAATGCAGACAACTAGCGGCAGCAATCATTCTAGACCAATGTATGTAGCCTGTTAAGTGCTACATATATCACTGAGCTATTCTGAAAAGCTTGGTTTACACTGTAGTGATGTTAATTGATAGAAACAGATATGTAGTGAAAGATAAGCACATGCATGCTTTCTGAAACATTGCATTAATACCATAATATGGTTATATGGGCGAAAGGTATTATTGTATAACAGGGTGCTCTGAGGCAGAAAATGCACTGACACAGCCATTGCATGTAAACACACTGCGTGTTTGTTGTTAAAGCAGATTAAACTAATTACACTGGGATAAACAACTTGGCTGATGTCATAAATTCTGAGGTTCAACCTTGAACAGTGTACACAGAAATCCAAATCACAGTGTTAACAGTCTTTAACATAATTAGTTTCTGTTTTGTTGACTATATTTAAATGTTAAAGCTTTTTTAAAAGAAAATCACCAGAGCAGTATAGCTGCCATGCGTATGTAATTTGACAGAAATGAGGACTGTTTAATAACATGAAGATGTTCTTTTTCAAGACTTATTATGAAGAAAGGTGACCAGACAAAGAGAAGTTTTAATGAAACAAATGTTCAGTTGTACAAATGCATATGGGCAAATCATTTTATCACTAAAAAAGGAGCTGAAATGTTCAATGTATTTGTTTGGAGCAGTAACAATTCAGACTTAATGCTATGCACATAACCTGCTATTCTACTTCAGCTGCATTTGTAAATTGACTTTTTGCAATTAATTAGGGTACATCATCCAGTAGATAAGCAAGTGAACGCTGCAAACTAAAATCAAAATGATGCAGTTGTCATTTTTTTCTCTTATTTATACATTATTGTAACGTATGGGTTAACATACAAGAAAGGTATTTTCATTTTGGTTTAAGTGCCTCATTGTGAATACATTTAATTTACCCTAAACATCCTGCATAAGTCTGGACAAGGTACTGTTGCCCTTTACTGATTTTTACAGAAAGCTGGAATTTTTAGCTCACAGGAACACGGCTGGATAGAAGCTTTCCTTTCTGGTCCTTATGATTTATCCTTTATAAGACAGGTCTGAATTCAGCCACCTGAATTTTATCATTTAAACCTACATTGCGTCCCTATAGCAACAGACAAAGGTGCACTTTTAAATCCAGCCATTGGAAGGCACCAACGACTCTTTCGTTTGTACAGGATACCTGGCTTTTGGTACCAATCTAAAGCAATAACCCTGGCGTGTTCATAACAAAACGCTGGACAGTGGCTGTCGGTGTCCGCTGCACGACTGGGTATCCGACGATTATGAAACAATCTTAACTTCTGCTTCCATCCCCGCCGTCTCTGCCGATAATCATTTCCCTCTTGCATACAGACTGCATGCATTTTCAAGTACCGGCAGCTGGAAAACTGGGGGCGGGAGAGCGGAGGCATCCAGATAAATAAACAACTCCTTTCTCCTTATTTCGGGCGTTGGGCTGGGCTGGGGCTGGTGGCGCCTGCGTTAATATATCAGTCATCGCCTTTCAGTTTTCGCACACAATAAGCCACTTCTGTTTATAGAGCCAGTCAGCACATCAGATATTTAAGGGGCCATTAAGGAGAATGTTAACTTATTTTCTTTTATTACTGCTTTGCAGCCCACTGCGCTCCTTCTGGAATTAACTGGATTTAAATATTGACTTGAGTATCGCAGATATGAAAATAAACGCCGGTGACATTTAATCGGAGGAGACAGACTGGAGACTGGGGAATGTCCCTGTGGTGGATTGAAAGACGCAGCAATTGTTCCGTATTTTCTCTGATTAAATTATTATTTATATCAAAGGCGAGTGGAAGCTGGTGTGTCGCCTATTACGACTTCAGGGAAGATTTATGGGTGATTGTAGAGAGAGGCACAGAGAGTATTTCAAACGCTGTGACCCACAGTAACATAAAACTATCCCGCTTCTCCTTCTCACAGTCAAATCCAAGCTGCATCCTCCACAGGTAAACATTGATCAATAAATCCTGCGCAGCAGTTTTAACTGTTTCCTACCGCGCTCCGTGACTTCACTTCCCCACACCCCACCAAAAACAAATAAACCTGAACGAACTGCCCGCTCGCTTTCTCTCAAGCGGTTTCACTGTGAGCTACAAACCGAGAGATGTCACCCCAACTCCCCGTTTATCAACATCAAGGGGCTGCCCGGGTTCATGATCACCGATTTGCATCATGCTGCATTTTCATACATGCTTTCAGACTACTGACTTGGGGAAGACAAAAAAAAAGTTGAGTACATATGTACTGCAACAGCCGGTCTGAGTTTTTTTTTCACTGAGAATTCACTGTTCGCAACTGTTCACATTGTGCTGCGGGCACGCCAGCACCAATACCTTTCCTAACAGGGTAACGCTGTTGCTAAACTAGTGACTGGCTTAAAACACGGGGAGATTCTGCAGTCTTTATGAAAGATAGTGTCCTTATTGACGGTCATCACTGCTCAGCGATGTGGTCCTTATTCACCACACACACACACAGGGATGAGGTTTATTGCGGGACGCGCCTAAAGATTTCCTTCACCCATTAAGCGCCTGCTTTCACCCCCCAACCCCCACCCCAATGAAACCGAAGGATGTCCGCACTGCGTGCTGAAAGCGAGCAGCACGTCTGCATTCACTGTGAAGAATTCTAGTTGGAAGGGCTGGCTGGAATGAGGCTCAAAGATGCTCCCAATCTCTCTGAGCTCCGACTAGGCTCTGAGGGAGGTCACAGCGGCGGAATGAAAGGATTTGGAACCGAAACGCCGCAGGATCCTAGACAAGCGGGGTCCAGTTAAAAAAAAACCCAATTTATTGACTTTCATCTGTACTTTCAACCAGGACAAAAATAAAAATCAGCAAATGAAAAAGGCCTACAAAGGCCTGAGTTAACCATTTCAGCATGTGCAGACCGGAGAAAAGTTCCGTTTAGCTGAGCTAACATGTTTCAAAGCCCATTCAGGAACACATTTTAACAAAGGCACGTCCACTAGATTTTAAAAATTAAACCAAGCGTTCCTTAAAAGAACCGATTTAAAAGGCGGGGTGAGAGTAGGAAGCTTTAGATGGGACCCAATTTACGATGTCAATCTGAGCAGAGCGGCACATTTGCGATAGGATATCATCCCCCCATTTTGATGAATACTGGATGTGAACTCGTCCTTCCCCTTGGGGGGGGCGGTGGGGTAGGGGGTGAATCGGGGTAACTTTTCCACTCTCATAGAACACTTTCTGGCTCATTGACCGGGGGGTAAAGGTGAGGAAACGGCAGTCGGGGGAGCCGGGGGGCTGGATTTGCTGCCATTCTCTGCCAGAGTAAATTAGCGCGACATGTCAACATCCATTCATCTCGACAAACCGCGTCAAATCGGAATCCCACACCTTTGAGGACTGCTCAGAGTTGGGTGAAAGCGAGATATTGTTCCAGACTGCAAACCCACCAGCGCTCCCCCACTTTACCACAGTTGAGTGAGTTTCCCGGCCGGAGAAGTGATGAGACAGACTCGTCTACATTTTACACACTTCAGCAATACCTGGCCCGCCTTGTTTTGTGGGCAAATCTCCCCCCAAGGACAAGACAGCAAAGTCAGATTTCACCGTCAACATTCGACATGAAGCCAGTTGTCAGCTAAGCCGGGCGTTGCAACTGAATTTACAGTTTAAGAGAGAGAGAGAAAAAAAATAAATAAGCGGTACTCACTGCAGTATGCGATGAGGAAGCTAGCCAGAATGATGACTGCCCAGAAAGTTGAGGGCACACTTGGCCATGTGTTGGCATCCTTACGGGGGTTTGCCGGAGCCATGGAAGGGGGTGGGGGGTGGAGGAGGAGGGGCAGCGGGGAGGGTGGTGGGGTAGGGGGGTGTCCTTTCAGTTCGGGTTCACCAACCAATTCCCCTCTCCTCGTGTAATCCCTACCATTTTCCCTGTCGACTCCCACGAGCCATCAGCTACAGAATTCCCACTTCCCGCGTGGAGTTCCTTGCTTCTTCGGGATGGGACCGAATGGTCTTTTAAATGTTGCCACGGTGCCTTTTATAGATTAAAACGCCGATCGGCGATACTGAAAAGTGATTCCCCGAGACTACTTCATTGGCATGTATTCGCATCCCTTGGCTGGCGAGTCGGATGTGGGCGACAAAGAGAGAGAACGTCTCAGGAGTTGGCTGCTGGCGGCTCAAGGTGTTCTCGATGGGTGACACTTTTTCCTGCAGACGGAAACCTTATAAAACATCCCGAGGCACTGGGGGCTGCAAACGAGCCGGCTGATGACAGTTGTAACTGCCTTTTAAAGAGAAAGAGCTGAGATCAGTTGGAATCCGGTGTATGTGTGTGTGTGTGTGTGTGAGAGAGAGAGAGAGAGAGAGAGGTTAGGAGACCGACTAGGAAAATGAGATTGCTTAATGCTTGATGATGACGCCTCTAACACACACACACACAGGGTGGAGAAAGTCGGCAGGAACCAGCAATGTCCAGGGAAACAGTCCACCAGTGTGTGATCCTTCTGACCCACAAGGTGCAGCACACCCACCCCAACACCCCCCTGGTTGCCTAGACCTATCGGCCGAGCACTGAAACCTCCTGGTGTCTCTCAGGGTAGCCCCCAAGGGATGGTGAGGATTCAAAGTTTCCCAGCTGTTTTCGGGAACACGGCTGAAGCGGAGAATTCAAGCCTCTCGCAGCCTCTGACGCAGCCAAGTCTTAAAGCAAGGACCTAGTGTACCTGAGCCCACCCACCAAAAGTCGCCGAGACTAAGGCTGCAAATGATGGTTCTGAACAAAAAGGGGATAAC
Organism: Ginglymostoma cirratum; assembly: GCA_024137785.1. Taxonomy (NCBI): domain Eukaryota; kingdom Metazoa; phylum Chordata; class Chondrichthyes; order Orectolobiformes; family Ginglymostomatidae; genus Ginglymostoma; species Ginglymostoma cirratum. The sequence goes on from JAHRHZ010000046.1 coordinate 31,491,251, forward strand.
GCGATTGAATGCAAACGTTTAATGAAGGTAAGGACCCCGAAGAGTGCTATGGAAAGATCCTTTATCAAGGGTCTTCACACGTTGTGCCGTTGGAGATAATGTTGAGAACCGAAGAAAAATGGTTTCACTGGTTAATTTAAAAAAAACTTTAAATATAGATCAACTTGTTCCTAACCGTTTTAGCAGCTGGACGGACCTGAGACATAGGACATACAGGGAAACTCACACTATAAAGCTGAAAGCAAACAATGAGTTTTCGCTTTGATAAATTCAGAGTTTGGAGTATGGTGGTGCCATCACAGGTTGGACTGGTGCCAGTATGTGGGAGGTTATCATTCTGAAGGCAATTTTGACAGAACACACATTACAGACAGGCTATGATGATTTGAAGTGTCTACCCTGCTATAAATCCGTCATCTCTTGTCACTCAGACCACATTAGGCTCCTTGCTTGGAAAGGGAGTATTGACTTGATCCAGTTTCAAAGAAGTAATGCAGTCGTATGATGTCACCCCCAGCACAATTGGGCAACAAGTCATGCACTAGCAGTGATGTAAGCACAGAACAGGAGTTATACTGGTCCACTTTCCAGCTTGCAAGATAAAAGAAATCGTCTTTAAATATCCGTAGAATTCCTCCAGTGTGGAAACAGGCCATTCGACCCAACAGGCCCACACGGACCCTCCGCAGAGCATTCCACCCCAACCCATATATTTCCCATTCATTTCCTGCATTTCCCATGAATAACCCACCTCGCCTACACATCCTTGAACACTAAGGGCAATTTAGCATGGCCAATCCACAAATTGACAGGATGGAGACAAATGGACCTACTGAAACGTAATCCCATTCTGTATCACTGCTTCATCGGTGAATATTACCCAGTTACTATTCAGTGAGATCTAATGCAACCCTTATCAACTACAGCTATTGTTGAGAGTGCTAATATATGTGATGCCTTCATGCTAACGTGCAGTAATGTGTCACTGAAAACAGAGCATGCATTACTCAGTAACCGTGACCTGAGCCTTGTTCATGGGTTACAGGCAGGTCACTGACTGACTGATCACTATGTTGGCTACTCTACTGAAACCAATAAAGATGAGGAGTATGAATAGACTAATGTTTATGCATGTTGCTAGGGAAACATACCATCAGCAAGTACAGTGTAGCTAAGTAGCACATGCTAAAATTCTGTTCGGAAATGTAGTCACTCTGTGGGTTTACTTTGAAGCAAAACATTGGAGTCAACGGCATGAAGATGTGCTTAGTTGAAAATATTGATTGTTGCGAATTAGTCAGATATCTTTCACTGGATCCACCAATTATAGAATAGAATATATATTATCAGCGTGACGGGTAATTTCACAGTCCACAAGATTGCTATTTGGCACATGTGGAGTAATGTCTAATGTTCAGCAATAGTACATGGATATTCCAGGATTGATTTAAAGATGCTCAGATAGATTGCAGATGTGTACCTGTTTGTGATTTCAAGTCAGCGACTGGAGAAGAAACAATGCTTTGATAGAATCGATATTTCACAGCTGACCGTGGATCATAAGTACACAAAGCGATCAAGGAAGCATTCAGTAATGTGGCAGATTCGCATCTTGATGTCAATTTCTCCGGCAGTAATGACTGTGGATGGATTGGTGATGAGGTAAGGGCAATGTTCAGTGGCGAGGCCCTTTCAGTTAAGGAGAGAGAGAGAAAAAATTCAAAAACTGAGCCAGTTCCAGCATTCTCACAGCGTCAAGCCTTCGGTTACCGTAAAGCAAAATGAAAGAAACCTAAGTGGCACGGTGAGCTCCAAATTGGGTTTGGGGAAAATACTAGGTGAGAAAATATAGGGTATCCTTCAGATTCCTCTTTAATTGTTTGTATGAACAGAATAACTGAAACATATTGCCAACAGCAGCAAGTTCCCACCATGGTTTAAGGTGAAAAAGGACATCACAAGACACCAAAACTGATCATGAAATTACACGAAACCATATTAGAACCATTCAATGTGTTGAGGAAGGAACAGGTTCATCCAATAGTTTATTTCAATAGGGAATTTTTTTAAAAATTGGAGGAAAAATGTCAGGAATATGGGAGAGGAGTCAGGGATTGTGTCTAACTCCATTGCTGCTCAACCAATGAAGTGCGAGCAAACCAAATGGTGTCCTCTATGCAATTTTCCAAGATTCAAAGGATTTGAGGTGAGATGTATAATTGAAGAAGATCACAGAGGTGGAAAATAGGCAATACCCATGAGGGGATTTGTTATAAAAATGATTCTGAATTCACTGGGAAACAGTGGGAATAGTATTTCAAAGCTTATGAATGAACAGAAGCTAGTGCAGGAAATGTAATGTAGGGAGCAGGAGTTTTGGAAGCGTTGAAATTTGTGTAAGGTTAACTCTGAGAGCCCAACGAGGAAAGTGGGTATCAGAGGAATGGAGCCCACAGGTAACAATAGGGATTCCATAATGCTGATGATGTATTTAGAATGGAGGCTGGAGATGCAGAAATTAAAGCAAGTCTGGGCAAAGAATAAGCTGTGGATTTGATGCTCTGCTCATTGTCTTAATGAGTTTGTAAATTCTGTCATTCAGCCTAAGAGAACAATTGAAGGAAGGGAAAGATTTAGTAGAGGGATACAATCCAACTCAAGGCCAGATTATTGTCACAAGGCTTGTTCGGGTACTTGAAGGCAAGCATTTGCCTTTTGTCCAGTTAATTGCCCTGATGAGATTTACTATCTTATGAAGAAGTTTTGGGAACATAGTCCAAGCATCAGAAACACTCTTAAAAACCTCATGAATGTATTTGAGTCATTGCTACAGAATATGGGAATTTTAAAAAGCGGAATATTTGCTGGGAGAAATAAGAATGCTCTGATGCTTCTATTTGAAAAATCTTGAAATTTGTTTTCACATTGCTAATATTATCCTTCCAATTTGAATCAGTTTACCCAGTACATTCTTGGAACTGGAACTAATGCTTGCAGAAAGTATAGGGTGGTTCATATTGTGGTTGGTTAGCTCGCCAAGCTGGTTTCTTGTTTCACAGATGTTTCGTTACCATGCTGGTAATGCCTGCGAAACAATAAACCAGCTCGACGAGTCAACCAACCTCAACACCCACAACCCGAGCTACAAATCTACTCCAGAACTTTGGAGGGTGGTTCATACTTACAAAGTCTCTGGATTACAGGCTAAGAGCCTTAGTTTACAGAAGCTGTTGAGGGAACAAAAATGAACAGTTTTGTTCAGGCTAATGGTAATTTTTACTGCAGAGAAAGGAGAGAATCCTTGCAGTTGCATAGAGCAGATAGCTTCTCCTTTAAACTTTCACAAATCCAAGCTGCTCAGCTACCAGAGAGCCAAGGAGGCAGGCAGAAGGCCTCTTTCATTGCTAACTGGTCACTGATCTAGAGATCATCAACTACTTACTGCTGACAAAACTTCCATTCGTAGACAGCACCCTGGCTCCAGCTCATCTATAGCCAGATTTCCATTACTGCATGAACAAGTAGCTGTGTAAAAAGTACTTACAATGAGTGTCAGTTTACTTGCTTTTCAGAAGTGTGGCAAACTTCAACAATCCTTGGTTTTTCAAACACTTCTTTACATTTCAGTGCACAATCAAAAAAGGAAAAAATATAAAGTCATGGCCTTTATAAACATAGAAAAAATATAAACAACAACAGAGCAGTCGGTCATCAGTTGAATTAAAATCCAACTGCCATCATTTTGTGTTGGAGTCATTATCAAGTATATTATTTCCCAACTGACAATGCCTACTTCTATTTTGTATGCTAATACTGGCCACTTGTGTATTCCCAATGATAATCACCTCCACCACTGGGAGCTGTGCTTTCAGCTGACTAGGCCCCAAGCTCTTGAATTCCCCCCCAAATTTCCCACCTATGTATCTAGCTTTTCTCCTTTAACTCACTTATTAAAACATATCTCCTTGTCCAAGCATTTGGGCATTTAACCTAATATCTCTTTGTGTGACTCCATGTCATACATTATTTTATGACACTCATGTGGTGTTTCATTACATTAAATGTGCCGTATAAATATGAATAATTACCTATGTTTATCCGCGGTTTTTCTAAAATGGTGATATCTGCCAAAAATGAAACTATCCACAAAAAGAGTGGTAATAATTACAGTCAATTGTCCCTCAATTGGAGAATGGCAACTACTCAGGGTTGGAAATCTCTGCTGTGGGTCTTCATTTGACTGAATGGGCCTGGATTGAGGCAGGATATCCCATGAATTAGTGGAATCTGGAGTTTAGGATTTAATTCCATTATCTGCCAATGCTCTGCCTCATGATTAAGACGCTGGGAGTTATTGGTAGCAAGTTACGCCGCGTTATTAATGTCAATGATGCTACACTAGAAGGAGAGCATCATTCTTTGAAGGATTTTCCTTGTCCTCCTCTGGAGTGTTGGTCATTTGAGAGTTGAGAGACTTAGTGGAGGAAACTGTGTCCTGTCATCCAAAGTGACCAGTCCATTAATGTTAATTTGCAGGAGTTTTGTCTGAATATTTATGGATCTGTCATTATGGGTGAGGCAGAGGGCTAGCTGATGAGATTTCTCTTGTACTCTTAACAGTTGCTGATATACTATTCAGGGCTTAATGCAACACAGGGGCATGGTGACTACAGCTGCTCTGTATGCCAGGATTTTCCTGGATTGGCAAAGACCTTTATTGTCAAATGCTCACTATTGTGGTTTATTTAAAATTATTTGTTTATGGCATTTGGACATCATTGACCAGGCCATCATTTGTTGTCCATTCCTGATTGCCCATGAGCAGGTGGTGAGCCACTTTCCTGAAGTGCAGAGTGTATCTGCTGTAGGTACAGACACAACTCCACTAGAAGGCAGTTCTGAGATTTTAACATAGTGACATTGAAGGAATGCTGGTATAGTTTCAAGTCAGGATGATATGTGACTTGAAGAAAACTTGTAGGCGTTGGTGTCCTCATGCATCAACCGCTCTTCTTCTTCAAGGTGGCAGAGATGCCTAGGTTTGGAAGTTGCTATCAATGGAGGCTTGGTGAATTATTGCAGTGCATCCTATAGATGGATAGGTACCTTCAGTGACCATTCTGCCACTATGCTTCAATGGTGGAGGGAGCAAATTTTGAAGGTGATAAATATCTGTTGAGAACATCAACCACACTGGTTGAAATTAACAGCTTGGATGGTGGGAAGCCCGGGAAGAGGCTAGATGGATTATCCATCTGCCACTTTTAGCTGAAGGTGATTGTAAATGCTTTAGCTTTGTTTTTATGAATTGCTGCTCTGAACTTCCTTTTTTTCATATTTCCAGAGGGGGTCCTACAAGCATCTTCTTATTCCATCACTAAATCACTCATGTTTTATGATTAATTAATTTACAAGCAGACCCATTAAGAGTAATAATTCCTTGCTATTGAGAATGGGAATATTCATAGAAGTTCCTCTTCCTATCAGTTATTTAATTGTTCATCACCATTCACAACTGGATGTGGCAAGACTGTGGAATGTTAACCCAATCACTTGATTGTGGAATTGTTTATCTCTGTTTATCAAAGGCTGCTGTTTCTCAAAGTAGCTATCTTCACCAGGTTGACACCTTATTTTTAGGTATGCCTGGTGCAGCTCCAGGCATGCCCTCCTGTACTTTCCATTGAAACATTTTTAATCCTCTAACTTGATGGCAATGGTCTTGTGGGGATATACTGGGCCATGAAGTTACAGATTCTGATCAAATACAATTCTGCTGCTGATGGTGGCCCATAGTGACTCTTGGATGCCCAGTTTTAAGCTACTAAATCTGTTTCCAATGTTTCCCATTCAGTTACTAGAAAGCCAAACTGACATTTCTGATTCAGTGTCAGATCTTCTTGTCAACAATGATCTTTTACAAGAGCTGGATGCCTCTGTGGGAAGTTAATATATTTCAGAAGAATCTCTATAGTGTGGAAACAGGCCATTCAGCCCAATGAGCCCACACCACCACTCTGAAGAGCATCCCACCCAGCCCTATTCCCCTACCCTTGCATTTCCCATGTCTAACCCACGTAACCTAAATATTCCTGGAAACTATTGGCAATTTAGCACAGCCAATCCAGCTAGCCTGCACATCTTTGGACTTGAGAGGAAACCAGAGCACCTGAAGGAAACCCATGCAGACACGGGGTGAATGTACAAACTCCACACAGAAAGTCTCCTGAGGGCAGAATTGAACCAGGGTCCCTGGCACTGTGAGGCAGCAATGTTAACCACTGAGCCACTGTGTCACCCACAGTCCTTCATCAAAATGCACGGAATGTGGAACATTTGCCTGACCAAATGTGGGTTGATGTATGAATTCTGTTTTGGCGACGTTCAAGGACAGGCCACGTTTTGTTTAGGCAGAATTGGAGAACTTAAGGCTGATTTACAAATCCAATGCAGAGTGAACAGTAACAATGCAATCATCCACAAATGGAATATTATGAAAGTCTGTGGTGGTTAGTTGAGTTTTGAGACAGAGGCGATAAAGATGAAAGAAATTTCTGTCAAAAAGGAGCCAAGGGCAGCTGATGAGGCGAACAGACACTGTCAGGTAGACTATAATGTAAATAATAGGAGCTACCATCCAGTTTTGGTGGACTTGGTGTGTTTTTGGCAAGAGGTGCATATTATACAAGTCAGATAGCCAACCCCCTACATTCCGTCCCAACATAGACTTCACCCCCACATTACAGAGGATCCATGCCCTAAATTGGCAGCCCGCTCGGCATTTGTAATTCAAGAGTTAAAGATAATTTGAGATTGTTTTAAGCACAATTGACTACAATGTTATGTTGCCCACATCAAAAAAATGATTGACCACAGAAATGGGATTATTTTCCAACTAAAGTATTTAAAATGGCTGGAAAGAAGGGAATACAATCCTCCGTGGAGTTGGGGGTGTTGCCAATTGGTGATACCACCTAGGAGAAGACAGCACCCCTCTCGTCCTACATATGTGATTTTAAATAATCCCCACCCAGTCCATAAGGTGCAAGAGAATCCCTGGCCAAAGCCCCCCAACTTACCTTACTCCAGAATAAATGGCGCCTCCTTCATGGGCCTGCCCACTGCACCAGCATCTCCCACTGTGGAGCTATGGTGCACTGGAGCTGTCAGCCAATCAGATTGGCTAGCAGCGCTGGAGGGGGAGACTTCCTCCCACTGAGGTCCTCTGGTGGGGGTCAATTAGTGCATTAGGGCTGCGAGGCAGGCCTTTTCTTGGTCTGTCCACATGTTGACAACTTTTCTTCTGGTGTGTCAAGCAACCTCATTCCCACCCCTCCAAAGTTCAGTTGGTTGGATAGCTGGTTTGCAATGCAGAGTGACACCAACAGGGCGGGTTCATTTCCATACTGGCTTGAACTGATCTTAAAGGTGCTACCTTTTCCACCTCATCCCTCTTCCAAGACATGGTGACCCTCAAGTTAAAAACACCTCCAGTCCTATCTCTCTAATAAGAAAGCAGTCCTCTGGAACTATGGAGACTTTGCCTTTATTCATTTTTATACTGAATTATCCATTAATGTCACACCAATGGGGAGGGAAACTGCAGTGCAGGTTACTGAAGCGGCCACAGTTGTGTTTGGAGACATATTAACCCGATATGATCTAGATGTGCTAGATGCACAACATATTACAAACTATAAGAAGTGTGCAATAAAACCTTTCATCAACATTCATCATCAGGTCCTGAGTAAGGATCTCCTTTTATAGGTGTTGCTAGACCTGATGAATGCCTCCAGCACTTTGTGTTTTTATTTCACATTTCCAGCATCCACTGTATTTTGCTTTTGAATTCATGTTAAAATCTGCACTGAATTTTGGACATTTTAGATTCAACAATGCTTTTATTATTTTAATATAATTTTATGACAGGATTAGAAATCCTTCCAATGTGCAATTTGATGGTTAGAAAATGAATGTCTAAAATTTTTTTCAAAATTAACAAGTTTTAATTATTCAGGCTTTGACTTTAACTTTTTAGTTTAATGTGGGTTCTCGTACAACACATCCCCCTTTCAATTATGTATGAAACAATTGTTTTCTCAACCACTTGTTTTTCATATTTCAAGCCCAAAAAGTGCCGTTTAGGAACATTCCAAATGCCAATTTCAGTCAAACATGATTGTGATTGTGTATCTATTCATTTCTGTGCCTGTCCTGAAGGATGTTGGCTGCATTCTCCCTGCCTCTAACAGTGGAAGCACTGGCAAATGAGTACTGAAAAAGAAATCCAAGGAAATGGTTCAGGTGACACATTGAAAACAATGCACCAAGGACCTGCCTTTGAGCAGAGAACACATCAATAAGTAATGCATTCCATCCCCCACAACGCAGTTACAACTGAAAATTGATCTCTAAAGTTTCTGTTTTGTCAAATACCAAGAAACCCTAAAACTAATCAAATCTTAGAAGTGATTTTCATTATGATAATTAACCTGTGGGAATACCAGCTTTGGTAAATCTCCTACTGTCCTCTGAAAATTATGGGTGAGGCTAACAAAAAGTTTATGCTGTTTTGTTCAGAGGGCAAGAAGAGAGAGATCCTGTTTACTTTTCCTACAAAAAGCTTATAAGATCTTAATTACATTTTTTTTCAAAAAATGGGCACTTTGGTGAACTGACACAATGCTGCTATTGATGACATGATGCCAGTTTCTGCAAAGTTCTGATCAGCAATAATCAGTGGACAAAAGTTTCCATTCTTCCTCCTGGAGTGTCACACTCCTTGCTTTGGACAGATACTTCAGCAAAGTCGTCACAAAAGGACCATGGACAAGACAGACTGGCGAGTTCAGAACAAAGGAAACAAAAAAAATTTTCTGAAGAAGGGTCTAGGCCCAAGACGTCAGCTTTCCTGCTCCTCTGATGCTGCTTGGCCTGCTGTGTTCATCCAGCTCCACACCTTGTTATCTTTGATTTAAAGTATTTCGTAACTTCTCGCATTTCATTTTTTCCTTGGGTGCACCTGAGTGTCAATGTGTTTTGTGAACAAGTTTCCCAGGTTTTGAATGCATAAATAAACCCCATTTTCTTTTAGCCCTAAAGGATTTCCTTTGGGTCACCTTGAAGTGGAACTTCACAAACAGAGTCTGGGGAAACTCACTACCACCTATTGTTTTCAAACGGAATAGAAAAATAAGAAAAGGAATTTAAACCACTTCTGTTGTTGACAGAAGAGGTGAACAGTAAAAACAATTGAATTCACCTCTGCCTCTTGTCCATGACAATACTTTCTGGCAGATGAACACTACAAATTTGCTTCACATAACAAATAGAAGGTCATGATAAGATTAACTTCTTTTGATGTAGTAGTTTACAGGATTCTTCACAAGTGCAATAATTTCCATATTAGCATTGAGTGTTTTGATTATATAATGAATATTGAATAAAATAAGGTAACAATGGGATGATTTTTATGTTGCATTCTAAGTGTTGCCAATACTTTAATGATTACCTCCATATAATTTTGACCAATATCAATTCTGTTCGTAAGAATGAAGTTAAAACTGCTGAGGAGAAACAGCTGTAAAAATCTTCTATTTTGATGACTCATTATGGATCCAGTGTGAATTAATATCTCCATGACTACTTAGCACTCCAAATAGGAAGAAGACACTAAGTCTGTTTTATCAGCGTCAGTATGAATCGATATAGTCAACTTCAAATACAGAAATATTCCCTAGTATAATTCTTGTTCAAGCTGTTGCTTTTCGTATCAACAATGCTAATGAACTATGAGGATCAAAATTTAGATAAGGCCTCTAACAATGCGTTAAATGTATTATTTTCAGAGTACACACTCATTCTGTTCTGACATCTTAGTGGAGTAGAAAATTAGCCCCAATCCACATACCTAAATAGATTACACAAATAAAAGATTGTTAAATAGCAAAGACTAAAAACAAGATTTAAAAATATTATCATATAAGTGATCAAAGGACGTAAACAGATCTGTACATAAAATGAGTTATGGCGCTATACACATATATTACCACAAAAACTGACTTTCAAGTCACGTTGATAAAACAGATGCCAACCTTAAGGAGGCAATTTCTCCTTTGAGCCAACAGGTTTCTAAATAATTAAATGAGGCTTGTTGCTAGACTAAGCAGTTACCTGCTAAAGTAGTCACAACTGCTGCTGGAAATAACAGAATAGCAATATAGGTAAAAGGTGCAGATAAGCACATTAAGCAGCAATTCGTATGCACAGTCATCATTGCTGTTCAAAATTGACATTGAAGCTCAGTTTAAGACACGAATGACTGCATTGCCAGTGGAACTTAAAATTCCTACCTAAGCAACCAACTCGCTTCATCAATTGAGCAGTTCATTGAGATTCAAGATTGTTTGCTTGGACTGTGGATAGACCCCTGTTGCAATTTATTTAAAACAGGCAGGAAAGTCAGAAATAAAAGTCTGTAAGCAATTTCCTTTAACCTAATTCTTAGGCAAGTTGCTAATAGAAATTATTGGAAAGGCTTTGTGTAGTCAGTTTGAGAGAGACAAGGCTATCAGGGAATCACAGAATAAACACTATGAAAGAAAGCGCCATCTCACACAATTGATTGAGTTTTTGCAGAGATTATAAAATTGTTGAATGGTGGAAACTATTGTTCCTCTAATTATTCAAAAAACCTTTGACAAAATGCAAAGTAGAAGGCTGTCAAGTAATGTTACATCATGTGGAATTGATAGCAGATCTTAGTTTGAGTTGAGAATTGGCTGCAGTGAAGAATACAGAGGTTATTATTAATGTGGCAGTCCCGCTTAGGAACTAACCTCTAATGGTATACCACTGTATTCAGCGTGAGAGCCATTGTTCTTCACTTCTGTCGTGTTCTGTTTTAAAGCATCGTGCATTCATTCAAATCTTTAACAAGGATTCTAAGATAATACATGCTAGAAGGCCATAAATAATAAAGAATTTGTTATTTTACTTCAATAAGTGATAAAGAACTCACACCTACTGTGTTGGAGAATTACTGGTACTGGGGTCAGAGTAGGAGGTTGGGAAAGCTTTCTCTTTTTGACTGAAAAGAAAAACCTAAAATACAAAAAGGCACTAGTAGGGAGGTTTACTGAACTTACAAAAGTGCAAATGCAATTAAAGAGAAACCAGTGACGGCTCTTGCTGAGGTAAAAATGTTAGAGATACTGAAGGACAGTTAGAAGACTAATTAGAAGACATGTTTAAGTCAATTAAGATTAATGTGGTTGAATAGTGTTTATTTATTTTATACCATTACACAATGATACATCAGATCAAATGTGTTTTGTTGTATAGTCCTAGTTACAGTTGGTATAAATTTTAATGCAGTGAAATGAAGCTGAATGATCTGAACCTAAAGTTTGCCACTGGTCATTTTTTTTTTCTGATCCATTTTTGGAGAGATTGAAGGAGTATATGTGTGAAAGATATGAAAATCTGATCAAAATCACAAGTAGATGCGATTATTCCTGGATTATTCTGTTATGCAAGGAGATACAGGAGAGTTTGAGTCAATCTTCATGCAAACAAAATAGCTAGGCCAACAGGATGAACTCAGGAAAATACCTTTGACCAACACTTCATTGTGTGTCGTGAGCATAGCTGGAAAGGCCAGAATACGCGGCAAATCCCGAATTGATAGTGAGCCACCTTCTTGACCAATGAAGTCATGTAAGTATACTGTCATGGTTTTTTTGATTCATTATTGGGATGAGGGGTGTCACTGGTTAGGCCAGCATTTATTGTCCATCCCTAATTGCCTAGAGGGCAGTTAAGAGTCAACCACATTGCTGGGCTAATTATGATATTGTAGATTCTATAATAATGTTAATCACTCTTTAAAGGAAACAAATAACCTTGAGAAATAGCTACCAGAAGTCAACTGGCCTTTTGCAACTACAATGCCATCAAGCTCTTAGAACATTCAAAGGACACTACAAGCAGGCATGCCCAGGTATGTGAAAACCTTTGAAATTCAAGGCGCCTGTTCATGAGGGGTAAACCGAAACTCATTGACAATGGCTTCTCAGGGTTGCAAATAGCTTTTTATTACCTCACCAAGTGTCTAATGTGAAGCATGATGTGGCAGTTTTGGGCTAGTGACCATTTTAAATATTAATAAACTGTAGAAAGGATATGAGGCACCATTTATAACAGAAATCCAGAGGAAGGACTCCGAGAGAGATCCTCAGAGAAGGGATTCTTAGCCAAAGAGAGCTCAAGGAAGAAAGGCTTTCAGGAAACAGTTTTGCTGAAAGAGTTCAAGCAATCTGCAAATGCTAGAACCTCAGAATTAGCAAAGACCAATAGATCTTCTCCTTCACAGACTGTTCAACCTATCGAATCCACTTTCAAATATTCATCGATGGAAACCATTACAGACACTGGATTCAGACTAGAGGTACCAACTCCACTTCAGAAAAAGGATCTTCAATTAAATAACTGATTTGCAACAATAACAGACTGACCTTATTATCAGCATTACAAATCCGTAGAGGAGATAATAGGAACTGCAGATGTTGGGGAGTCTGAGGTAACAAGGTGTAGAGCTGGATGAACACAGCAGGCCAAGCAGCATCAGAGGAGCA
>JAHRHZ010000046.1:31504285-31551315 GCA_024137785.1 Ginglymostoma cirratum
TCTGACTCAAAAAGCCTGTTTACCATCTACAGGGCACAAGTTAGGAGCGTGTTGGAATACTCTCCACTTCCCTGGATGAGTGCAACTCCAACAAAGCTCAGTGGCTTGACACCATCCAGGACAAAGCAGCCCGCTTGATTGACAACACTTCCACAAACATCCACTCCCTCCATCACTGACGCTCAGCAGCAGCAGTGTGTACCATCTACATGATGCACTGCAAAAAATTCACCACAGCTCCTTAGACAACACCTTCCAAAGCCATGACTACTTCTATCTCAAAAGACAAGAGCAGCAGGTACATGGGAACACCACCATCTGCAACTTCCCCTCCAAACCACTCACCATCCTGGATTGGAAATATATTGGTGATAATACAGTGTGGAGCTGGAGGAACACAGCAGGCCAGGCAGCATCAGAGGAGATCTGCTGTGTACCTCCAGCTCCACACTGTGTTATCTTTGACCCCAGCACCTGCAGTTCTTACTATCTGTGGAAAGGTATTGGTGTTCCTTCAGTGTTGCTGGGTCAAAATCCTAGAATTTCCTCCCTAGTGGTATTGCAGTAGCTCATACCACTTTCTCAAGGACCGCTAGGAATGGATGATAAATAAAAGCCAGTGACACCCACAACACATGAAGGAATGAATAATAAGTAGGCAATACTTGTGCAATAAATTAAGCTTTGGTCTTGTTTAAGGTTGAAGCTTTGCTGCTGTTTATTTTAAAATTAGAACTCTTCCAGAAAACTAAAATGGATCAAATGAGCTATATAAATTCATAGTTCATAGACCACTCTGTGACACATCTAGTGTGCTCATTGATATACACCCACAGTGCTGCTGGAGAGGGAGTTCCAGGATTTTGAACAAACGATAATGAAGTAACAGCATTATAGTTCCAAGTCAGGATACCATATGACTTGTTGTATAATAGCTACAATCAGGCAATCTGTTATTACTAATGGTTTTGTTTATGGGGAAGCAAAGTGACAAGCATGCTTTATAATGTTTATGATGTGAGTCACGTCCAGGCGGTCAATTGCTGTGGTCTCACAGTATCATTGAATGTCCCACTGAAATCAACTGGCACTGAGGGAATGCAATCCTGAAATTGGCCACCTCCAACAATTTAGGGAAAGAATCTCAGCAAACATTTTTTAACATTACTGCTGCAAGCTTACAGCTGCCTCAACCTTTAGAGCTGTCAGTGAGGCATAGAAGTGATGTTCGTGAGCTATGGTATTAATTATAGGTTGTCATTTAGTGTAACAGTGTCTTTTTTTGGTTCCTTACTTGTTTTAGTGATGTTCAAAAGGAAACTGTTTTTTTTTACTCATTTTCTCTGAATTTAAGCTTCAATTTCATCCCCCATTTATTTTCTACTGCTTGTTTGGATGCTAAACATTAAAATGGAAATGCACTCTGAAAATACACAGGTTTGCAAATAGGCAATAAAAACTGACTGCAATAATCTCTAATTGTGGCAATGTGAATGCAGCATGTATTCCCTGCGATGAAATTGGGAAATTACACTTAACTAATTTCCATTTCACTTCATATTAAACAGAGACTTCCACCTGTTTTGGCTGAAAACACCTCAGACCACTAGTTGGATGATGACATGTCAACAGCAAAAAATATCCACCCAATTTCTAGCCTCCCATCATATGTTTCATACTGCTTATACAACAGATCTCCCAACAGCTGGCTCAACAAAATCGTTTTTATTTTATGCTACCTCTCCCTCTCCACCCAGTTTGTCTCCTCCTCTGTCGGACGGGCAAAAATTATAAAACTGATAAGTGCATTTACTGATTCTTTTATGCCCACTCCCTGATCAACCCAGGGTGAGTTAGTAGTAGATGAGATGTCCTCCTTCACTCAGTCCAGCTGTAACTGTAATATAATCCTCCGGGTTGCCTGGCAATCAAGACTGATTTCAAATTTGCATTGCTAAATTTACAGTCAAGTACTTCAGGGCTCCAGTAATCTTCCAAATATAATACTGAATTGAGAATTTATCACCAAAGCATAATTTTATTAAGTCACTTCAAACTATATTTACCTATTTTAGTACATAATGAATTAATGACCCAGATCTTGCAGATTTTAATGAAGCAATTGAAAACAGAGTGTCTGCTTTCCATTATGCTTACATTGAACAGAATCTTCTGCTCTTAGACTATGAGCATGAGTCAAGACAATTTCAGAGTCCCCACTCTAACTCTGACAGGTCACCCATCTGGCAATTAAAATACCTCTTCTCCGGTTGACATACAATTAAAGATGATGAATAGGTTCCATCCAGAGAGCCTGAAACCTTTGAAGGATACTAATCCTACTGCCGCCACTGTTGAAGGATTGGAGAGTGAGAAGGTATCCTGCCCTTGAGGTACCCTCTGAAAAGATTTGGTTTCAACTAAATAAATGGTGGCTATTCCACAGGATGGATCGTGGCAACAGCCATGCCCTTTACTGTAACTTTGGTAAGAGGGTCCTAACAGATGGTCTCATCTATTAAGTTGCCTCCAGGTACATCTTGAACTTGGATCTCAGTGAGGTGCTCATCCACGACTCATTCTTAATTTACGCAACATCTCATTTTCTCCTCGTCTTCCTCAGAATTGTCCAAGGAGGATCTGAACCATGCTTCTCCTCTTTGTTGCTGTGTAATGTTGTGTAGAGTACAGCGCCTCATGAACAATTTAGACACCCTGACTGGTGTGTCCTTGAGGTGTCTCCAATTCTGTCCAAGCACCTGAAAAGCATTTACAGCATGCTGAGGACTTGTATTGTACCACATCCGGTGTCTCTTTGGATGGGTACCTATTGTGTCCAAGCAGCTGACCTGACAGCCTTTATCAGGCTGTAAAGATACCAGGGAGATAGACTTTCACTGGATAAACTATCATGACAGATGCCTGACGTTCATATGTACAGCTGCATAGTATCTTCTTGTGCTTGTCTGCCAGTTGCATGTCGATAGAGTAGAAGCTTTGAATGCCTCTGAGTGATTTGGAGGTGCCTTAATTGCCACTTTGGCTGACATTGTTCGTGATAGAGTTGAAATAATAGGACTGTGGCACTCTTCTCAATTTCACAGGTCATTGTTCCAAAGTGAAGATCAAACATACAAACCTCCAAATTTTTGATGGAACCTACTAATATTGTGAAAGTAACTTTCCACCATAAGCATTGTGAATAAAGCCCATTTCACAACCTGATAAGAAAACAGTTTTGAGATGTCAATATTCATTAGAATACCTCCCCATCAAAAGATCAACTCCTACAGCCATTGTGTTCTTACCTTGCTTCCCTGCAGCCGGGCAAACCCATGGGTTTACTGTCAAATTCCAAAATCCATGTGAATACTGCTTGAAGTGAGTGATTAACAACCCAGTAAAAGAAACTGTTGCGTGTGGCATAACACACTGCAGATAGATGCAGCTTGTTTAAAAATGGCTTAATTTCTGAGCTTCTAAGGCCACAGTTGCTCTCTAACCCACTCACATTTACAAGTCAAAACTCCACACACTGCCACTCCTCACCACCACCCACAGACATTGCCTGAGCTGTTGACTATTTCCAGCATCTTATGACAGCTGAACCTCCCTTACTGAAACTGCACATCAGAAGTTCAGGCAAACACTGTTGGCAATCATTTTACACCTTTTTTATCCATCTCTAATATCAATAAATGTTATCCAAGACATTTCAAATGATACAATTGCCAAAGCTTTCCTAACTTGATTTTTAACAGGACATTCCCAAATTTGATTTCGATGTTGAGGGGCTTAGTATCAGAAAGGACAATGGCAGGTGGTGGAATTTGAATTGAATAAATATCTAGAATTAAAAGTTTAATGATGACTGTGAATCCATTGTCGGTTGTTGGAAAAACCCATCTGGTTCACTAATGTCCTTCAGGGATGGAAACTGCCATCCTTACCTGGTCTAGCCTACATGTGACCCACAGTGACGTGGTTGACTCTTAACTGCCTCTGGGCAATTAGAGATGGGCAATAAATGCTGCCTAGCCAGCGATGCCCTCATCTTGTGAGTAAATAAAAGACAATTGAAGAAGGAAGTTTGGAACAAACCAATTTTTATTATTATAAAGAAATGGAGTTGTGGAAATTATCTGAAGTGGATAATATAAATAGCTTCAAAAGGCAATTGGACAGATTTCTAGAAAAGTTAACCATTGAAAGATAAGCAACAGAGTGATATCTCTGAAGGGGATAGAACACTTTGTGCATATATTGGAACCTTTGCGAAACCGAATCAGGATATTGCTCTTTGTGGTCAGTACTCTCCAACTTAATTTGAAATTTATTCTTGCCATTTATTGCAAACACTGAAGAAAGATTATTTTGAGAGTAGGAACTCCTCTCATCCTGTGCGAGAAAGAGTGTTGATAAGAGGATATATAATGAACTAACAGATAGAAATCACCGACAACATTATGTCTTCATTTAATGGACAGATGCAGCAGCTAATTTGAACAAACTCAGCAAATGAATGTATGATTAACTAATCAGAGGACAAGAGGATAATAAATGTTCAATCCTCTTTAAAAGAGGAGATAGATCTCGAATTATAGCCTGATGAATCTTTAGTAGATGATATGTGAGATAAGTGAGAGTCAAGATATAAGTGATAAGCACTTAGAGAAGCAACTGTTAATCATGGTAATTGGGTACAATTTCTTAAAGGGTAGGTCTTGTTTGACCAACTTTACAGCATTCTATGAAGAGCTGATCAAAGTGGCTTGTTTGGATTTTCAAAAACATGAGAGGCTGGTAGTATAGAGTTAGAGAGAAAGATGATTGGAAAAATGGTCAGAGAAATGGACACACAAAAAATGAACTTTCTTCGATTAGCAAGCTGTTGTGCAGGGAGAACATCAGATTCTGTCTTCAGCAGCTGCAATTTACTACATGATCTGGGCTAGAACAAAATCAAAACATGCAGATAGCACTGAATTGTGGGTAGTAGTAAATTAATAGTGTGGATGTGAAAGAACATGGAAGGTAGCTAGATAACAAATCACTGTGGAAAAATATAAAGGTAATACTTTTTAGAAACATGAGTAAAAAAAGTAAATACAATTTAATAGTAAGATTGGAAATGGAGCTGGGGACCAGCAGACTATCGTTGTGTCAATTGTGCTTGCTCAAGAAAAAAGTAGTTGAAACAGGGGGAGTCATTAAAAAGGCAAACTTTTGTACTGAAAATAATATGCAAAAATGAGCAATTAAACTTCTTATTAACTGTACATATTCTTGGTAAAGGTTCATGGAGAGCACTGTGTGAAATTTTAAATGGTTCAATATCAGAAGGAAATACATGAAATGGAAAAGCTGTTTTATTTTATCAAACATTGGGTGTGGACATCGCTGGCTATGCCAGCCTTTATTGCCCATACCTAATTGGCTGGGAGAAGATGGTGGTGAGCTGCCTTCTTAAGGCAATGCAGTCATTGGGGTTGTAGGGACACCCACCAATTATTAAAATGGGATTTACAGGCTTTTGACATGGTAATAGTGAAGAAACAGTGATATAGTTATAAGTCAGAATGTTGTGTAACTTGGAGGGGAATTGTAGTTGGCAATGTTCCCATGCGTCTAGTGCCTGGGTCGTTCTAGCGAGTAGAGGTTATGGATTTAGAAGGTGCTTTTGAAGGAGCTTTAATAAATTGCTCCAGTGCATCTTGTAGCTGGTACGCGCTGGTCTAAATGTGTAGCAGTGGTGAAGGGAGTGAATATTGCAGATGGTGAATGGCCGCCAATGAAGTGGGCTACTTTGTCCTGGATGGTATCAAGCTTCTTGAGTGTTGTTGAGCTACACCCATCCACCAAATGAAGAGTATTCCATTGTACTACTGATTTGTGCCTTGTAGATGGTGGACTGCTACTGGGGAGACAAGAGGTAAGTTACTAGCTGCAGGATTCCTAACCTCCTCTTGTAGCCATATATTAAATAGCATTTCTAATTTAGTTTCTGGTCAATTATAATCCCCAGAATGTTGATAGCAGGAGATGCTGCTATGGTAATGCCATTGAATTATGACAGACCAGCACTCCAAAAACCTGTGATTTTAAATAAACCTGCTCTACTATAACCTGGTATCATGAGATTTCTGACTTATCCCATCCCAGTCCAACACTGGCATCTCCACATCATGAATGTTAAGAGGTAATGGTTAGATTCTCTTTTGTTGGAAATGCTTGGAACCTGCGTGGCAAAAGCGTTATTTTTCAATTATCAGCCCAAGCCTGGAGATTATCCAGGCCTTTCTGCAATTGTATATATACAGCTTCAGTGTCTAAGGGATCATAAATGGTGCTGAATATTGTGCAATCACCAGCAAGCATCCCCACTGCTGTCTTTATGAGGTGGAGAGGCAGGGAGAGATCATTGATGAAGGAACTGAAGTACCTAGGACAGTACTGTGAGAAAACCTCCAGTGATGTTCTTGGGCTGAGATGACTGACCGCCAACAATCTCGACCTTCTTGCTTTATGCTAGCTTTAACTCCAACCAGCACAGAGATTTCCCTCTGGTTCCCATGACTCCAGTTTTGCTCGGTGTCCCCGATGCTACGTATGGTTAGATACTGCCATAAGGACAAGGGCCATCACTCTAATCTCACCTCTGGAATTTACCTCTTTTGTCCATGTTTGGATCAAGGCTATAATGAAGTCAGGAGCTGAGTGACTCTGGCAGAAATCAAACTGTGCATCAGTGATAACACAGTGTAGAGCTGAAGGAACACAGCAGGCCAGGCAGCATCAGAGGAGCAGGAGGAAGGGTCCTGACCCGAAACATCAACTTTCCTATTCCGTTGACGCTGCCCGGATTGCTGCATACCTCCAACTCCACACTGTGTTATGTCTGACTCCAGCATCGGCAGTTCTTACTAATCTGTGCATCAGTGAGCTGGTTATTCCCTTACAAGTGCTGTTGATAACCCCTTCTGTTGGCTGATGGTTGAGCGTAGACTGATAACGCAGGAATTTATGGGCTTGATTTTGGTTTGCTTTTTGTGTACAGGAAATAGCTCAATAATTTCCCACAATGTCTGGCAGGTAGAAGCGTTATAGCTGTACCGGAACAGCTTGGCTCAGGGCACAGCTATTTCTGGACCTCGTCTTCGGTACTATTACCAGAATGTTGTCAAGGTCCATAGCCTTTGCAGTACTGGGGGCTTTAAGCCATTCCTTGATATCACATGGAGTGCATTGAATTGGCTGTAGAATATTTAATGTCTGTGACACTGGGGACCTCAGCAGGAGGCCAAAGTAGATCATCCACTTGGCACTTCTGGCTGAAGAAGGATGCAACCATTTTTTTGTCAGTGATATGCTGGACTCCCCCAGCATTGAGTTTTGGGGCATTTGTGGAGTCTCCTCTTCCTATTAGTTATTTAATTGTCTACATTCTGCATGACTGGATGTGACAGAATGAGCTTAGATCTAATATTTTTGTTGTTCAATCGCTTAGTTCTATTTCATGCATTATTCTCATGCTGGTTGGCATGCAGGTAGTCCTTTATTGTAGCTCCACCAGCTGGACACGTCTCTTTCAGGTATGCCAGAGATGTTCCTGGCATGTCCTCTTGTACTTGTCAATGAATCTAATTTGCACTGCCAACTTGATAGTAATGGTAGAGTGGGGAATGTTTATGGTGCTCCATGAATTTACAGAGTATGGTTGAATACAATTTTATGCCCTGTTTTGTGTTGTTTGAACTCTGTCGCATTTAGCACAGAGGTAGTGCCAGACAACACTATGGATGGTATCCTCAGTGTGAAGGATGACTTTGTCTCTGCAGGGATTGTGTAGCAGTAACTCCTACCAATAATGTCATGGGCAGATGCTCCTACAGCAGATTTATTTGTGAGGAAGACATCAAATTGCTTTCTATCTATTGTTGGTTCCTTCACTAACTACTGCAGACCCATTCTAACGGCAGTATTCTTTTACGATGCAGGCAGCCGAGTCAGTAGTAACGCAACTGAGTCACTCTTAGTGATGAACATTGAAGTTCCCTACCCAGATTGCATTACCATGCTCAGTGCTTCCCCCAGGCAATGATTCATCAGCTGAAATGGAGGAGAGTTAGGATGCGGGCTGCTACTCAGCAGATTTCCTTTCCCGTGTTTAACCTCATAAGACCTAATGGGATCTGGAGTTAATGTTGAGGTCTCCCGGGGCAAGTGTATATCACTGTATCAATAGCTCAGGGATGGCAATGTCTAAGACATTATCTGTACAGTATGATTCAATGATTATAGCAATGTGAGAATAATTTTTGCACAACCTCACCCCTTTCCACAAAATAAGGAGGATTTTTCAGGGTCTGTCTGTGAAGTTGAGTTTTGCGTTGTCATATCACATTAGTTTAATGCTGGGTGATCTGTCCGATTTAATTCCTTACTTTAGACTTTGTAGCAGTTTTGATACAATTGGGTGCCTGCTTGAGTGCTTATCAAAGAGCTAAACACACTGTTTTGGGTCTGTAGTCACATGGAGACCAGCCTAGGTAAGGACAACAGATTTCCCTATACAGCACCACATAGATTTTGATGAGAATGAATATTGGTTAAATAGTCATCATTAGACCAGATTGCAATTGCAGATTTTATTGAAGTTAATTTTTACCATCTGCCATAATGGTTTTTGAACCAATGTCCTCAGAACATTAACCTGAGGTCCTAGTGAGTTAAGATTATATTGGTATGCTGCCACCTCCCCTTGGATTCAATATTACTTTTCCAGGGCAATTAGTTGCAATGTGAAAAGTATTTTCAGATATTTTTCAAAAGTAGAACCAATTTAGTTAAGTGTGAATTTGATAGATTAAGGTTATGAATATACAATCAAGTTATTAATAATAGAATATAGAAATTGGTGAGGCAGTAATAAAGAGGCAATAAATGAAAATAAGCACAAAATAATTTAAAGTGGATTTTAGAAAATAATTTTTACACAGATGGCAGTTTGAATTTGGAATTTGGTTGGTAACAAGAAATGTGTATCACTAATTTTTACTGTACAGTCATGTCATGCTTCTGAGGTGTGATGTCCTGAGGTGTAACACTTTAAGGTGTTAAGAATTCTGGAGTCTGATTTAACCAAGACCATACTTTGAGGTATGACACCTTTGAAAGCTGTGACATTGAAAGTGTGCTCGGCACCAGACCTTTAATTACGTAGAAAGAAGGTCGGCTAAAAAAGTTTTACTGTATCTATAACCTTTGAAGTCCCACCAATGTAAACAACTACCGGACTTATTTTTCTTAATTTTTGGGAGGGGAGGAACAGACCAGTAATGCAATGAACATTGAAATGCTGAATGGACAGCCCCATTCTAATTCCCAATCTTCCTGCTGCAATTTCCATTTGGAGATAAATATAGATGGTAAATGCAAATAGGTACTTCATAAAAATATACGAGATTCAAGGGTGTCAACAGGACATTAGTAATATTATAGTGTATATGTAGAGCATACCCTTCCAGTACCATAGGATAGTACAGATAAGAAATACATATTTCCAGTACTATTTAAATAGGCTCTCTTTTCACGGGTGTTCATCTAGAGATCTTTTCATGTTGAAATGTATCTGTTGTTATTGCAGTTTTTGCTTTTTAAATTATTTTCTTGGCATTTGTTGTGCCATAAAACTACTGTGATATTGATCTTTCCTTATCAGCTTCAGGAAAAGCAGAAGCAAGATCTGGGTCCTGCAGGAAGATGGTACTGTGTAGCCTGCCCATTATTTATTGGCCTTTGTCCCTTTCTCCTTTTACAGGCCAATCCCATGACTAAGGTTTGCTGAACTAGTGATAGACGCTATGCCCTCAAAAGGTTGAAAAGGGAGAGAAGTGAAATAGGAAGGGGCATCCAGCTGTACTTGGTTTCCAAACTTACTGCTTGTACTGCTCTGTTACCTGCCTCAGTGACCACCATGGCTCCTCTTCCACCCGAAGGAAGGATTGTATGAAGGTTGTCGCTGCCCTGGATTCTGGCCTTCTCCCTGTTGTTCCAAACCATCTTTTCCACAGAAAGAGTTGAAAGTAAGTTCATGGTTGGTTCTGTGATGGGCTGTGCTGCAGTGCGATGCAGATTTATACAGTGTGCATGTTGAGAAAGAGAAGTGAGAAGTTGTGAGCAAGGAACAGGGTCTACCAGAAATCACTAGAGTGTGAAAAGTAAAAGCAATTAGCAGAATTAAATGTTTTCCAATTGTTAACCAAGCAAAATCAGAGTGCTGTTTATGCTGTTTTGCAGATAAATATGTGATGAAAATAGGGACATTTAGAGCCATCTCCTGTTGTGATGGGAGGAGAAGCATATGGAGTGGGGGAGAGAAGTGTGAGAATGCTGGGGATATGGTGGAGCTGAAGGAAGTGTTGTATTGCAGTGTCACCCTGAAAAAAAAAGTGGATGTATGACATCGTTCTCACCCTTGCTGTCCTGGCGAAGTAATTGAATTTCCACTGACACTATACCAACATCCAATAGATGATGTGGTTTCTGTTGACATTCTCATGCGCCACCTCCTTCAATGACTGAATGATTATCCTCCTCTCTGCTATCTTCTGCTCCAGCAGGAAATCACTTCTCTATTCGTGAACTTACTAGAGACACCTTTGCACAGAAGTCCCCCAAGTTATGGAATAAAATGTTTTGTTTCATTATGTGCATTCAGGTTAAGTACAGTTGCTAGAGACATAACTCCTGTGGGAGAGACAGTTAGATTCAATGAACTCCAAATGAATCATATTCCAGGGATGACTACAAGTCTTTGAAGCCATGCACCAGAAATCCTTTGCAGTTTACATTTTCAGTCAATCACATATTAATGTATCAAAAATAGTCTTTTTGTTTAATTGAATGGGGATGAAACAATGTAGTCTTTTTTTTAGTAGAATAAAAATGAAACAATGCTATAGAAAGGATGTTGTGAAACTTGAAAGAGTTCAGAAAAGTTTTACCAGGATATTGCCACGGTTGGAAAGTTTGAGCTATAGGGAGAGGCTGAATAGGCTGGGACTATTTCCTCTAGAGCGTTGGAGGCTGAGGGGTCCTCACAAATTGAAATTTTAGAAATCGTTAAATTGATGTTAGATTCCACATTTTCCGCTCTTATTTTCCCCATACAAATCTTTGCAAACGTACAGTTAGTTGAACAAGTTATAACTGGGTTTTAAACAATGTACTTAGTCTTAAATTCTGCTACACAGCCTTACGGTCCTGAAAGAAACTCTTATATCTGTGGAATGTCTCCAAAATTTCTCTATTCCTAGATTAAATTTTTTTTTAAATATTTGTGATATTTCAACTTTGTCCTTATTCTATTGCCAATGACCAAATCATTATTTTGCTGTCTTTACAATAATTAAAAAGTGAAGTAAAATCACTGCTTTCTACCTCCTTGTTTGCAGTTGGTGAGAATATTTTAGTGCGATTGGTTGCACAGCCTGGCTGATCACATTACTCTTGATGGTGATCCCTAAAAGCTACACCACAATGAAATTAATGTCAGGAAAAGCGGACTTCATGCCACAGAAGCTGTTAGATGTTTGTGGGAAACTTCTTTGAGGTCAGCAAACAACACCATCATTTTGCCATTGGCTGCAAAATCCAAGCCATCATTTGGGTGTTCGGTTTCAATGAACCTCATCTCCCACTCTGCCCCAGAATTCAATCGCCTGCTGATTTTCAAAAGCCAGTTTCAAGTTGAGCCAGGGACCCAGGCAGAAAGAAAATAGTCTGTAGTTCAGCAGAATGGGATCCAGGAGATTCGAACTCAATCTTCCACATAATTCCAATGGTCAGTGGTTGCAAGTATGATGTTGGGCAATGGGTGGAAACTATTAGAGACCTTAAAGAATGATCTCCACACTCATATAAGCTGAGCAGAAAGATATCCAGGTGGGCTTCTTAGTTAGGAAAACAAAATTTGAGAGAAAAATTCTGAAGGTTCTTGCTCTCATCTGCTCATAAACTGAGTTAAGATTGCAGCTTACCTGAACACAAAAGAATGGGTAAGGAATAGCCATGGTCCTCAAGTAACTTAAACAGCCCTGTGATGGGCAACAAGAATTAAAATCAGCTCTTCACTAACTAAGACCAGATGTCTATGGTAGCTGTTTTGGCAAGTCTTGCAATTTGTCAAGATCCTGTCTTGATGTGTGGAAATGCAAATGAGCAGAAACAATCATGTGCCCTACTAGTGATATTCTTGATAGCTGTAGATCACTAGAACAGGGCTGAGACACAGAAAAGGACCGATCCAGGAAGAACAGGAAGAAAGGAATCAAAATAAAGATAACAACACAAATAAGAAAAAATGACGAGATAATCAAAAAAAGAATGAGCAAGAGGAATAATGATATTTAATAACTAAGAGATATGAAAGGCTTTAGTAATTCAGGAAAAGAAGTAACAGTCAGGCAGGTAAACAAAAAAGAGAGAACTTTAAAAAATGACAGAAATAAAGGAATAGAAGAAATCAGATAGACAGGGAAGAGAGAGAGAGAAGAATTTGTCTTTACATTAAATAATTTTGTTTTGTCATTTCAGACAGAAAGAAGGAGCACACCAATAGATTCTGCACTGATAGGCCTCACTGCTGACTGCTGCAAGACAAGTTTGTTTTTCATTTGCTCTGTTGGAAGCTACAGTGCAACTGTAAGCTCTGCAATATTTTCTTGTGATTTCAGAAGACAAATATTCAAATGAGGAATAGGAAACACCATTTACAAAATAAGATGTACCTGAGGTGATTGCTTAACGTTTAATGGCTGCAGCAAACCAGTTTCTTTTATCTTAACTGCCTCTCTCAATCTTTTTGCAGCATGAACAACTACTGTCAGTTATAGATGGCTTTTTATAATCTGTCATCACTTAGACCTGTAAAATATTGCTGTTTCTCTGCAATGTCATATATCAAATGAATGATCCCATGTTAGAGGCACTGCTTAAGCTCTTATTAACAAATAGGGTCACCCATGGATTATTAGCCTTTTCACATGTTGGTCTTAAATTATGAGATATTATTATTGTCAAAAACATAAAATCAAGAGGAATCATCTGAAAAATATTGCTGAACCCATATGGTATAATAAATACATATTATTGCAGCTGTTGTGCAGTTAAACCCTGTAGCCCTGAGCAGAATACTTAAGGACAACATTTCAAGGGAAATCTAGCCAAGAGCTTTGAAATAGCTGAATTATATCATGTGCATGAATGCTTTTCAGAGCTTTTACTTTCCAGAGCTAAAGTCTACAAATGAAATGAAATATCTAAGGATGCATTAGGCTCTATAAACAAAAGATAATACATATTTCCATCATTTCTATCATTATTGATATGTTCCTGTACATTGTGGCTTTTACAGATGTTCACAACATGCATGAAGTCTAATGGTATGAACTACTAATATTAATAAACAAAAAAAATCACAGAAGTGTTTCAGTGCTGAAGGAGACCATTTGGTCCATCATGCCTGCACTGATTCATTAAATAAGTCCTGTATATTTCTAAAATTTCCCCAGTTTTTGAGCTAATACAAAACTCTTTATGACTGTTTTCTAATATATATAGTGCATATACATTTAAAATTTGTGATTCTTTTAATTTCATTTCTAATAAAAATTAGACCGGAATTAATTCTGTACAATATTTTTCATATAGGCCCTTGAAAAGTTGGTAACACATTTCTTTCTCATTGAAGTAGTAACTGATTTATTCTAAATTCCCAAACTTTATTTACTCCTTCTGTGCTCAGATATTTTGGCTGCATGCAGAACAATAACATTGGATACCACATTGTGAAACTGGTTAACTGTATAACCATGTATGTGCATAACTAGCTGCAAAATTAATTACTGTGTGACCATGTGACAATGGAATTTCTGAATGCATGGTTATTAAGGTGGATGACTGATTGATTGTGTAATAGTGGGATTATGTGACTGTGCCACTGTATAATTTGTCATATAATTGTGGCATTGGCCTCAATTTTTGCCATGATGTTAACTATTATAAAAAAGATACAATTGGATGAACTGCTGAGAAAGTCTGTTTATTTTGTAAGTTTCCTCCCAACTGTGCTCTCACCTAAAAGGTGACTTCTTCCAAATCACAAAGTGCTAATATGCAAATTTCCACTGGAAAGTGAAAATAAAATTCACCAAGGGTTTGTTAGCCATTTGTTAATGTTGGGATTCTGTTCACTCAACACTACAGACTGGTGGTGCTTTGAAATAACTGAATGAGGTTGACATTCTCGTGTTGCGAATCATTTTCCAAAATATATATTTTCATACAAATGTTCAAGACAATACTTCAATTAAATTGCCATCATAAACTAAAGGTGGTTTCGGTAGCAATTTTTTGGTACACCCAGATAAATACTGTGATGCAATGAGTAGAGTCTCTGCCTCTGAGCCAGAAACATTAGATTCAAGTCCCATTCCACAACTTGATAGTTAAGGGAGGGTGTGTTTTTAATGCAGTTAAACAGGTCGGCTATCAACCTCAAATTCTTCCGACATACACCAAAGGCAGGTGCTAAGAAAGGGAGAGAATTATGATCATTGTGTTGGAAATAGTTGGGAGTCTGTATCCATAGTTCCTGGCTGTAATATACATATCAAAGGGTATGCCAGCACAACAACTCTGAATTCTTGTTGGCCAATTAGTTCAGTTGCCTGGATGATGGGCATGGATCAGATTGGTGCCAACACCATAAGGTTTGATATCCAATCTGGCTGGAGTGGATTTACAGCCTTCAATGGTGGAGGTCAAAGCACTACAAGTCAGGCCTACCTTGGGACAGAGAGCTCAAGAAAAAGAAGACAGGTAAGTGTAATCCAAAGCTAGCAGGTCATTCACTGTAAAAAGATGGTTTGCTCAAGTTTGCAATTCTTAATCTGATCCCCGCACTTATGCATGTTTTCTAGCACCATCTCTGGACTCTAAATGAGCTGGGTTGTCAGTGGATGCTGCTGTTCAAAATGAGGTGGATGTAGTTAAAAGGCTAAAGGAGCTCACAGCAAAAGAACGATGCCATTTATCCCATTGGGTAAAGTGCAGCAGGTAGATTTGAGAGGCTGAATTTTCCCATTTGCAGTTAAAATATGGTGGTGAGCAAGTTTCATTGTGATGATCCACCAAGGCCCAGGGCAGGTCATTTCACATGGTCTTTCATCTCTCGTCTCATTAATTATGCAAGGAGATGTTGGGTACACTTCTCAGCGAATCCCATGGTGAGTAAGACGGAGGTCCTTGCCTCTCACAGGACTTTCTAAGTCTCTTGTGTGACATTTGAAGACCCAATCGGACACCACTTCAGACACTACAATCCAGGATCTGTACCCCACAGAGTGGTGCTCGGCCCCAGATCCTGACTAGATGCTCCAGATGTGTGTCTGTTCCATGGGGAAGGATCTTGGGGCAGTGGTGGATGGGGTAGTGGAGAGAAGGGCAGCTCCCTTTCTAGCTGACCACAGAGAGAGGCCACACAGCCAGATCTAGCCAGCCCCAGACAGAGGTAGCAACAGAGGTCAGTACTGTCTCCTGAGTGAAAGGAATACTCAGCTGTAGTGGGTCTAGGCCCGAAACGTCAGCCTTCCTGCTCCTCTGATGCTGCTTGGCCTGCTGTGTTCATCCAGCTCTCCACCTTGTTATCTCAGTGACCTCCTGCACTCTTTTTGTACTGCAAAACTATACTTCGTTCAAAAAAAAATTTCTTTATGTACAAACGTGCATACTAAAGCAGTTCTGCACTGTCTCTGCATTTAAAGAAAAACAAACCATTGGAATTTGACATTCCCTGCAGTTGCAAAACTAAAGGCTTTACATACTCATGCAGGGTGCTATTTACATACAAATGTGAGGCAAAGAGAGTTCTGATAACTTTTTTTTCTATTCATTTGTAGGATGTAGGCATCGCTGGCTGGCCAGCATTTCTTACCCATCCCTAGTTGCCCTTGAGAAGGTGGTGGTGAGCTGCCTTCTTGAACTGCTGCAGTCCACCTGCTGTGGGTTGACCCACAATGCCAATAGGGAGGGAATTCCAGGATTTTGACCCAGCAACAGTGAAGGAATGATGATATATTTCCAAGTTAGGATAATGAGTGGCTTGGAGGGGGACTTGGAGGTGGTGGTGTTCTCTTATGTAAGTTGCCCTTGTCCATCTGGATGGAAGTGGTCATGGGTTTGGAAGGTGCTGTCTGAGGATCTTTGGTGAATTTCTGAGGTGCATCTTGTGGATAGGACACACTGCTGCTACTGAGCGTTGGTGTTGGAGGGAGTCGATGCTTGTGGATGTGGCACCAATCAAGTAGCTGCTTTGTCCTGGATGATGGCAAGTTTCTTGAGTGTTGTTGGGGCCACACTCATCCAGGCAAGTGGGGAGTATTCTATCACACTCCTAACTTGTGCCTAGTAGATGGTGGACAGGCTTTGAGGTGTCAGGAGGTGAGTTACTAGCCACAGTATTACTGGATTCTGACCTGCTTTTGTAGCCATTTTGTTAATGTGGTGATCCCAGTTGAGTTTCTGGTCAATGATAACCCCCAGGATGTTAATAGTGGCTGATTCAGTGATGGTAACACCATTCAATGTCAAGAGGTGGTGGTTAGATTGTCTCTTATTGGTGATGGTCATAGCCTGGCATTTGTGTGGTGTGAATGTCACTTGCCACTTGTTAGGAAAAGCCTGGATATTGTTGCATTTGAAAACGGACCGCTTTGGTATCTGAGTAGTCCCGAATGGTGCTGAACATTGTGCAAACATCAGTAAACATCTCCACTTCTGACCTTATGATGTAGGGAAGATCATTGATGAAGCAGCTGAAGATGGTTGGGCTTAGGACACTACCCCGAGGAACTCCTGCAGAGATGTCCTGGAGCTGAGATGATTGACCTCCAACAACCATGACCATCTTCCCATGTGTCAGGTATGATTTTAACCACCGGAAAGTTTTCCCCCCGATACCCATTGATTCAGTTTTGCTTGGGCTCCTCGATGCCACACTCAGTCGAATGCAACCTTGATGTCAAAGGCTGTCACTCCCACCTCACCTCTGGAACTGAACAGATCCCCATTGTACTTTGGCAGAAAGACCTTAGGTGGAGGTCTTTCTGCACTGCGCCTTGGCGGCAGCTACCCCAAGCTTTAGTGGTTCCTCAGGGCATATTCCTGGACAATGGAAGGTGGCAGTCTGCAGCAATCAACTCTTTGCACTGAAGATCAACAAGTTTCAGGCAGACCAAAGGTCATCTTTCACTGAGGTGATGGTCCTCCAAGCACAGTGAACGTTTGTCTTGCCATGCTCTGGGGAGTGGCTTGTAGTGCACAGAGTCCTGTCTCATGGATCTGTTAGGGACAAACCTTGAAAAAAACGACTACCTCGCATTCCAGACCTTCTTTGCAAAGGCACATTTCAGATGGCTAATGATATCATCTTATCGCCCCTGCCTCACATTTGTAGGGCCATCATTCAGACTAATCCTACTTCTGCACACACCTCTCCCTAAGGGTGATAGACCACTGCTCTCAGTGGTACATGCATCATGTCCACTCCAAAACTGCCTGCATCTGAGCAGGAGACTGTCAGCAGGTCTGGACCATCTGGACTCAAAGGCACCAGGAGACAACCACTAAGTCTAACAACTCAACAGGGTCAACCAGAAAGCAGGCTTCCTCTGCCCCACCTGCAGACATTAGCACTGCACCTGGCAGTGTGGGAGAGACAGGGAGAACAATATGGTGAACACATAGCACATGCTGCATCACTGTAAATAATCGATGACTTTTGTCAATATATTTTCACCAGTATTGTTACAGTGTCTCTTATAGTATAATTTTCACTGCTGGATCTGGCTACATCATACCCATGTGAGAGCTGAGCAGCCTGTTTTAGGCAGCCCAATGTTGAAAAGAGTTGTAATGGCCAAGCATTGCTCATCTCTCACACACAACTGACTCCCTGACTGTGGATAATGTCAGGCATCAGGGATTCTTGAACTTTAACTCAAAGAACTGCAATCAAGGCATTGCACAATAATGTGGATACACTGCGGCTAAAGTCAATGTCCAGGGCATGGCCTGCACACATTATTGGGCCCTTACACCCACCTTATGAGTACGAATGCAGGATCAGTAATAATCCCACACATCTCTGAATGGAAAGTTTGTTCTTATGTTGAGCTTTTCAGTTCAGTGACAATCAAGGCTGGGAGACCATTCAATGGGCAGTAACAGCTACACACTCCCTTATAGTGTAGCAGTCTGCTGAGAAAAGCTGCACCAAGAACTGCCTCTCTTTAATGCTATGATAGAGGATGTTCAAACATGCCCAGGCTTTATTATAGTCTTTGTACACTCTGAAGTATTAAAGGGTTGCAATGAAGGAAGAGTGAAAAGGAACTTTCTCAGGTTTCATATCAGCCTGATAGCTCTCATGAAACACTGGACTACAAATGATTCAGATGTCATATCCTCTCTGATGGCTTCATAGCAGTTAATGTCAGTGTCATGTCATGGAAGCCTATTGTCTCACTGCTGCTCATTCCAAGTGGTGATGGAGGGCATGTTATGCATTAACACCTTAAATGCAGGATTATCTGAAGGTATCATCCACACATTAACATGGATCACAAAACATTTATCCTGCAACACTAAAGGCAAAGCATTGCAAAAAAAGCAAGGTCCATGCATCCTTTCCAGAAAGCAGAGTGCTGCCTGTCAGATAAGAAACAGGTTTGAAAACAATCGAAATCTGAACTCAACTCAGTCACCCTGGAAAGGGGGTGGCTATAAGGTTGGTTCTGGCCTGTGGGCTCTGTGATGCATTATTCTGCCCTACTGTCTTGGATGACACTCTTAGATAATGTCCTGTGCCTCTGCATTCACTTCATCCTCACGGGATTGCTGTAAATCCTGCATTTTGTCCACAAGCAGCAGTTACCCACTTTGTCAGCTCATGCTGTGGAGCATAGCATGGCACAATAAATGTCGGCGTTATATTGCAAAGCCATGCTTGAACTGTCCAGGCATTGCAATCTCACCTATCGCCTGTTCCATTGTGGCCCTGGTGGAAGGGTGAACAATGTTATATTTTCATTCTGGATCCAGCTGTGGGTTTCTTAAAATACCAAAAACCGCGTTTGGATGGGGTATCCCTTATCTCCCAGTAACCATCCTTTCTATGTCAAGAACCTGGAAAAAGGCAGGTACCTGTGAGTACTTTAGTACACGCAAGTCATGGCAACCGTCAGGATACGTAGCATGAACCTCCAAAGCTTGGCTTCAACGATCACAAACAATTTCAACATGAAGGAACTGGAATCCTTTCATACTCACAAATGTTGAAATTGGTAATAGGATGCCCTGAAAGCAACATGGGTATAATCATGTCACCCTGCAGTTGGGTCTAACCAGCAATGATGGGGAATCCCGATGCCCTAACTGCTTAACTCTCATTGTCAAAGCGGAAGGATTTGAAGAGGTGAGTTCTGGCAAAAATAGCATCATTGACAGCACAAATGCACTTGTGAGTGGAGGCTTGGGAGATGGCCCAGAGCTTCCTACTTGCACCTACTTTTGAGCCATTAGCATGAATATTAAGTGCAGCTATGACCTTGACAACCACCAGGATGGGAATGCTACCCAGTGCTTCCGAGCAGAAATCCTGCTTCAGTAGCCAGCAGATCTACAATATGATGGAGAAGGACACCTTAATCATTCCCAACATTGTTGTGTAGACATTTAAAGGTAACTGCAATTAGGTCATTACACTTGAGGCCTGATCATTCCTCTGTTGCTCCTTGGTGGATCTTGTTCCACTTCTTCAACTAGAGGCTTTGGTTGCTGTTCTTGCTAAAGATCATATAGCTGCTGTCTCCTTCTCTATTCTCTGCTGAGTGGAAACAAGTCCCCAGACTTCAACGCAAGGTCTCAGATATTTCAGGGCTCCATTAGAATATGGTCAGAGAAAGGAAAGTGATTGAGATTTGTTCCAAATATGAACTTCAGATTCTGCTTTAAAATGTCCCTGTTTCATTAAGACTTGTTGAGCTTACATGAGAAGGAGGCAATCAGTGGCCACAATGTAATGCTCACGATTGCTTGTGGCCACAACTTGTTATGTGAAATCTTGTGTCAATTACCACCCTCCAGATGAGATGAGACTTGAAAGAAGATGGAAAGCATCAGTGAATCAGAGAAGGCATGATTATTGTATTGCTCCTTACATAACCTTAAAATCAGAGTTTAAAATTCATTCCCATAGAAATACACAGTAACTAACTATGCGCCACTTTATATGCAGTTGCACCTGTTTTGCAAAGTTATGGCATGGTTAACTTACAATCCGATCTAGCAATGTTCCAAATTCATTTTAGTGTGAATAACTTGCAGGGTCTACATGCTACATGCCAATTTCCATCCATCATTCATGTTTCTTTTGTGTTGCTTTCCCTGTGCCTCTAAGACCTTCCAGCCTCCCCCAGTTCAGTCAAACTTTTATGTCACTACTTATCTGTCCACTTTACCTCCAAAGCCATAGGCTCTGGAGGTTCCCACGCTCTTCTTGGCCTTACACCCTTCTGATATAGAGGGCAGAGTTACCATCACCTGTTTGAACAATTTCCTCCGCCCTTCATGAGTTCCCAGCACCCCCACTCACTATTAGCTCCCATTCTACTGTTAACGATTGTCCCCTATCACAGTGAGCATTCCCTCAGCAACCAATACAATGAAGACCATCTCTGGACTCGATGTGCCCACTTTCCCCAAGACACTATGGACTGATTCCTGATAAACCGTTTGACAATTAATGATCAACCCTCCATGACTGACCATGTCCCAGTCCCCAGAGTTATTGGCAGGACATTGAACATAGCCTATTCCCAGATTGATCTCTTAACCTATATGTAATCCCTGAACTGATGGCACTGGATCTCAAGGACAGATTATGACCCAGTCTCCAGACCCTAAGGCACAGATTCCCAAACATGCCTAGGACCAAGACCCTGGCTAGACATCTCAACTGGAATTAGATCAGTCCCTTGACTAACTGTGTTAGGAAGGGGAAGCAACCCCTTCCTGACTGTCATCCATCCTTACCCCACTAAGCATTTGACTCCTCTGAATTTTCACATCTCACCATTTTCTTCAGCACACCCAATGGGTCTGCCACAGAAGTTGCTGGTACATGCCACAGTTCTGATGTTAATGTAGCATCATGCTATACAGCGACATGCCCATCCCTGTTTGATTGAATCACTGCCACAGGTTACCTGCCTCTCCCTCTATGCTAAAGAATAACGTAAACCACAGAGTCTGCCTGCCTCTAGGTCACACGAAAAGCCTTGTACCCTGAAAAAAAGGTCTAAGATGTAGAGACTAGCCACCCAGAGTTAAGGATCTTGTGCACTACAAAGCAACAGAACCCACACAGTACTTAAGTGCTGAAGACCTTGTGCACTAAAATAGAAGGTAAAATGCATAAGAAGCCTGCTTCCATGTCAGCTCAAAAATTCTGAAGCAGATGCACAGCTACCCCTCAGTGAAAAGCAACCTGGCAGCAACATGTATTGTGCTGTCCCTCTGTTCCAAATTGTATAGCTGAAGCCATGAAGTGTTGGCTGTTTTGGTCCAAGAGTTTGAATGAGGATGTTCAGAGACTGGTACTTTGCCAATGCCCAGTTATGTCAATAAAGAGCTGAGGAGTATTGTGGGCATGGACTATGAAGTCCCCATGTGCAGAATAAATGATTCTACGCTAAAAAAAATGTAGATGGCTGACATAAACGTTCCATGAGTTCAACAGGGGCTGATATGTCACAGTGTACCATCTCTGCCCTGTTGTTGTGCCATGTCGTTTCTCGATAAAAGAGAAGAAAATTGAAAGTATAGTGTTAGTGCAACAGGCTGGGATATTAATTAGATATAACTGCATGGAAGTAAGCTTGTTGCCACTCAAGAATGAAATTCTGAACAAGAATTTTCATTCTTATCCGATTATATCATCTCACTAACCATTAATCTTGTCACACCAGGGAGGAGAATATTCTGCCCACTAACTACCATTTAAGAGAGAGTTAACAAACACTTGACAGACAACAAACCAGCATGGTTCAAAAAGAGTAAAACAGTGAACGTTGGCAATTACTGAGTCATTAGTTTTGCACTCTTCCATGTTATGATAACTTAGAACACATTAACAGGAGGAAATTTGAGGGAAGATCTGTCATGAGCAATCCCCTTGACTTGAAGAAGTGACAACCCAAGTGAGCTGCAGAAAACTCTGACATAGTATATCTTCATTTCAAAAAGGCTTTCGGTAAAGTTCTACACAAACATCTATTAATTAAGTTCAAGGTCTGTGGGGACTTTCAGTAAACATTGGGAATGATTAAATTCTCTTTTGTGCAGGAAGCAATAAGTATACACTGGAGGGGTTGTGTCAGAACGGGGGCAAGGCACTAAGTGGGGTATTGCAGAACTCAATGTAGGGACCATTACTGTTCTAAATATACATGAGCAGCTTGGACTCATAAATTCAATGTATGGTCATTAAATTTGGCAATGATGGCAAACAAGAAGGAGCAGTGGAATCAGATGAGGCAGCACAGACTTGTGAAAGTTCAGTCAAATATGTAAGTGAACCAAATGATGGCAGATGACATTTTATTTGAAAAATACTGCACCTGAAAAGTAGAGGAACCAATGTGAAGAAAGCCTTTAGAGTAATTCTGACTGTCAGACCTGAGTTATGAGGAAAGAAAAATAATTAAGTTTCTCAGCCAAGCATGGAAAAATTTGAGAAGTAACTTTAAAGATGCATTTAAGATTGTTAAACCTAGAGGAAAAAGCCAGCCCAAAAAAATGAATTTAGATTGAACTGCAGGTGTAAAACAAGGTGATTAAGGTTCTAACCAAGGGAAAAATTGTGTTCAGTCGATAACAGGAAATCATTCTTCAGACAAAACGTGATGAGTACAGTAGACTAAAATTGGAAACTTCACTGCTTGGATAATATTAGGACATCTTTGGATAGATAAATGGAAATGCACTGAATGGTCTTTTTAAAATCCATATTATCACACATACTGAACCGCAGCACATAAACTAGGAGCATTGAAACAATATGTTGTCAAGGAAGGCTGTCCCATAGGACAGATGTGAATATAAGAACACACCTATCTTTTAAGATGGATATAAAAGATCACATGGTTTTGAACTGGGTGTTCTGCTGTGTGACATCCTGCAAATAACACTAAAATAGACTAACTGATCACACAGCGCATTGTTGATTGTGGCATGGTGCGATATGTAAATTAGCTTCTCTACTTACTGATAGAACAATAGATGCAATTTGAAACTACCCTGCCAAGATTAACGGCTAGAAGCTCCAAGAAATGGTTCACATTTGACAGTCATATATCTGAGGGTTCAGCTTGACGGATGCAGGCATTTTATTGGGAGGCTGATGTGGAGCCATCAATGAATTTCATTGCCACATTTTCTCTCTGCTTTTCTAAAGCAAAGTAAACTGTAGAAATATATGTGACATTTTATATAGTCTGACATAGTTTTTTTTTGAATTTGCTTAACTGTATTGCTTAAATCTAGTTACAATCTGATACAACAAATGCAAATGCAGGAACAAATGGAACTGTGGAAATGTTTGTGCTCTGTGCTTCATCATCTGTAATAGGATGACTTTTCTCTCTTCTTCTAAAAACCCATGAATAATATCTTTGAACTATCAGGTAAAGTATTACAAATTGATAGTCCTAACCAGAAGGAAAGTTCTTTTTATAAATAACCTTGGAAGGAAAAGGACCAATTAACACTGAAACACCATAAATTTAAAGAAACCATGAAGCAGATAAAATGGAAAGGAAACAAATCCTCTCAAACGTCTGAACAAAACCAAGCTTCTTTGTTGAACATGAGAGAATTGGAATGTAGGTAAGTTCCCTAAGGAAGAGCAGATAGTACCTGCCTCGGTTGGCAGATTGTCGTTGCCGACAAATGGGATTTAAACAATCCAACTGCAGGTGTTTGTGAAAGTAACTGAAACCAAAGGAAGATTAATTTATGAAAATAATAACTTTATGGGCTGTAGTGGGACTTGTATTGGATCAATCACTGAAGATTGCATCCTAAATTCATGCTGACCATGCAAATGAAATTTAGTTAATAGTCTGTGCTGTATATTTCTATGTTTTCTATGAAATTTGTGGATTTACAGAAACAATGAATGAACAAAGGGATTTTGTATGGCACACAAAGCATACATGATTCAAATTATTGATCCAATAATGGGATTTTGGTTTGAGGTGATATCCCAGGCATCTTTTAAGGGCCTTAGACCTCTTCATCTATTCATATCCTAAGGGTAATGGGAAAACTCTGAGATTCCACCTGTACTGACAAACCACAACCTGAGAAATTCTACCCTTCATGTAATGGTCCAAGTTAGGGATAAGGGTAAACATGTTCCATGGAAGATAACTTTTTTGTGTACCATTCAACTTGCCTTTACTCATCATGGATATCACATCTCAAAAACTTACTTATGGAACTAGCAAAATTGCATTCTGTGAAATTACTGAAGGTGAAAGTGTGTGAGCAAAGAATAAACTACCTTTATTAATAATGCAAAATAGAAACATTTCAGGTGAAATTAAATGAAAGGTACTCAATTTCCATTGAAGGATCCCTCAGCAAAACTGATAATATATACCAATAGGAGGTATTACATTAGAATCCCTACAGTGTGGAAACAGGCCCTTTGGCCCAACAATTCCACACCGACCCTTGGAACATCCCACCCAGACCCATCCCCCTATAACGGTACTACCTGAAACCTATGATAACAATTCCTCCCAGTGAGGTAGCCTGGAAGGAAAGAAAGACAGCTGTGACTAATAAGATAAATGTCAGTATTGTGCACTCACTGGTGAATGCACCTTTTAAGTA
This sequence comes from Ginglymostoma cirratum, assembly GCA_024137785.1. Classification (NCBI taxonomy): domain Eukaryota; kingdom Metazoa; phylum Chordata; class Chondrichthyes; order Orectolobiformes; family Ginglymostomatidae; genus Ginglymostoma; species Ginglymostoma cirratum. The sequence continues at coordinate 31,529,309 of JAHRHZ010000046.1, forward strand.
TCAGAACTTAGCATGATCCACTGTTCTGAACTTTTGCTTTACCTGCACTTTTCCTTGATTGTTAGTTCACATTTCATAGCCTCTATCCAGAACGTAAGGCTGAGTATAATCAGTCTTATTGATCCAATGGCATACATTCCATAAATGAGCTCTTGTAGTGCAGTGGCAGTGTCCCTATCTTTGCACTGGAAGGTCTGTTTCAAATCCGATCTGCTCCTACCTGACCAAATAGATTGATTAAAAAATCTACATTTTAGTTACTCCAACTCTAATCATAAATGTTCTAATTAAATCATTTGTTCTCCAAAGGTCATCAAATGAAAGGGATAGTTGCAGCACATTTAGGAAGGTGGCTGTGCAACAAGAAACAGAAAGTCATAGTTAATGATTGTTTTTTTCAGATGGGGAAATTGCTAAAGAGTTAGTAAGAGGACCATTGCATTTCCATGCAGGAGATACATGATAAACTAGAATGTAGGCTGTTGTGGTGTAGAAAAGTGACAGAAGAAATTTCATGCAGAAGAGTTTAAACTGATACATTTTGGTAGGAAATTTTGGTTGAAGGAGTACAGACAATATGATCTAAGGAATGCAAGTCTAAAGGGGGTGCAAAAGCAGAATGATCTGTGTATATATGTAAATTAATCACTGGAATTGGCTTTGCAAGTTGAGACAGTGATTAACAAAGTCATAGGCGATCTTTGGCATTACAACTAGAGGCACAAATGTTAAAATTTTATAAACTCTGGTTCAGCTTCAACTGGAAAATTGTAACCAATTCTGAGAACCATATTTTATGAAAGGTATGAAGACTTTAGTGAGGGTGTGGGAAAGATTATGAGTCTGGTCCAACAACTTCAGGCCATGAACTGTGTCTTCCATTCTTATTTCCCCAATGTCTCCTTTCCACCTCCCATGTCTTGTTTACATGGATTTGCGCACAGTAGAGCTGACTTATATTCTGCTAACACTTAGCATTAACACATACCCTTCATCTACACCTCTTTCATCATTTGCACCTCCCTTTGCCTTTTGTTCTGAGTAACCTTTATCATTTGTTCCACTTGATCTTCCTATCCCTTCTTGTACAGGATAAACCAATCATTTTTCAGCTCTCGTCAGTTCTGAAGATAGATTGGACACAAACATTCACCCTGACTCTCCCCCCATAGATGTTGCCAGAACTAATGAATTTCATCAGAACTTTCTGTTTTTATTAATCAGAATAATTCCAAAAAAAAAGGACTTCAGTTATTTGGATAGATTGGAGAATTTGAGATGGTTCCCCTTTGAGAAGAGAAAGTTGAGAGGATAGTTGATAGAGGTGTTGTAAATCATGAGAGATTGACACGGAGTAGATAAAGAAAACATGGTCCCGTTGGCGAAGAGTCGAGAGTCATAGCACACAGATTTGGATGATTGGCAAAAGAACTAAAGATAAAATACGGAAAAGCTTTCAAAATACCCTGCCTGAGAGAGTGATGATGTCAGAATTGATTATGCCTTTCCTAAGGTAATGGAATCAGCACTTGAAGAGAAAAAAGTAAAAACACTTGACAATGTGGACAAGGTAGGAGAATGGGTGTAGTCAAGTCATTCTGGCAAAGAACTCACATTGACTTGTCGGTTCACGTGGCATACTTCCATGCTTTTCGCCATTCGGCATTTCTATGATTTTGACAATTGAACGTGCACCTTCAGAGTCCATTTGTCAGTGCCTGGTGATAAATCAGTGGATCTTTGTTATTGTTGCTTTAGCTTTCCAATGCGGTTGCTGTTGTGTGTTGAAGTGTATAAATATGTGATTTACACATGCACGTCTTGATCATTATCATGATCATCATGATGAACAACTAGCACCTGTTTAACTCTAATGTTGAAACCTAATTTGCTAATAGTCTGCTTACAGATGTAATATGATGGTTTATTATAAATGCGAATAAGCTCACAAACATTCGGGCTGATGTTTTTTTCTGAGAACCTACATCTACAATTAAAAATAATCCAAAAAAATCCAAAATTGCTTGAGGTGATGTTGTCTGACCCAGAATTCAAAGAGCATGATTGATTTACTGGCTTCTCATGAAATAAAAAAAATCACAAAAATGTTAAAGGCTTACAATTAACCATCCTGATGGACTTTGTCTACTGCAGAAAGATAACTATCAGAAATAAAGACAGCACAAACATTACAACAGTTGAATCTTTATCACATTTGAGAACAGGCAATGAAAGAAAAAGCAACTTCATAAAGAGTGGAAAGAAATCATTGGGAAGAAAATGATACCTTCTAAGGTGAAATCTAAGGGTCACTTCCACTTTATAAAGAAGGAAAACTAGAAAATATGCACAGGTGAGTGCAATGGATTATTATTTGTGTAGTTAACCACTATGCATTGAGAAAAGAACAAGGAGAATAATTTCAGTAAACTCTTCAGTTGTGCCAGAACAATGACTTGGTCATTCTGAACTCTAAATTTATCTTAAACTATTGAATTTATCAGTCAGCCATCAAACAAAATACTTTCTAATCCATATCAGATGGATAATCAGAATCATAATCAGATTCTGTGGCTGTTGTCTCCAATGAGGTCAGAACTTTTAATACGATTAATTCCCATAAAAATGGGAGACAATTAAGACCTACACCTCAAAACACTGACAAAGTAGATGGGAAAGGTTGTTTCCCCTTGTGGGAAAGTCTCAGACGAGGGGGCATAATCTTACAATAAGGGATTGCAGATTTAAGACAGGCATAAAAAGGAATTTATTTTCTCAAGAGTTGTGAACCTGAGAAATTCTTTAACCCAGAGTGTTACTGAAGCTAGATGATTAGATATATTCAAAGCTGAGCAAGACAGATTTTTAACAATTATGACAATCAAGGGTTATGAGGAAAAGGCAGGAAAGTGGAGTTGAGGATTATCAAATAAACCATGATTTTATTGAATGGCAAAATAGACTTGATGGACTGAATAGACTACTTCTGCTCCTTATGGGCTTTTAGAATCCCTACAGTGTGGAAATAGGCCCTTTGGCCCAACAAGTCCACACTGACCCTTGGAGCATCCCACCCCCCCTATACCTCACACACCCCTGAACACTATGGGCAATTTAGCATGGCCAATCCACCTAGCCTGCACATCTTTGGACTGTGGGAGGAAACTAGAGCAAACCCATGCAGACACAGGGAGAATGTGCAAACTCCACACAGACAGTCACCTGGGGCTGGAATTGAACCTGGGTCCCTGGCACTGTGAGGCTGCAGTGCTAACCACTGAGTCACCATGCTGCCCTTCATCATAAAGAATCCCAAGCATCCTGATGCTCTGGATCTCTCATTAATTGATATGATTGCTTTTTAAATCTTGGATTTGTTATGTTGAGGTCCTTCAATGGTGTTTATTGTCTCAAATGGCATGATTGCCTCCCGAGCAGAAATTTTCATCAGAGAGCTTTATGCATCTATCATATCATATCACCTGTGGAATAAAGTCAAGTAATTTTTCTAAGTAGCCTACTTGGTCAGATATCTTTGGGAAAACAGCAGGCAAACAGTATGATGCCTCTCTTGGGGATCTACTTGGTCAGATATCTTTGGGAAAACAGCAGGCAAACAGTATGATGCCTCTCTTGGGGATCTGATAGACTTCATCCTTGGATGTTAAAAGAAATGGCCAGTGAGGCAGATGATATATTGGTTTTCATTTTTTGATGCACTCGATTCAGTGAAGATTCCATTTAAATGGAAGATAGCAAAGATAACTCCTTTATTCAAAAGAGACGGTGATAGAAAGCAGTAAACAACAGGCCAGGTAGTTTAACATCGGTCATAGGGAAGATGTTAGAAGCCAACATCAAAGACATTATGGCAGGTAAGGAATTAAAATAAAATCCAGGTGTCCAGGGAGAGCCAACTCAGTTTTGTGAAAGGAAAATCATGTTCAACAAATTCATTGGAGTTCTTTGAGGGAATAATATGAAGGGGAAATTGGTTGACATACTGTGCTTGGATTTCCCAAAGACACTTAATCCTGTGCCATATGAAAGATTCTTGCAGAAAATGGAAGCTCGTGGTGAAAAGGAAATGTACCAATATGGATAGGAGATTGGCTGGCTAACAAGAAACAGTGAGGAATCATTAATGAGTCTTTTTCTGTTTAGCAAAATGTAATGAGTAGTGTGGCACAAGGGTCAATACTGAGGCCTCATCCTTTTACATTTATATGCGTTTTATATAACTTGAATAAAAGAACTAAGGATGTGGTTGCTAAATTTGCTGCTAGGACAAAGGTAGATAGAAATTTAAGGTGTGAAAAGAGCAAAATGAACCTACAAAGGGATAGAGATACGTTAAGTGCAGCAAAGACATCGCAGATGGGGTATAGTGCATGAGGATGTGAAATTGTCCTCGTCAGTAGGAAGAATAAAATGGAAACATATTTTCTAAGTGGTGAGAGGTCGCAGAGCTCTGAGATGCAGAGGGATTTGGGTGTTCAAGTGCCTAATTTGCAACAGGTTAGTATGTAAGTACAGAAAATCATTAGGAAAGCTGATGGAATGTTATTGCTTATTACAAGAGGAACTGAATACAAAAGTGGGGATATTGTGTGTTATACAATGCATTGGTGGGGCCACATCTGGAGTACTTTCTACAGTATTGGTTTCCTTATTTAAGGTAAAGTATAAATGTATTGGAAGCTGTTCAAAGGTTACCAGACTAATATCTAGAGTAGACAAATTGTCTTATGCATAAAGGTTGGTCAGGCGAGACCTGCATCCACTGGAGTTTAGAACAGTAACAGGTAACTTGATGAAGAATATAAAATCTAAGCTGTCTGGGGGAGTGAATATGGAAAGGATGTTTCCACTTATGGGAGAATCCAGGATGAGGGGCCACTGTTTAAAGGTGAAAGGTTGTCCTTTTAATACAGAGATAAGGGAATTTTATTCCTTGAAATGTGGTGGGAGCAGAATCTTTGGATGTTTTTAATAGAGAGGTAGATTAGAATCACAATAAGCAAGGGAATGAAAGTATGTTGGCAATAAGCAGGATGTGGAGTAATCAGATCAGCCAAGATGTTATTATATAGTGGAGAAGCCTGGAAGGAATGAATGGCCTACTTTTGGTAACATGTTACACATCATAAAGATATGTTGTTCATGTAAGTGACAGTGCAAGGTGCTGTGGTGTTTTTTTTTTGCTCTAATGCATGACTGATTCTTACACCACCATCTGCAAAGAGAGCAGAAGGTGCTTTTATGGGAGTAATGATACGGAAAATGTTATTCTCTGTCAGAGCATTGGGCCGGGTCTGTTGACTCCCTTCAGGACAGAAGAATGAATTTGGAACCTACCAAATGCTGCAATATCCCTCAAAAGGAGTACTTTCTGCTGTCTCCACATTGAGGTAAGCCATTGATCTTTCTTCTAGTGCTATGAGAGATTTCATTATGTAATTAGTGTCACCATTACCACTCCAGATTCTTTACTGTGCAAGTGATTAGCATAAATACTATTATCAGAATCCATTTGACAAGTTTCAAATGCAGTAATATTTAAGCAAAGCGCAGAAAACTGCTGAAACAATCGGAAATAATAACAGAAACTGGAGAGAAAATGCTCAGCAGGTTATGCACAATCTGGAGAGAAAGAAATGGAATTATTGCAACTTAGGAGCAAAAAGAAAGGATAAAGTGCTTTACATCCTCCTGGACTCTCATTCAATTCAATACTTTCATACTGAAAACTCTTGTCCTCCATCTGTGTCCTTTTCTTATTTCACTTTTTTTTGATAACATGTACACCTTTTATTTTCTCGGTTTCTTTACGGGCCCTTCTCCATTCCCTTTGGCCCTTGAAAAAGGGACTCTTCTGTTCTTCAATCTTTAAGTCTTCAATCAGTTGCAGACTTTTCTTTTTTCCATTTCCCACCCATCCCTTGCTCAAAACCTATTATGTTTTTAATGTCAGTGTCAGACATAAAACGTTTAAAACAAAAACGGAGTACTGGAGGAGCACAGCAAGTCTGGCAGCAGCTGTCAAGAGAAAACAGAGTTAATGTTTTGAGTCCAGTGAGCTTTTATCAGAACATTTAACTCTGCTTCGCGCTCTACCCGGATGCTGCCTATGAAGGTGATTTTTTGTCCCCTGGAAAAGCTTTTGTTTTAAATTTCAAGTAATATTTACCTGTTTTCCTGGTCCATGCACTGTGCTAATCTTATGAGCCATTTTATGTTAATGTCTGTTTTTAACAGATGTGCTTTCATTCTGATATCTCTTCTTCATTATATTTGTGACAGCAGAGGACTAAATATGAGTTTCCTGTCAACATTTACAATACCTTAAGCAATCAGGTTGAAATGTATGCAGATATTGCATTAAGAAGACCAGAACATTTCAGTCTAATTCCTGTATTGTCTTTTTAGCTGTGTCACGTCGTTCAGTAGTAGCTCTCTCGTCTGTTTTTGAATTTTTTTTGTTTAATTCAAGTTGAACTCCTGAGAATTAACCTCAAACTCTAGGCTGACATTCCAGTGCAGTCTTGTAGAGGGGCCATCTTCTGGGAGGACATATAAAACTAATAATCTAAAAACCAAAAGAACTGTAGATGCTGTAAATCAGGAACAAAAACAGAAGTTGCTGGAAAAGCTCAGCAGATCTGGCAGCATCTGTGAATTAAAAATCAGAGTTAACGTTTTGAGTCCAAAGATGGTCCATTCTGAGGAAGGGTCACCGGACTCAAAACGTTAACTCTGATTTTTTTTTCGCAGATGCTGCCAGACCTGCTGAGCTTTATCAGCAACTTCAATTTTTGTTTAAACTAATAATCTGCCTGCCTTTTCACGTGGATGTAAAAGACCCCAAGGCATTCCTCTGAAGATGAACAGCTCTGGCGAATAAGTATCTTTCCATTAATATCACTGAGAGAACAGCTTAGGAGCAAATTACTGCAGATGCTGGAATCTGAACTGAAAATAAAAATTGCTGGATATCACAGCAGGTCAGGCAGCATTCACGGAGAGAGAGCAAGCTAACGTTTCAAGCCTAGATGACTCTTTATCAGTGCTGTGATGAAAGATCATCTACAAAAGAGAACAGGTTATCTTGTCTTTATCATACTGCTGACTGTGGCCATCACTTTCCTGCATTGCATCACCGTTAGCACTTCAAAAGATCATTAACTGCCTGTAGAGCAGTTTGTAAATTCCTGAGGTCTTGAAAGATGCTACATTAATGCACTGTCTCTTATTCCCTTCCTCATTAAGTACATCTTCACTTTGGGTGATACTGAACCATCTGGGAGAACTTTAGTCATCTATGTCCACAGATACTGGGTTGAAATTTGTTTTAGTTGCCCTTTATCTTGAAAGGCTCATCCTAGTTTTCATTCTCTCCATCAAGAAAGATACAGTGAACACAATAAGAACACACCATGCTTTTGAATATTGTCAGTGGATATTCTTATCTCCTCAAAATAAAGTGCAGAAGGTCTGTTTATTAAGTAGCTCATTTACCACTTGAGAAGTTTGGAAAGATGTTGGTAAAAAAATGGTTGGATTACGTAGCACTCCAGAGACCAGGAAGTGACTATGAAGCAATTGGATTGCCATGAAAAATCCAATTTCTTTACCAGCATTCTATTTGGAAGAAATGCTACCAAGCATAACTGGCAAATCTGTACAATGTGTTAAAATTGGAGATCACTCATGTTGGATAGAAGAAAAGTATACTGGATAGTTTTTCTCATGGTAAAGGAGTAAGAACCAAGGAATTTAGCTGTCAAAGTACACAATGTCCAAAAAGCCTATATGGAGTACTGCATTCAATGTTGGATATATCTTCCAGAAGAATAAATTAGTCTTGGTGGACTACAACGCAGATTACTACAATGATATAAGGTTTAGAGAGTTAAATTATGCAAATAGATTTACATAAACATAGCTTGTATGCTCTCCAGTTTCTAAGGTTGAAGGCTGAGTTAATTGAGAAAGGGTTAGAAAAGAATTCAAGAAAAGATGTAGTGAACACTTTATCTGGTGGAAAATCCAGAAGGCGTAGACACAATTTTAAAAGACCATTCAACAGTGAAATCAGGAAGTGTGTTTTCAGACAATGCTGGTTTAATACAATTTTCAATACTCAATCTGTCAGATTCTTACTGGGTAAGATTATAGGGATACGGACCAAAGCATGGAAAATGGAATCAAGGTATAGATCATTCTTGATCTATTTAAATGGCAGAGCAAGCTCAAGGAGCTGAAAAGTCTATTTTAAACATTATATCTACACCAAATGCCAGAATGACTGCTGGCCCCTGCATATGCACAGGTCAGCCTGGTGACCTCAGCTGGCCATGATATTCGGTGTTTGTCTGCATTTGTGCTGCTGGTGTCATCACATTTAGTACACAGTGATATTAGTGTCTGCACGTGCATGGATTGTACCACCTTTATTTCACATTAATCCTCCCTCCCAGCTCCTCATGCCAGCTCACTCTGGGGAGGGGTTTAGGCACAGCTGGAGGAACTGGTTGCTCCCTTGCGCCATCTATTTTGTTTCCTTCTGGCAGTAAATATCTAGATTAGCTTATGTTGAGTAACGTTATTCATTTAGAAACGTCAGGTTCCTCAGTATGCATGTTGCTTCTTTGCACCACCTAGAGGTGGTGTTGAAACTATTTGCAGCAACCTTACAGAATTTGAGCAAATCAGAAAAAACAGTAGGTTTAATATGTGTAACAGGTTTTAATCAAAATGCTATAAAAAGCCTGCAGCAGGCTTCAATCTCTAACCTCCTGTTCTTTCGACAGCTCTGTTTACTTCTACTCTGAGTCCTCACCCAAGCTTCACCAGTCAAGAGGAGTGATCAACAGACTCATGTAATCAAACACAGAGCAACTGAACAATACAAAGTCCATTCCTGCTCCTATGTGACTCCAGTCCAACATCAATGTGGCTAACTCCTAACCTCATCACCCAGGCCCACCCCAACCCTCATTGGTCTGACAAGCCACTCAGTTGTAACAAACAGTTCCCAGTGGTTTCAGGAGGTGGAAAGCCAACTCTGCAGAACACCGAATGCCAGCTTTCTCAGTGGTATGTTGAGTAGCTAATAAGTGTAGTACAAAAATATTACATGTGTGGAGCTGACAGGGGTGAACAATTTCATTGACAGCTGACACAAACAGGAAATAAAGCATATCAGAAATTCTTCCCAAATGCAGAAATTATGGGTCATTGGGACAATAGGATTCAGCTGTTGATGGTGAGTTTAGGACCATTATTTCATATGGTATCCATTTGACAAAGTTAAAACTAAAATCGTGGCTCTAAATTTTAATTATTTTTGCTATTTCTTCACCATTTTATTTAAGCTACAGGGATGGGCAGAGGTGGAAAATCCATCATGGATTTCTTTCACCAGACTCTTACTTCGACCCCATGCATTTGCAAGTATCATTGCAGTCAGCCATTGTTAGTATAGTAACAGCAGTGTGTTATATTGAATTGTAATTTATCATCACCTTGAAGGATGTGCAGGTAGTGTGGATCTCTGGAGTATGACAGGCAAAGTGGAAACCTCAAGTAGGCCCTGCAAGCACTGTGGGCTACACTTTGACATAGTATCTTATCAAGATTTCAGTGGAGATTGCAATTACTTCTGTTTCTTGACATTGGCAGGTCATTGTTGGAGATATCAGGACCAGAGTTTTACGCTCACAGTCTGCTGCGGTGTTAGGTGAGTGACAAGGGGAGGACAATATTGGGTGAAGTGGCAGGAGGAGCTCTGCCTGTCTACCTGAAGCATTTTCCTGTGGTAAGGCAAGTGTTGGGTGGCCCTCCCAACTTTGGGATAGTTGAGGGCCCTATGTGATCAATAAGGCCACTTAAAAGCCTCCTCCCATCTTTGTTAATATTTTACCAGTGGTGGTGCATGCCCACACCACATGGGAAGGCTGTCAGCATAGCCTGCTCATGCCGAATAGGGTGCCCTATTGTTTGCCATTATGTATCCAACATAAACTCTCTCCTCTAAGCTCATTGCCTGCTTGTTCCACTTTCCACTTTTCAGAACTCTGTTGCCTTCTCTCTGGACTGTGTCTGACTCACCTAGCTCACTGGCCCTGCTGGGACTGGACATTTTCTAATCCTCTGACTGGCTGGCAGCTTTGGAAATGTAACATCATTTTAGATAGGAGTAGAAGTCGCGATCTTAAGCAATTGACAGCCTGGAGACCATATAATCCAGAGGAGGGAGGGGAGGAAGGGGAATGTTGGTAAATGTGTGGGTGATGGTACTGCTTCCATGGAAAGGTCTGGCCATGTTATCACAGAAGCCATTAGTTCCTATCCCTCTGCGATGGTAAACATCCAGGCCCATGTAGAAATCCTGCTGAGGGTACCACCAGAATAACTATTAATTAATCTGATGCTAAAACCCATAAAAACCAACCTGATTCATGAATGTCGTTTAAGGAAGGAAATCTGCCTTCCTTACCTTGCCTGGCCTACTTGAGACTCCAGATCTACAACAATGTGGTTGACTGTTAATTGCCCTCTGAAATGACAAGCCGTGAATGTCTCCAAAAAGAATTAGACTGGCTTTGACCTAGGCACTGGAGATGACAACAGTAAACTCAGTCCTGTTGACTTTGCAAAGTCCTCCTGACCAACATTTGGGCTTCGTGTCAAATTTTGCAGTGGTGTCTCATAGATTAGTCAAGGACCTCTCTAATATGGTCATGTTCATGGAATCATGCTTTAAACACAATGAGCTGAGTCCTAGAGATAATAGGAACTGCAGATGCTGGAGAATCCGAGACAACAAGGTGTAGAGCTGGATGAACACAGCAGGCCAAGCAGCTTGAGTCCTACCTTTTTCTGGGTAAGTGTTAAGTTGCATCAAGCTTTTTGGACGGTTCTTCATTGCAATGCCTCACAAACTTCCTGGGTATTGTATCAAACTCAACTCATTAACTACGTACAATGTCCTCGTTGTGGTTCTCTTGTTTGATTCTAGCCCCATCTTACCACAGGCCTTTCTCAGAACAACTTGCTACTCAACAGATATCGGGCAAAAGAGCAGCTTCCCTTGCAGCCATGTCATTTGTAAAGCCAGACAAGCATCAGAAATTTGGTTGCTGCCCTCATCAGCCAAGTAATGGCGCAGCAATCAAAGGCTTCATGACTGATGGCTGCATAATATTCCGTAAAAACCGAAAGAACTGTGGATGCTGTAAATCAGAAACAAAAATAGAAGTTGCTGGAAAAGCTCAGCAGGTCTGGGAGCATCTATGAAGTAAAATCAGATTTAACATTTCAGATTCAATGACCCTTCCTCAGAACTTATAAGGAAGGGTCACCAGACCCGAAACGTTAACTCTGAGTTTTCTCCATATGGTATTCCAAGATTTCATCTACTGGAAGTGGGTGCCAGTCAGCTCCTGTCTGGCTCATCATGTCAATACAGCTGAGTTGTGTTATGTACTCAGAGATCTTCCTCCACCCCAATGCCCCTATCCTCCTCCTTGGTAGATTCCTCTCATTCTCCCAATCCCTCTACATCCAGAATTTTTCCCAGTTCCCTGAACCAATTGTCCAGAGCATAGCATGGCAGGATGATACTGTGAGTTGTTCAAAGGGTTAAGAAGGGCCTCCCTGGACTTCCAGCACAATTCTTCCACAAATCCTGCCAAAGCTCATGCCATTCAGACCCATATTGGATTCTGCCCAATATCCTATACAACACCATTACCATCCCTCCTTATGTCCTCTCCAATAGGCAGGACATACCCAACAGAGATGGCAACACAGTCCAGTACATTTGGGAGGGAGTTGTCCTGGAAGTCCTCAACATTGACTCTGGACCCGCTTAAGTCGTACAGTACCAAGTCAAAGAATGGGAAGGAAAGCTCCTGCTGACTGTTACGCATCACACGACCCTCTCTCCTCTCCCTACCTGATGAATCAGTACTACTCCATCAAATAATGTTCTTATCCAAAACTCATGCCTCTCTACTCCTTGGTGATCATGATGTGGAGGTGCTGGTGTTGGACTGGGGTGGACAGAGTCAGAAGTACATGACACCAGGTTATAGTCCAATAGGTTTATTTGAAATCACAAGCTTTTGGAGCATAGCCCCTTCATCAGGTGAAGTGAGAGAGAAGCACACAGACACAGAGTTTATAGGCAGAGAGATCAAGGGCAGAGAGATCAAAAGGTCATACAAATGGTGTGAGTGGAGTGTTGAATAATAAGTCTCTGCAGGTGATCAGAAGTGCCAGACAGTGTGAGTAAAATGTCAACAGTGAATAACAAGCAAAGGGATGACCTATAGCCCAATTAAATAAGGCAGAGAAATAATTCCAAAAAATTTAAAATAAGGTGGTTATTTGACACTCTACTCACATAATTTGTATGATCTTTTGATTTCTCTGCCCTTGATCTTTCTGCCTTTAAATTCAGTGTCTGTGTGCTTCTCCCTCACTTCACCTGGCAAAGGGGCTATGTTCCAAAAGCTTTTGATCTCAAATAAACCTGTTGGACTATAACCTGATGTCATGCGACTTCTGGCCTTGGTGATCAAGCATTGATCCAATTTTCTCTTGAATGTTAATATTTACTGCACTAGGTGGCAGTCTACTCATACATTAATAGCTCTAAGCGTGAAAATGTTGTTTGCCATTTTAGATAATCACTTGCTTTGCTTTAGCACCTTTAAGATGAAAACACATTATATTTTGTTTTAACGTAGGCATCCTGAAAGCAGAAGTCACATCAGAAAGGAATGACAGAAAGGACAATCTCAGAGGCAATGGTTCAAATGGCTGAAAGCTGTCATACCATTGGGCGTTTGAGGGAAAGGACAGATCTATAAAAGGCTGTAGAAATGGAGATATGGAGCAGTGAGACCATTATGTATTCCAGGAACAGGGAATGCGCATAAGTCAAGGAAAAACTTTCAGATGACAGGGTGAGGGGTGACTGTGAAGTTTTTAAAACAAAGGATGAAGAGTTTAACTTTATGACATTAGGGAACAGGGGACAGTGTAAATACTACTGGAAAGGGTGATGGATAGGTTACCTTGAACAAGTTAAATATGACAGGTATTTGGACAACACAGAACAAATACTGTGTGAATTGGAGACAGTGCAGTGGCAATGAGATCAGGATCAAACAGAATGGAAAGGCTGCAGAAGCCAAGGAGGCACATATAATAACTAGAAAATGAAGGAAGTTTGTAATGGGATCAAAGACGTTAGTTTTTATGAACTTACATAGAATGTACAGCCTAACCATTCTACGCCTTTGTTCACGTTCCAATCCAACCTTCTTCCATTTTTTTCTCATTTAACTCAATCACCTTAATCTTCTATTCCTTTCTGTCTCGTGCTTATTTAAACTCCTTTAAAAGCATGTGAATGATTTGCCTCCACTGTTTCCTTTGCTAGCAAGCCCCACATTCTGATCGCTCTCTGATTAGACAAGTTGTTTGTGAATTTTTTGCTTAATTTCTTGCCGACTATCTTATATCATTCAGCTCTACATTTTTCCCATTGTTGTTTAAGTGCAAATACATTTTGGAACTAGTCTGTCAAATTATTTAATACTTTTAAGACCTTTAATTCGATCACTCCTAAGCTGAGATCCAATCACTTCATCCTTTCCTTGTAGGTATAACTCACATTTCTGGTGTCATCCTTGTAACTCATTTCTGCACCCTCTTCAATGCCTCGATATACTTTCCAGAACACAGCAATCAGAACAGTACACAGTTCCCAGTGTGACCCAACCGATGTATGTTTTTAGCATAATTTTTGCTATATTTAAATTCTGACCCTCCAGAATATCACCCAGCAATGTTTTTCTAATGGCCTTATTAACCTACATTACTACTTTAGTAATTTCTGCATCTATACTCCCAGATCCCTGCAGTTTGAAGCTAAAGTTACCACTGTGTTCCTGAAAATCGTAAAATTGAAATAACTTTAAGTGAAACCTAGTTTCCCACAGGAAGCATTGCTAAAGCTTGAGTTAGGTTTCAAAGGATCTGCCTTATAAAAAATTAAAGTGTTATACCCTGTAAGTTGAAATACTTAATATTAACGTTTGACAATGGGAATTTAAATACATTTTGCAACAAAATAAAATGGAAATACAAAAGAAAAACATAACTTTTTACTTCGAGTACCTCCAATTTTGCTTTTTATTCCCTGACCTTCCTGGTTGCTACAGATCCTTCTCTTTGCTGACTCTCTGGTTTGTGGTTGCTCGCGCACAGTGACCCTCTGACAGCGGACCCCAAGGCACCGCTACCCTACATCAATACAAGAGAGCCTTTAGAGCCTTTACAGAACTCATCAACCTTCAGACAGCCTGCTTGAGCTTTTACTTGTCCCAGGCCACGTCATAGCCGCTATCTGTAGGTATCTTTCTGATAGGTCAGGGTGCCCCTTCTTACTGTTTGTCACCACCTTTAGGATGCATTTAGACATCATGGGCCTGTTCCTCTTGGCTGGCTGTGGGGCTCTGACCATCCCCCTCATCCTGCTGGCTAACAGGCTGTCAGTCATGATTGAGCTCTGCAATTGAAGCTTTTTCCAATGAGTGGTTAAATTGTGCCTCTGCTATATCCTTGGGTTATTAAAATACAATCCATCTGAACCTGTGGTCTTATTTGTTTTAAGTTTGGGTTTTTCAAAAAATATATGTTTTTCCTTCTTCTGTGTGAAAATTTTAATTTTGATGACAATTTTAATTTCGTCTTTGATGTCATGTATACAGGATCCATCTCGTTGGTAATTTAATGTTTGTCACACTTTGATATTGATGCTTGGGAGATCACCCTTAGTGGCCCTATTCCCATCTTGACTTCTCTTTTTTATTTACATACACAGAGTCTTTTACCACATTCTATGGAAAATTAATTCTAATGGTAATCTTTGTCTTCCTGGATTTTTTTTTTACCTCACTCTGTGCCTTCATATTCTCCCTGGTCGTTCTCTCCATACTGACCATAAATTAACTGCGTACCTTTTTCCTTCTTCTAAGTTTTCTCTTATGTCTTTATTCTACAAGGTTGTTCCTTAGTATCTCGTATTTTTTTAACAAAATATACTTTTCCCTGGAGTCTGTTCAACATCATTTTAAAGTGCCGGCATTGCTTTTCTACATTATTGTAATATTGCCTGTATCATTGTATAAGCTAATAATTTTGTCCATTTTATTTTCCCAAAATTCTATTCTCAGCTCACAATATTAGCTTTTCATCTATCTATTACTCTGATGTTTGTCATACTTATGCTCCTAATTATTCTTTTTGAGGGAATCACATTATACGTGTAATGAGATGTTCCCCAATTGTTCCTTCTCCCATCTGTTGTTCTCCCTCTGATCAGACCCACCAACAAATCTCCCTTTGATGGGGTTTTTTGATGTTGGTTTAGAACAGAGTCCTATACACTTGTAGGAACTCCATTCCTTTACCCCATTTATATATAATTTCTAGCCAATTAACTTAAGGGTAGTTGAGATCCTATAATGAATATTACTCTATGTTCTTAGCACATTTTCTTGAGTTGTTTGTGTAGCTGTGTTCCTGATATTATCCTGAAGCAGATTACGACCTGTGCAAGACTGAATGTTGAATAAGCAGTCGTGCACAACATCAGAAGTTCAGGGGTCGAAGGTAGTGAGAGAGCAACAGGATTAAGTGTCATTGGTATACATATTGAAGCATTTGTAGTCGAAGGTGGTATGAGCCAATATGTGGGCGAAGCGGACGAAACAGATTCATCCTGGTTATTGATGCTGAAGGTCAGTCTTCATCTTTACTTTGCTGCCTGAGTTGGTGCCATTCTTAAATGCAGCTATCCCTTGCCATGGTAGACTGCCAGTCCTCCAGCAGTACTCACGATCAACAGCTCCTCTACCTAAAATTCATATTGCTAAAACAGGTACCACACTGTTGAGGAGGGTCTGCTAAAGGTGCTGCCAGTAGTGGTTTCTACCATGATATTGCTGACATGTGAAAACCGACACTGCAGTCCCATGACCTTTACAGCCTATGGACCCAAGCGTACAGCTGATAAAGTATGAGGCACAGTGATGGGTGTCCCAAAGGCGTGCTATGCCTGCTCCTAAATACGCCTGATGTCGGGAGGAGGAGTCTGAAAACCTCACACATCTGAATGTAGATGCCTGTAAGCAGAATGCAAATTAAAAACACTTTTTTAAAAATAAGAATACTTATCTTCAGAAATCTTCAATTGCATTCATCTGCAAGATGTTCAATTCTGCCTTAACTGATCTGAACAGCTTCTGTGCTTCTTCTGAACAGGTGTAATTTACTTCTTTGTGTACTAATAGAGTGTGTCCAGGAAACTCTGATTGCAATAGGCAGGTGATTAAAGCAATAATGTCCAGAGGATGTTATGAAGGTGGTTAGCAGCTTGAACTCTTCATTGAGGAAAAGTTGCCAAAAAAGCTGCTGTTCATGTCCAGCTGTTTTGCACATTTAGTTACGTGCTCGTCTACTGACACCATTGAAAGTATCTTTTGTACGACAGTGTTCAAATCTGTTAAGTCAATGCAAATTCTAATGGATGCATTGGGTTTAGGAATTGACTCCATAGCAAAACACCATGTGATTGGTTGCATGACTCCAAAATAACTCTCTGTTTCACATGGTCTCAATATCAGATGGTCTTGGCACATACTTTCAGTGTGATCTGGTACAGTGTTCAGTTTCCTCAGGCCTCTAAAGAATTTTGGAAACTGTTGTTTAAACTCACTTGCTGGTATCTAGCTAATGACTGCTTCCACTTTAAGGATGAGGCTGAGACCTGTGCAGACTGTCCTGCTGAGCAGTGAACATAGGTGATTGTGGACAGCGTACAGTCTTTAAACAATTACTGAATATTTGTGTCTTAACATTTCCAGAAACTGACCTTTAACTATCTGGCTGTTTCTCAAGGGCCTTGAGGTTTGGCAGATGAAGGCTGCACAGCAAATCTTTCATAGCCATTTAGAGCCACCCGAGACAACTGGCAAACATACAAATAGGAGCACAAGTCCTCCATTCAGCCCCTTGGGTTCACTCTGTCAACAAGATCATGACTGAGATGTCATGTTTCAAATTCCACATTCCCATCAACCCTCCATAACTGTTGATTACCGTGCCTAACAGAAATCTATTTACCTCTGAATTAAAAGTATTTAACCGCCCTACCTCTGCTGCATTCTAAGGCAGACGCTTCCAAAGTCACATAATCTACTGAGAGAAAAACCTTCTCAGTGCTGTTCTAAAAGCGTAACCCCTGGTTTTGAAACAGTGCCTCTTTGTTCAGGACTGAGCCACAAGAGGAAACATCCTTTCCTTGTCCACCTTGTCAAGACCATTCAGGTGGTTATACATTTTAATCAATTCATTCCTCACCCTTCTGAATGCCAGTGGAAACAGTATTGACACCGTTGTCCTCCCAGTTCAGCCCCAACTGCTTCTCGAATGATTCCAATGTCATTATCCTAAATATTAATTACCTTCAATTGAAGAATTGACAATTATCCTGAATTTGCCTTTCACTAAATTATGTTAATGTTCCCTTTCGTAGAGCCTTGATTTGCTCTAATTAATCTTTTCCATTCAATTTAATTCAATTTTGTTTCCTCCTTCAATCTCTTGGAGGTCTCTTCCTAGAATGGTCCTCTGATTCTCCACGTCAGCATCTTAACCTTTCTATGGAAGACTTCAAGAGGTTGAATTCTTTTGACTTTGTGAGCAAAGTAAAATATGTTATTGAAAGTCCCGCCTGACCAGAATGCCGTATGGTTTCATGATCTTGTGCATACATTTTATTACACACTGATAAGATACAATACTGAAATAACTCCACAGAGGCCAGTATCCCATCACTAAGTCACCCTTTATTTACATGCGCATAGTATTTGACACTGGTTGAGCTTTCTCAGGGCCACCTCTCAGAGCAAACAGAACCCCTGACATACCTGTTTATATCTGTCAGCCAGGGCTCTCTGATTGGACCAGGTTAACAGGCCCAATCAGCGGACTCATATTCTATGAGGTCCACCTGTCTGACCTTGTTACAATCACCACAGATACATGCTGTAAAATTTACTTTAAGAGTGCAGCGATTGACTGCATTTGTTTTGCTAATTCGTGAATTGACTAAAATGCACCCAAATCCTCCTCAACTTTCCCTTGGCCAACACAACATCCTCATTGAGTGTACATTGTGGAACTCATTGCTGCAGAGGGTTATTGAGGCCAAGTCATTGATACATTTACGACTGAGGTAAATAGGTTCTTGATTAACAAGGAGATCAACGGTTACAGGGAGAAGGCAGGAGAATGGGGTTGAGAAACATATCAGCCATGGTTGAATGATGGAACAGACTCAATGGCCTGAATAGCCCAATTCTGCTCCTATATCCTATGGTCTTTTGGAGTATGTGTGCCATTGTATACCACCTAATAGCTGCCTACACTGAAATTCAAGTGTCAAAGTTCAGTCCACAAACAAGTTTGCACTGGATCTTTTTGTAGTTTATGAGCTGATTCATCATTCATTCCCTCCCCCTTCATTTGGTATTTTGTAAAATACTGATGAACTTACACAACATTTCTGAATTCAGCTAAATTGGAGGCAGTGGGTCTGTAACAACAATCCTGAAGCACAGTTGATTGAATTTCCACAGTCTGACCTCTTTTCTCTAACTAAAACACCTGCTTTAACATCCCCCACACCCCACCTCCACTCCTGTAACTAATTCCCCATTCAGATGCAAGTTCCATTTGTGGCTCAGTTTGTAGCTGTTGGAGGTACTGGCTTGTAGATGAGCTGTAAACCAAAAGCCCCATCTGCCTTTCACATGTATGTAAATGAACCCACATTACAATGCTAAAAATAATTAAACGTAGTCATCCAGAATTTAAACCAACATTTATTCTTAAATCACAATTACAAGGTAAATTGAGATAACAAGGTGTAGAGCTGGATGAACACAGCAGGCCAAGCAGCAATAGAAGACCAGGAAAGCTGACGTTTTAGGCCTAGACCCTTCTTCAGAAAAATGTAAGCTTTCTGCTCCTCTGATGCTGCTTGGTCTGCTGTGCTCATCCAGCTCTACACCTTGTTATCTCAGATTCTCCAGCATCTGCAGTTCCTACTATCTCTGAAACAATTTTAACCCCACCACAAAGTAAATTATCTGGCCTTTATTACATTGCTCTTTGTAGGAGCTTGCTGTGTGCTATTTTTCTGCATTTCATGCGTTACAACAATGACTACATTTCAAACACAAACTTAATCTATGGTAAAACACTTTGGAATGTCCTTTGGTCATGAATTTTATGTACTTGATCAATACTAATTTTTCTTTTGTAACCCAACACCTTACAGTTAGGTAGCAAATTTTATCAAAAGGTACTCCAGATAGCCAGGCACACTATCACATCATAACCTATAACAATCTCGACCTGTCATGTCAAGTGAGCATTATTAAGAAATTACATTAATTCTGCGTACTCTGCCAAAATTAATCAATCAAAATAATTCTGGCAAGTTCAGGGGAGGCTTTGGTGTAATGGTAATGTCACTGGACTACTGGTGGAATTTAAATTCAATGAATGAAAAACGCTGGAATTGAAAGTTAGCCTCAGTAACAGTGACCGTGACACCAATCATAGACAGTCAATATAACGCATTTGGTTCACTGATGTCCTTCAGGAAAGGAAATCTACCATCTTTATCTAGTCTGGTCTATATGTGACTCCAAATCCATGACCCAATGTAGCTGATTCTTAACTGCCCTCTGAAATGACTCAGCAAGGGCAATTAGAAGTGGGCAATGAATTCTGACATTGGCAGCAAACCCCACAAGAGAAAAAAAATAAGCAAAACAAAAAAAAATCTGTCTTTTTCTGTTTAAAAATACTGATGGTTTTGCAGTATATTCTTAGTATTTCCTGAATTTGGTTCTAATTTCTAGCATGTGCAGTGATTTTTCTGCAAGAGGTTATGTTTTAGTAATGAACTCAGTTTACACTGGTCATGAACTGACATATCATTGACTCAAAAATCTAAAGATAATCAAACTAATTTTCACAAGTGGCTGAAAGGAAGAAAAATTAAGCATTTGCATTAGTCTGTTGTTTCAAGGGCCCCAGTGGAAATCTTAGATTTAATTATCAGATTTTTCATTCCTTAAAACCAGAACAATTGGATGCAGTCATCTTATCTGTATTAATGGCCCTAGATAAACTAATTTGTGTTGGAACATCAAAAGAACTAGCATGAGAAGAAATATCAGTGTTGGTACTGTATGACTGGATAATTTATCTTGCCTATATAACAGATGCAACCCCAGAAGTGATTGGATAACCTCAGTGTTACATTACACTTTGTGAAGCTTCGTGAAATTTTCAACCACTGTGAACTGTATTTTTCAATTTAACATTGCTACCAAAATTGTTTTACATCTTTATGGCATCCTAACATTTCTCCTCCACCAAAAAAAATTAAACATGCCAATAATTAATTGCTAAAGTAAATTTAAATTGCTTGTCGTCAAGGTTCTTCAAACAATTTGACAGGAGAAGGCAATGAATAATTGAATGTTATGCAGAATAGAAGATCCCAGGTTATATGTCAGTCAGAATCAATCAAGGTGCTGTTGAGCTTACTTCAGTGGCTCTCATCATACTTGGTCTATAATGGAAAAACTAACTAGCAGTGCCTCTCTTGACTGATATTCAATGGCCAGTGCTAAAAAGTGCATGTTTGGATATTTGCTAATTTCAGAGTTGAGCTCATCTATGATGTCCTCCACGGCTGAACGAAGCCAAACATAATCATCATATGCAAAAATGTGCAGTGTTTAAGCCTTTGGGTGAAGAATCAGCTGCAGAAGGACTAGCTGCAGCAGTAGATCTGCCTGAAAACATGATGACGTCCTTCTCTACTGATCATCCCACTGTTGTGCTTAGTCCATGGCCAATG
This sequence comes from Ginglymostoma cirratum, assembly GCA_024137785.1. NCBI lineage: Eukaryota > Metazoa > Chordata > Chondrichthyes > Orectolobiformes > Ginglymostomatidae > Ginglymostoma > Ginglymostoma cirratum. The sequence goes on from JAHRHZ010000046.1 coordinate 31,550,334, forward strand.
CTATCTCCTTCCTTAGAGAATGTTGCCAACTGCAAATTCATTGTCTGACTATGAATGAAATATTGCTGTCAACAGTAATGTCCTGGAAGAGGTAGAGGCTGAATCTGGAATAGAGAGGGGCAAATGACTTCATTAAGATCGAAGTAAAGAGACTCTCTATGAACTAAAGGCCAGTTAAAGTGAAGGTGTGTGACACTGACCAGATGCTTTTAACCTTTTATTCACTCTTTAGACTAGATGGGACTCAGCTTTCTTTGGTTAAAATGTTTACTTATGCATGCATGGGAGTTGTATCCATCAAAGGTAGCATACAACTCAAACTCTACTACAAAAGACAATAGTTTTATGCTATTTCAACAGATGACAAATTTCCAATTAAAGATTACACATTTACTTACCCATATCTTTGTTCAACAATGTTGACATAGTCTACCTTCCAAGTTTGTATGCATGACTATGTTATCCAATCATATTCAAAATGGTACCAGTGATTATATTATCCGGTCATATCACCACATGTTCACATCTTCGAACTGCAAGTACATACTTGTGATTATCATAAACACTAAACTGTCCTTTCCCCCCTTTCACTGATTAATAACTAATATGTTAGATAGGAACGGTACCTGTATGGAGAGGGAGAGTATTCTATTCCAGGATGCAATGCCATGGTTGCTAAACTGAAAGCTGTTGGAGCTTTATTAAAACTTATTTCTGAGATCCTTGACCTCAGCTTTTGTTGTACTTCAATAGTAGATGATTAGAAGAGAAAATTTCAAAAAGAACCTATGATATATGGAAAATACTTCAACAATATTACATTGAGCCATTTGAAAGACTTGTAGTTAGAACCTTCAAATGTAATAAATTGTCAGTGAATGTGACCAAAGTCAGTATGCTCTCCATATCGTAAAAAACTCTTGATTTTAAAATAAGAGATAACAAGGTGTGGAGCTGGATGAACCCAGCAGGCCAAGCAGCA
>JAHRHZ010000046.1:31551715-31563225 GCA_024137785.1 Ginglymostoma cirratum
TGCTGCTTGGCCTGCTGGGTTCATCCAGCTCCACACCTTGTTATCTCAGATTCTCTAGCATCGGCAGTTCCTACTATCTCTTGATTTTAAAAATTGTTTTTAATTATAAAAAAAGTCAGAAATTTTAGAAATAATGCTCCACACAAGTTATAGTGTAAATCCACTTCTAAACAATTCATACCTGAAACAGACATAAATCTGTTCACAGGTACACAGCTGTGCCTGATGGACATCAGTTACAGTCAATTGATCATCATGAACTGAGGAAGACCTGTAATTTCTAATGTGCTGGCCAAAGGGTGAAGCTCAGTATTGGAAGTATACATTTGTAAATTGGATAATAATCTCATGTTTCATCATTATTACACAAATTGTTTCATGGTATTAATTCTAAGTTCAGTTACTACTTTTCAGAATTTGCAGTCTTCCTATTCTGATACTAAATAAAATAACCACCAAAGTATTGATCTCCAAAATATATAAATGCCTATGAATTGGGATTAAATCTCTTACCAATGATGACATTGAACTTGAATAGGAAGTTCACTTTGTGACATGTACACTAACTAGCCTGGATTGGTCTCAAATTTAGGATCCTGGGAAAAGTTGAATCATGAATACCAAAAGTAAGGGGGATCTTACACCCATGGTATTGTGACTGAACTGCATACCAATTTGGAGGCAGTTTTTTTTTCATGAAATGTGGGTGGCACTGGCAAGGCAATTTGTTTCCCATCCTCAGTTGCCCTTGAACTGAATGATTTGCCAGGCTATTTTGGAGGGCAGTTAAGAGTCGATCACATAGTTGTGGCTTTGGTGTCACATATTAACCAGACAAGGTAAGAACAGCAGATTTCCATCCTTTAAGGGCAAAAGTGAACCACATGGGTTTAAGAAGAATTAGTGATAGTTGCCATGGTCATCATTACTGACACTAGGTTTATGTTCCAGACTTACTCATTGCTTTTCAATTCCAACTGCCACAGTGGGATTTGAACCCATATTCCCAGACCATTAGCCTGGGCCTTTGGACTAATAGTTCAGTGAATTTTTTCTACTCCTTAATCTGAATAGGCCACAACTAAAAGCAAATCTCATCCAGAGTGCTTGGTTAAAAAAAGATTAAATGTTTGATAAAAATGAATGTTTTGCAACATATTCTCATCATGTTGTTCCTTACACATCTTATTTTATATAAGGTCTGCTACAATAATTATGACATGATGACACTTTTAAAAAATCAACAGTTCAAAAAAAAATCACGATCTTATCAAAAATCACATCTTCCCATAACAAAAGGAGCCTCAAATCTGGGTATGCTCTCCCTGAATAACAGAGGACATCTAGCATGCTCATATTCTTGTACTCCAGGGTACAAGCCAACCCAGATAAATGTCTAACGACCTAATACTGAGAATGTATGTACATACATGGTAAACCAAAGAGATATGCTTTATTCTGTCTTTATGCCTCCCCACTCAGAATTAGCTAATAAGACAGTGGTGTTCAAATCCACAAGGAGGTAGGATTCAGCATTTTACTACAAGCAATTCACTTGGGTGAGAAAAGTAAAACAGGCAAGGAAAATAGATTGCAAGCTGCATAAAAGACAAAGAGGAATAGATTGAAATTGATTAGGAAGTACAAGAGTGGGAAAAGCTATGCTTACTTTGTTCATGGCCCCTCAACTTAGGGCTTTTCCTCTGCTTGCTAGTTTTCCTTCAGTTTGATTACATGATTCTAGAACTAACTTAATCATCGCCAAGAAATAGGCCCAATTAGCTACAGCTCCTGTTCCTCTTTGATGACAATGAAAGGAAGTGCGTGATTGCCATATAAAATTAACGGGAAACACAGAGGGAGGTGCTGAATTAGATAGCAGGAGGCAGACAAAGAAAGAGGGATGTGTTTTTCTCACGTTGGTCCATGAACAATGTCGCTAGGGATCAATGTGACCCTCACTCCAAATTTTCAGTCATCACACTCATTCCAATTGAAATGATCCAAGTAAAGGCAATGTAATTTGGGAGTTATAGTGCTTACTAATGTTCTGGTGATTGCATGAATCAGAATCTGATTCAGAATGAATAATAGGTTAAGCTCTTGATGAAAGCTCATCATTCCCATATGCACTCATTAACACTATTGAATGTGCAATATGCATGGTGCTGTTTCATAGATTTTTAGTTGGATATGCAAGAATTATTATGTACATAATACTGAGTTCTATTGCCAATTGAAGACATAATTAAGTCACAGTATCATGCTAACCAGATGGAAGCATTGGCCAGGCTTCTCCAAGTGCACCCAGTCTCTGGAGTCCTATCCACTGCACCTTCTGGTTTCTCATTACATTCTCTAAAGGTCCAAACATGGAGTAATGTAATTCTGTGCTTGACTTTACAAGGACATATTCTGAATTAAATTCAAAGCAAGTTTAGAAGTAAGTGTAGTACATTTTTAATTTCTCTTTAATTGAGAAGCATTACAGCAAACAGCTTGAGTCAGAACACCCTCTAATTTGAATAGAATGTGAATGAAAAGTTCCAAGTGCTGAGACTAATGGCGTGTGTTAAGGGCTCATTGATGTAAATAGAATATTAAGGTGTCCATTGTCCATTCTGCTTGATAACATAATACTATTTAATTAGATGAATTAGATTTTTTCAAGTGTAAGAAACACAATTCTGAGTAATATTATCTGTGAAGCCTTCCAAGTTATTGTCATGATTCATCGCTGAGTAAGTTTTAGAAGTTATCTCAACAATGATAATGTATCAAGATTTGCTACAGTCAATTAACTTTCTTGTGAATAAAGTCCCATTAATTGCATTTATAGACTCTAAATGAAGTATGTCAGAGGCAGTTAGTAGCTGATTCCCCAAACCAATTTACATTGTAATGAATAAAATTGGTAAGATCTGAAATTCATTCTGCAACTGTAATAACACATATGCAAATATGGATTGAAACTTCCTGGCTGAAAAAAAATTCCCCAATGTGAAACTAAATTAGAGGAAAGAAAGTTACAAATATATTGTTTTCCATATTTTATTAACTATTGCAATAATTTATAATGAATTTACTCATCATATGTACAGGGACTGAGTTTATAGAAAGCATAATGGTTAGAAGCAGGCGCTGTTTGACATTTTGTTGAAAAAAAATTCAAATGTGTGCCATATTGTTTTGTGGCAATTTATAATGTGTTAGGGAGCAGTGTAGCACTTCTTAATCCCTGCCTGCTGTTAAAGTAATATATCCTCAGCAGCAAATTTAACCAAAATGGATTTTTTAGCAGTTCAAACTGGGTTCTGCTGCAGGCAAGAAAAACTTCCCATTTAGATGACAAATATCTTTGCCCTAGGTTTCAAAATGCTACTTATTGACTCCATCACATTGTGCAAATAAACATTCATGCTGTCACCACTGTGGGAAGTAGTGGAGTCATTCGCAGCTCGAAAGAAAATTGTGAACCTTCCTATTCAGGCAGAAATCTGCTCATGTAAATGTACATGTGGCGTGAAAAATACAGGAAATCTTCATTACATCTTACTGTCAGGTTTATCTAAGTTAGTAACTATTTATTTGCAATTATTAACTGAATTGTCTTGATTTATATGTGAATATGAATAGCTTAAGCTGCATAGAAGTGCTAAATAAGGGTTTTTTTGTGTATTGCACATCAAAGATGACTTACTGATTTCTGAGTTTCCTTCATTGGTTAACTAGATATATCACATTGTCACAAAAATTTATTGCCAGGGGACCAATAAGAGTTTGTGGTTTAATCATCTGGACTCTTCAATACAAAACTGAGACACCAATAATAGGGTTAGAGAGAGGCTATAACTTTAATATGACCTTATTTGAAAGACTATTCCCAGTTTTGGTACTTTCAGGTAGGTCACTGTGACCCTAAATAAGTTATGTAAGTACAACACTGAGTTAATTTAGCTATGGAGATAGACTTGATGCCATGGGCTCACATTAGATGGAGAGATAAAGTCTTAGAGGATCTAAACTATCTATTCAAGATTATTAATGTTGAAATGCACCAGGTCAGCTTCTTGCATGATACCCACACCTTTAACAATCTTAAATCACTGCATCAGATCTCTTTATAGGTTTGTGCCACTGCCAAGAAGACTTGAGACATCAAAGTCTGAAGTTGGATGTCCAGGCATTATTTATTTTTCCGAAACAATTAGACGGTTTTTTGAAGAGAATATCTGAGAAGGTGGTGGGGACCGATTCCCTTACAATCCAATGGATTTCTGAAAAATGAGTTGGCATGGCTTATGAAAAAGGTAAATTAATTCTGAACATCTGGCACCTCCCAGTCCTTGCTTGATCACCTATGTGGAATCCAAGAATAATTTAAATCAGGCATCTGTTGAAACTTTGACAGGTGTACATTTTTGTTTTGCCGTGGAGATGGGGTAAAAGATGGTTGATACTCATGCAAGGAATCAATGGGAGGATAGGAGCAAGCATATTAACATGTTAGCCATGTTGTATCCTGTGTAAACAAGCATGAATACATATTAACAATTTGACAGGATTTAAGAAATCATGACATGAAAAGATATCAGTGCAAAGCCTATTATCACTGCTGCTGCAAAGTGAGCCAAGGTGAGTGAGTCGTATGACAGTCAACAGTTTAAGGAGATGCTGAGACACATTTTGGAAAGTTCCCAAAAAATATATCAATATTGATTTGTATTATTATTTCAAGTGAAATTTTTTTGTTTGAATCTCCACATTTTACATGATACATTTGAAATTGAAGGAACAAAATATTTTAAAAATATGTAAATAGATATTTTCTGAAAGCTTTGCAACTTTGTGAGTAACTTCTGCAAATTGCCACATCATAATGTCTTTTCATTTCTCAATGCATGTATATTTCTTATCAAAGATTAAACACTGACAGAATTGTGAAAATCTGTTAAGTAAATCTTTTACGGCAATGTGAAATTTTATTTGAAACCCATGTGGTAAGAAACAGCTAAACACAGTTGAAAGTAAGTGAAATCATGGGTGAAATTTGGTAAAACAACCATGATTTTCGGAAGCTTTAGATTATGCAAACACATGAAAAGGGCAGGAAAAGATAATGAAGCCCATCAAATTGCTTGACTTAGTCAATGATGAATGCTAATTTTTCATTGTTCCTCTGTACCAACATTAACTCTGCATATACTCCTGTAAGCCTATAAAATGAACTTGAGAGAACGTGTCTGTGACAACCAGTATTCAAATTAGAAATGAATATTGTTTTTAAGATGCAGTTTTGAAATCTTGGCCAAATTGTTTTCTTTTAGAAGCATAAAGAACAAATTTTACAAGTTCAGTTTATTTTTCTCTTGTGTACCTTATTTTCCTCTTTCTTGAAAGTTGAACTAATGCACTACAGGTAGCAGTAGGTCTACAGAGAATTCACCAAAGTTGCTACAATTGTTCTGTGTGAGCTAAGAAACTTATTTTTTAATAAACATTTGTGGGATATAGGTGGTACTGGCAAGATAAGCATTTATTCATGATCCTTAAACAACTGAATGCCTTGATAGGCATAAGGCAGTTAAAAGTCAACCACAGCTATAGGGATAGAGTTACATAGGCCAGACCAGGTCAAGATCATAAATATCCTCTATAAATGATATTAGCCAGAAAGATGAGCTAATGATTTCCAGATTTATGGTCAGCAAAGTTAAACACACTATTGACTGAGCTGGTTGAGTCTTAAAGGACAATGCTGCAAGATTGGGTCTGTGACACGTAGTGAAGGAACCAACAAGAAGGAAAAACACACTCAACCTGATACTCATCAATCTGCCTGCCACAGATGCATCTGTCCATAACAATATTGGTAAGACTATCCGCTGTGCAGTTCTTCTGGAGAACAAAATCCATCTTCACATTGAGACTATCCTCCAGCAAGTGGTATCGCACCATCACTTTGCTAAATGGGATCGTGTTTGGACAGATCTAGCGTCGCATGACTGGGTATTCATGAGGCACAGTGAACCATCAGCAGCAACTGAACCGTACGTGATCGCAATCTGCAGCTTCATGGCCCAGCATATTTCCCAGTGAACAATTACTGTCAAGCAAAAGGATCATCCCTGGTTCGGAGAAAAGTGCAGGAGGTTATGCCTGAAGCAGCAGCAAGCTTAGCTAAAAATGAGGGGCCAACCTCATGAACCTTCAACACAGGACTACTTGTGTGCCAAACAGCATAAGCCATAAATGACTCCACAACCAATGGATCAAATCTAAACTTTGCAGTCTTGCCACATCCAGTCATGAATAATGCTGGACAATTAAACAACTCCCTGGCGTAAGAGAATTCACAAATATCCCATCATCTTTGGTGGAGGATCCCAACATTTCAATGCAAAAGATACAGCTCAAACATCTGCAACAATCTTCAACTAGAAGTGCTGACTGACTGATCCATTTTGGCCTCGTCCAAAGATTCCCAGAATAGGTGCCAATCTTGAGCCATTTTTTTCACTCCATATGATATTACGAAATGACCAAAGACAATGAATGCTGCAAAGGCTATGGGTCCCAACATATTCCAGCCATAGTGCTAATGACATGTGTTCCTGAATTTACCATGTGCCAAACAAAACTGTTCCAGTATAGCTCAGGGGAAAAACTACAGCTATGGGAGGAGTTTCTGCAGTGGTCGGTGTCATACATAATACAAAGCAAGATGTTTGTAGTTGCTGGAGGTCAATCATCTCAGTTCCAGGACATCCCTGCAAGAGTTCTTCAGGGTGGTGTCCTAGCCTCATCCATCTTCGACTGCTTCTTTAATGATCTACCCTCTGTTATAAGGTCAGAAATGGGGATATTCATTGATAATTGCACAATGTTCAGAACTAACACTGATTCTTCAAATAGAATGTGCAAATGTAATAAAACCTGGACAATATCCAGGTTGGGGCTAAGATGCCTTCCACACAAATGCCAGGCAATGAAGAACTCCAAAGAGAGAATCTATGCATCAACTCTTGGTAGTTAATTGCATTGAAATTGTTGAATCCCCTAGGATTAATATCCTGGGAGTTACCATTGATCGAAAACTGAACTGGACAAGCTATTTAAATACATTGGTGACAAGAACAGGTCAGAGGATAGGAATCCTGCAACTAGCAACTGACCTCCTGACAGCCCTGTCCATCATCTATAAAGGACAAGCAAGGAGTGGAATTTGAGAGAACTTGCTCACTCAAAAAGTGAATGCAGCTGCAATAAAGCTCAAGAAGCTTGACACCAACCAGGACAAGGCAGCCCAGTGGATTCACATCACATCTAGAAACATTCATTCCCTCCAATACTCAGTTGCAGCAACAGGTCCCATCTATAAGAATTGCAGAAACTCACCAAGGCTACTTAGACAGAACCTTTCAAACATTATTTACAAGGGCAGAAGACACAAGAGAACAACCCACCCAAAAAGTTCCCCTCCAAACCACTCACCATCTGGCGTTGGGAATATATTGCCACTCCTTCAGTGTCACTAGGTCAAAATCTGTCCATAATAACATATTTGATCTACCTACAACAAATTAACTTAGTGGTTCAAGGAGGCAGCTTATTATCACCTTCTCAAGGGCAACAGAGATTTTCAATAAATGCTGGCTAAACCAGCAATCCCATACCCCATGAACGAATAAAAAAAAAAACCCAGCCACCATGGTAAAATTTGATCACATGTCCCCAGATTGTCCAGAACTTTTATTTATTTACAGCCACTATGCTACAGCATCTACAAATCAATAGACTGATAGAAGGCCATGAACAATTGTAGAGATCACACCAGAGCCCAATTGTGTTCTCACTGAATGTCTATTCATGCACACATTGTAGCAGATGGCATGAAATGATGTTGTAGATATACTCACCTAGCTGGTGGTTTGGTTGCAAACATTTCGTCACCCTGCTAGGTGGCATTGTCAGTGCGCCTCTGGTGAAGTTTTGGTGTTCTATCCTGCTTGTTATGCCTATGCCTCAGTTTGTTGGGCTGTTTGGTACCATTTCCGGTCTGTTTCTCAGTGGTTTGTACACAGGGTCTAATTCAATGTGTTTATTGATGGAGTTCCTGTCAGAATACCAGGCCTCCAGGAATTCCCTGGCGTATCTCTGTTTGGCTTGTGCGATTATGAATGTGTCATTGTCCCAGTTGAATTCGTGTCCCTTGTTGTCCATGTATGGTGAGACTAGTGAGAATTGGTCATGTTTCTTGGCATCAAGAATTCCTGGAGGCCTGGTATTCTAACCGGAACCCCAGCAACAAACATATTGAATTAGGCCGTGTGCACAAACCACTGAAAAACAGAACCGGAAGTGTTACCAAACACCCTAGCAAACCGAGGCATATAAATAACAAGTGGGACAGAGCACTAACATTTCACTGGAGGCGCACTGTCGATGTTACCTAGCAGGGTGATGAAATGTTTGCAACCAAACCCATCAGCTCAGCGAGTAAGTCTACAACCAAAGGCACAACCCAAGCCACAAATCTTCGTTAAAACTTTTGGCATGAAATGGTGATCTGAAGTGAAAACATTAAAAGATCTATTTTCGGTCCCTGGATCAGGGTACGATGTCAACTATTGTCTGAGGTAAGACTAGCTCTGTACAGGCCAGGAATCAGAACCATCTGGTGTGCCAACCTTTTGCTATGCCTTTATTCATCATTATTACTGGCTTTAACATTAATTTGCAACTCATCAAAAATAGGAATGTGAATGTCTGGAAAAGGTGTTCCCGAACCAACAAATGTTAACAACAATATCAATATGGGTCATAAAAATAATGGTTTGTATAGCACAGACTCACCAAATCACTACCCTCACCACATCCCATGCCATCCCTTCCCAGCCTCCCTCCATTAAGCATTCTTAATAAAATAATTGCTACCTCTTTAAAGATAAGCATTTTGACACAAGGGTTTTTGTTTAAAAAATCTGTAAGACATTTATAAGACAGTACCAGAAGGATTGTGCTCTGATATTTCTACCTTAGGGTCAATTATTCCCCACCAATGCTATTTTGAGAGAGTATTTCCAGTATAGAGACTATCATACAAACTTTCCTAAAATGATCCAGCATATATTGATGATTTAATATTAAGAATTCCAACTAAAATAGTTTCACCACAAGTAGACTATTTCAATTGTGGTTTCTTCACTTTTTTAAATAAACAACATTGATTAAGTACTCCCTAAACACCATTCATCAATAATTATTATTTCAATGTGAAGCTAGTCCTGACAAAAAAAAAGACATTTTCTGCACTCAACTGCAAGGATCTGCATTCCAAACTATTCAAACGGTCTTTGCTTGATATCTAGTCAGAATCTATTGAAATCAATAATCAGGAAATGAAATCACTCATGGGCCAAGCACACCAATTGCAAGAATTAATTTTCATTTAAAACGCTCAGCAGTATTTAGCTGAAATCATAGGAAATCGACAGAAAAGAAAGCAAGCTGAAACATTTTGATCATCCTAGGAATGAAAAGAATGTTCAGAGGACAGCATTTTTCAACAGCGGGCTGTGCAAGTTTAACAAGAAAAGGTAGAAAGATGACAAACCTCAAAAATGTTTTCAAATCCCTGTTACAAGTGTAATTATTTATCATAGACAAATGTGGTTAATAAACGAAGGGTATCCAAAATTAAGGCATACAAGGCAGTGGAAACTAGTGGTGGGCCAGAGGATTGGGAATTGTTTAGAAACTCGTGGCAGATGACCAAAATGCTAATAAAGACGGAGAAAGTTGAATATGAAAATAAATCGGCAAGAAATATAAGGACAAACAGCAAGTGCTTGAACAAGTATACAAGAAGAAAGAGAGTAGCTAAGTAAGTGTGGGACCCTTGGGATTGATATAGAAGAGCAGGGAGATCATTTAACATCACATTTTGCATCAGTCTTCACTGTGGAGGATGCTGTTAATACACTGTTAAAATAACAGATAAACAAGGTATTAATCAGAGAAATGCTCTTGTAACAGTCTTTATCATGAATGACAGTGTATTGACAAACTAATGGGCAGACAAGTCACCAAGACTGATGGCCTGCATCCAAGATTTTAAAGGAAGTCACTGCAGAGATAGTGGAGGCATTGGTCAAAATGTTTCAGAACTCACTGGATTCCAGAAAGGTTCCAAATTATTGGTAAACAGTTCATGTGACACTGCTGTTCAGAAGGGAGGGAGACAAAAAGCTGGGAACTGTAAGTCAATTAACCTAACAGCTATCATTCTGAAAATGCTAGACTTCATTATTAAGGAATAACTAACATTTAGAAAAGCTTTACGATCAAACTGAGTCGATATGGTTTAGTGGAAGTGAAATCATGTTTGACAAATTTTCTAGAATTCTGGAGTATAACAAGCAGAGCAACTAAAAGGTAGATGTATTTGGATTTTCAGAAGACATTCAATAAAGTGCCACTTTGGGGCAGCACGGTGGCTCAGTGGTTAGCACTGATGCCTCACAGTACCAGGGACCCGGGATTGATTCCACCCTTGAGCGACTGTCTGTGTGGAGTTTGCACATTCTCATTGTGTCTGCATGGATTTCCTCCAGGGGCTCTGGTTTCCTCCTACAGTCCAAAGATGTGCAGTGTAGGTGGATTGGTCATGCTAAATTGCCAATTGTGCCCAGGGATGTTTGGGTTGGGTGGGTTAGACATGGGAAATGCAAGGGTAGGGGAATCAGTCTGCGTGGGATGCTCTTCAGTGGGGTGGTATGGACTTGTTGGGCCAAATGGCCTATTTCCACACTGTAGGGATTCTACGATTCTAAAAGGTTATTGCACAAACTATGAGCTCATGTTATTAGGGGCAATATTTTAGCATGGATTAAGGATTAGGGTTAACATATAGAAGATAGCATTTGGATAAAATGGTTTTAAAAGGATGTAATCAATGGAGTCCCACAAAGATCAGTCCCAGGGTTTTAATTCTATTCATGACCCAGAGGGGGGAGCAGAGTGTGCTGTATCCAAAGTTGCTGATAATTCAAAAATGAATAGGTATGTAGGTTGTGCTGAAGACATATGGAATCTGCAAGATCTTATATAACTAGGTTGAGTGATTGTAGGCTTTCATTTCCCTTTCACTGGTTCATCAGATTTACTCTGGTTATTAACAACCTCAAAGTTCTTGTGCATGAAACACAAAATGTATGTAGTATGTAGCTGCAGCAATTAAGAATGCAAGTAGAACTTTAGCCTTTATTGCTAGGGTTTGGAGCTTAAAAACAATAAGTCTTGTTCCAATCAATAGGCATGTTGGTGTGGCCTCACCTGAAGTACTGTGTCCTGTTTTGGACTCCATATTCAAAAAAGGATAGAATAGAATTAGAGATAGTAGGAACTGCAGATCCTGGAGAATCTGAGACAACAAGGTGTAGAGCTGGATGAACACAGCAGGCCAAGCAGCATCAGAGGAGCAGGAAAGCTGATGTTTTGGGCCGAGA
>JAHRHZ010000046.1:31563625-31592045 GCA_024137785.1 Ginglymostoma cirratum
GGTGGGGAGGTAGGGAGGAGATAGGTCACTCCAGGGAGGATGGACAGGTCAAGGGGGCGGGATGAGGTTAGTAGTTAGGAGATGGGGGTGGGGCTTGAGGTGGGAGGAGGGGATAGGTGAGAGGAAGGACAGGTTAGGGAGGTGGGGACGAGCTGGGCTGGTTTTGGGATGCGGTTGGGGGAGGGGAGATTTTGAAGTTTGTGAAATCCACATGGATACCATTGGGCTGCAGGGTTCCCAGGCTGAATATGATTTGCTGTTCCTGCAGCCTTCAGGTGGCATCATAGTGGAATGTTTGGTTTTCTTGGGAAGTTGGGCCTTGGTGATTCCGGTCAGTAATCAGTTTTGAGTTCTTCATCACTACAGATGACAATCTGTAGGTAGTGGAGTTGATGAGGGTCTTCTTCATTGCCCTGGGTTGTGTTGTTACCCCAGCTTCAGGATCTCAGTGACGAGGTACTCTACAATGACAGCCAAATTGACAGAGACTGTTGGGAAGGGAATTCCAGGTTTTTAATTCAGCGACAATGATAGAACAGTAACGTATTTCCAAGTCAGGATGGTAAGGGCATCGCCTCAAAGTAAAGGGAAGCAGATGTAGGACTGAGGTCAGGAGGAACTTGTTCACCCAAAGGGTTGTGAATCTGTGGAATTCCCTGCCCAGTGAAGTAGTTGAAGCTACCTCACTGAATGTTTTTAAGGCAAGGCTAGATACATTTTTGAACAGTAAAGGAATTAAGGGTTATGGTGAGTGGGTGGTTAAGTGGAGATGAGTCTCAAAGATCAGCCATAATCTTATTAAATGGCAGGGCAGGCTCGAGGGGCCAGATGGCCTACACCTGCTCCTAGTTCTTATGTAAGCAGGTTGGGTTGGAACTTGCAGATATTGGCATTTCCATGTATCAGCTGCCCTTGTCCTTCCAGTTGGTAGAGGTCCTGGGTTTAGAGTGCATTGTCGACAGAGCCTTGGTGAGTTTTTGTGTGACTAGTTGTTATACAGTCTTAAACATAAATCTAATGCACTATTTCTTCAACGTTGCTGCATTTATCTTGCTGATGGTTTGTTACCACCCCCCACAAACCCTGCTCCTCTGGCAAAACATTGTTTGTTTTTCCAGAATTGGTCACCCTGGCAGGGTGGGTACAAATATCACCCAGTGATATAGGCACAGCAGTCATCCAGAGGTGTATGAACACAGATCATCTAGCAGTGTAAGCAGAGAGACCACACAGAAGTATGGATACAGAGATGACCCAGTGGTGTAAGGACAGAGGCTCGAGAGACTGATCAGAAGGAAGGGTATCATACCAGTAGAAATGGAAGGGATCAGGGATGCTGCTGGGAAAAGATTTGAAAATATCCAGTAAAGATTTGTTTATTTTTATTTATATCATAACCTGTAGGAAGTTGCATTCGATGCCTGTATGCCTGCATGCACAAATTTAACAAGCTGTGATCAATTTCGAACACTTCGCTGGTCAAACATGATCATCTGTGATCAGGACTCATTCCATACTATACCATTTGATGTCCATTGATGCCTGCTGTAGTTTCAAGCATTAGAGAGCACTGTTAAATGTTCAATATTTTCAGGTGGGGTCATGAACATTTTTGTGCAGATACATAACATAAATTTGCAAATATTGTGTCTACTGGATTCTTCAACCTTAACTGTTTTTGAAAACTAATAAATGATGAATTAGCATAACAATCAATTAAAACATTTTGTACATTCAAGCTCCAGAAGAATATATTTGCTGCATTCTCATTCATTCATTCTCCTGACTGAAAGTGCAGTATATGCCAATGTCAATAGCCAACACAGATTTAGTATAAATGGAATTTCATATATTGGCTTTTTCATGCCTCAGAGACCCCGTGCCGGAACACTTCATGCCATTTTTATAATTTGCTTTTGAAGGTTTTGTGTCTTCAGAGAACTTACAGGATACCTTGGGGAATGGCCCAGTTTAGTAAAACTTGTTATCTATGAGTATCATTAACCTTCCCTGTGTGGGAGCTGCTAAAGTAAAATGGATTGTTTAGAGGCCGAGAGAAGATCTTACAGCCAGTACTGCTCTCATGAGGCAATGGGCCTGCCGCTATATGTGCACTGAACCATTAGCCAGCAGCGTTTATGAATATCTGCAGTTATTAATTAAAAATGGTTAGAGCCCAACACACTACAGCAATATTATAGGTACATCTGCTCCCAACGGGACAATACAGGTTCATGGCCCATACCGAGTTGCATATTTTAATTTGAACATACCACATGCTGCCTTGTTATTATGTAGAAATGACTTAATAGGTCAGACAAATTATTGCATATCTGGTTATATTAAGTAAAATTAAAATTTCAATGAACTAAGCTTCAAAGTAGCGACTCCAGTGCAATGGTATTTATTTGCGATGCTAGTGGTTGTCACTTAGCAATGCAGATCTATTGTCAAGGGCAAAATCCCAAAAGATGTCTAGCCTACATTTGAAATTAAGCGATAGATGCCTGGGAGATTGACAAAGCATTACTACAATCGAAAGAAAAGTGACAGTGAAACAGCTGTTAGCTCCAAGACTGGGTAATCTTCTTGACTCTTGTGACTTTTTTAACATAATGCTGAGTTTCATTATTTATTTCATATTTAAACATGCTTATAAAGCATAATCACCTCAGCAGGCTAATGATAGATCTCTTCATGGCTGGTGTAGTGAAAAGGTGGCAAGATCTTTCTCCATTAATGCAAAATAAAGCATGATCCTATTTTCCCAATAATTAGTGGATGTCAACTCAGTCCAGAGTGTACTTTCCTGACAGTCAACATGAGTTGTGCATTAGCTAGGTGCCAAAAATCCATTGATAAATGACTCAATAAGGAACCATTATGTAAAGCTTCATGGTAGTCCTAGCTTCTCCATTTAAACATTGTAACAGCAAAAATTCTTTGTAAGTGCCTTGGGATTGCATGCAGGTTAAAAGGCCTGTGCTTATAAAGTGAAGCAGTGATGTAGTAGCGATGTCACTGTCCAAGCAATCCAGAGTCTCAGGCTAGTTTTCTGAGCATGCAGGTTTCAATCCCACTATGGCTGATAGGGAAATTTGAATTCAATAAAATTTGGAGTTTCTTTTTAAAAAATGGCCAAATGATAACTGTGTTTCAATCGTGGTAAAAACCTATCTGATTCACTAATGTCCTTTAGGGAACGAAATCTGTCTTTGTTACCTGATCTGACCAAAATATGACTTTTAATCACCATCTGAAATGGCCGAGTAAGTCATTCAGTTAGATCAAAGCTAAACAGATGACACAGTAATGATGTATGCACGACAAATAACAATGGCAAACTCAGCCCTGTTAACCATTCAAAGTTTTCCTTATTTACATCTGAGAGATTTTTTTGTTCAAAATCAAAAAAGTTGGGCAAGACAAGCACAGCCTGAGATAATAGGTACTGCAGATGCTGGAGAATCCAAGATAACAAGGTGTGGAGCTGGATGAACACAGCAGGCCAAGCAGCATCATAGGAGCAGGAAAGAAGGGTCTAGGCCCGAAACGTCAAGCCTTCCTGCTCCTCTGATGCTGCTTGGCCTGCTGTGTTCATCCAGCCCCACATCTTGTTATCACAAGCACAGCCTGATATTGTCAGACTCATAAAATCATACCTTACAGATATTGTCCCAGATGCTACCATTACCATCCCTGAATATGTCCTGTCCCACTGGCAGAATACATCCACCAGAGATGGCCGCTCAGTTATATTCATTTGGAAGGGTATTGGTGGGGGGGTTTTCAACATTAACACCAAACCCAATGACACTCACTGCAGTTGAGTGCTGCCAGCCAACCACCATCTGAAGGAAATAAGACAAAAGGATTTCAACTAACTGCAATGTCAAGAATCCTGAAAATGGCTGTTTAAACATCAATGATCCACAATACACCAATGACAGACCACCCAGACAGAATGATCTATATATCTTTTAATTTCGTTTTTGGACTCAGTTCTCATTTCTAATCTCTATATTTTATGAATTTTAGATTTCCTATCTGCTTCTTGCTTCATTAAATGCTGGACCACCTTCAAATGTCATCTAGCTAATTCATCTCCTTTGTTTAACCTTTCTCTCCGCTTGGATACATAATCCATCTGAGAGATCTCTGACTTTGGACCTATCAACCTTTCCTTAATTAATTTTAAAGACCCTCTCGCTTCAAATTTGAATATCAATTCAAATGGAGTAAACTGATTTGATTCATTTGGAGCAACTCTAATAGCAAATAATATAAATGGGATACCTTAATCCCAATCATTTTGGTAATCCTGGCAATAAGCCTTCAGAAATAGGGGACGGGTAGGGGGTTCTGAAATAAATAGGGAGAGAGGGGGAGGCGGACAGAAGATGGATATAGGAGAAGATAGGTGGAGAGGAGACAGACCGGTCAAAGAAGCAGGGATGGAGCCAGTAAAGGTGAGTGTAGGTGGGGAGATAGGAAGGAAATGGGGCAGTCCAGGGAGGATGCGCAGGTCAAGGGGGCGGGATGAGGTTAGTAAGTAGGAGATGGGGGTGGGGCTTGAGGTGAGAGGAGGGGATAGCTGAGAGGAAGGACAGGTTAGGGAGGCGGGGACGAGCTGGGCTGGTTTTGGGAGGCGGTAGGGTGACGGGAGATTTTTAAGCTTGTGAAGTCCACATTGATACCATTGGGCTGCAGGGTTCCCAAGTAGAATATGAGTTGCTGTTCCTGCGACATTTCGGTAGCATCGTTGTGGCACTGCAGGAGGCCCAGGATGGACATGTTGTCTGCAGAATGGGAGGGGGAGTTGAAATGGTTCGCGACTGGGAGGTGCAGTTGTTTAGTGCGAACCGAGCGTAGGTGTTCTGCAAAGCAGTCCCCAAGCCTCCCCAAAGTAGAGGAGGCCACAACGGGTACAGCGGATGCAGTATACCACATTAGCAGATGTGCAGGTGAACATCTGCTTGATGTGGAAAGTCTTCTTGGGGCCTGGGATGGGGGTGAGGTGGGAGGTGTAGGGGCAGGTGTAGCACTTCCTGCGGTTGCAGGGAAATGTGCCGGGTGAGGTGGGACTGGAGGGGAGTGTGGAGCGGACAAGGGAGTCACAGAGAGAGTGTTCCCTCCGGAAAGCAGATAAGGGTGGGGAGGGAAAAATGTCTTTGGTGGTGGGGTCGGATTGCAGATGGCAGAAGTGTCGGAGGATGATGCATTGGATCCAGAGGTTGGTGGGGTGGTACGTGAGGACGAGTGGGATTTTGTTTTGGTTGTTATTGCGGGGAGTGGGTGTGAGGAATGAGTTGCAGAAAATGGGGGAGACATGGTCGAGGGCGTTCTCGACCATTGAGGGGGGGACGTTGCGGTCCTTGAGAAACGAGGACATCTGAGATGTACGGGAGTGGCATGTCTCATCCTGGGAGCAGATGTGGCAGAGGCAAAGGAATTGGGAATAGGGGATGGTATTTTTGCAGGAAGGTGGGTGGGAGGAGGTGTACTCTAGGTAGCTGTGGGAGTCGGTGGGCTTGAAGTGGATATCAGATTCTAGGTGGTTGCCTGAGATGGAGAGGGGTCCACGAATGAGAGAGAGGTATTAGAGATGGTCCAGGTGTACTTAAGGTTGGGGTGGAAGGTGTTGGTGAAGTGGATGAGCTGTTTGAGCTCCTCGTGGGAGCACGAGGCGGCGCCGATACAGTCATCAATGTAATGGAGGAAGAGGTGGGGTTTAGGGCCAGGGTAGGTACAGAAGAGGGATTGTTCCACATAGCCTACAAAGAGGCAGGAATAGCTTGGGCCCATGCAGGTACCCATGGCCACCCCCTTTGTCTGTAGGAAATGGGAGGAATTGAAAGAGAAGGTGAGGATGGGTTCGGCTAAGCACGTCCATTATAGTTGGTAAAAACTGGTTTCCACTTTTGGTTTCAGGGAGGGAACTTTTGCAATCAATCATAACCTGCTTGAAATGTTCTTCAAATACGGGAATCGGCATCAAAGGCCCTGGTTTTATTACTGCCTGTGCTTTCCTACCACCTGACACGTATGACAGGTACAGTAAAATTCAACCATATCTTTATGTAATCCAGGCCAATAGAAATATTTCTGTATCTTGGCCTGAGTCTTCCTCACTCCTAGATGACCTCCTACAGGTAATTCGTGTGCTACCCACAAAATTCCCTGTCTGTATGCTACCAGCATCACAATTTGGTGAACTTCCGCCCATTTCTCATCTGTACTAACCTGCCAAGGTCTCCATTTCCACCCTAGGATTGTATCCTTACTGTAATAACATTTTGGAATGCATTCTGATTCCTTTTCCGAGTAGGCTTTATGATATAAATCCCTTATCATCTCATCTTTTTGTTGTTAATCTCTCAGAACTAAACACCTCTGCTTGATCCTTTACCTGCTTAGGTTTTTCCTTTACCATTTCATCAAACAGGGTGTCAATTAACTGGACATCAACTCCTTTGTCTGTCTCTCCAGTTTTCCCTTCTTGCTTTAACTTATGACTGTAGGATTTTGTCACTGCACATTCCAGAAAAATTCTAGGCTATTTTTCTTTTAACTTTTCAGTTCCCCAGGCTTTCTTTCAGCTTCTCCACTACAATGGGTATCACTCGCACCTTTGATCCAGTTAGATCATTTCCAAGACCAAACTGTATTCCTAGAATAGCCACTCTTTCAATCACTCCCACTATCACTTCCCCAGTCTTGATTGGACTTTCCAGCCTTATCTTACACAGGGGAACACTAAATTTCTCTTAATTTCTTCCACAGATTATCACTTTCTCGGGTAACATTTCAGAAGGAGCGCAAATACTTTCATTTCTCACTATTAGAGACTGACCACCTCCCATATCTCTCAATATTTTAACTTCCTTACCTTCTCCCCTGTTATTCCTGAGTAAACCTTACCCACAGAGGTGAAGCCTTTGAAGAGATCAGGCACTATCTTACTATTCAGCCCATGACTAGGCTGTGCACTCTTCTGCAGCTTCTCAACCTCTCTCGGGATTTCCTTCACTATCTCAACTAATCCCACTGGTTTAGCCTCTTTTACCATGTCTTTTTTTCCCAGTGCCTCTCTTAAACCACCAGCACTGTGACTTTGTGTGTCCCCTTCTAGTACAGAGGAAACACTTGAGGCCTTTCACCTCTTTTCACCCCCTTGGGTTTCATTTTTCACATGTGGTAAACTGTTCCCAGTGCGATCTACTTTATTTTTTCATTGAAGGAACTCCGTTTTTCCCAATTTCTATCCCTCACGGAATGAAATTGCTGTCAGAAGCTAGATTTTAATTTACGCAATAATGTGTATTCATCCACCATCTCTGCAGCTTTTGCTGGTTTAATTTTCTGTTCCTCAACATGAGTTCTTATCATTTCTGGGAGTGAGTTTTTGAACTCATCCAGCAGAAAATCCTCATATGTCTTTTCTATCTTTAATGCTGTCACCCATCTATCGAAGTTGCTATGTTTAATTCTTTCAAACTCAACGTAAGTCTGGCTTAGTTCCATTCTTATTTTTCTGAACTGTTGTCTATATGTTTCTGGTACCAATTCACGGGCACTCAAAGTATTACTTCTTCATGTTCTCTGACACCTCATCTGACAGTGCTGCAGACATCTCATTAGCTCTACCTACCAACTTGGTCTGAATTAACGATATTCACACAGTATCTGGCAAGTTCAAAAACAAAGTTGCTGGAAAAGCTCAGCAGATCTGGCAGCATCTGTGGAGGAGAAAACAGATTTAACGTTTCAGGTCCGGTGACCCTTCCTCAGAACTGATGGTGACTGGGAAAACATCAGTTTATCTGCAGAAAATAAGGAGGTGGGTGAGGTGGGGAGTAAACAACAGGATAGAGCCCAAAGAGAGAGAAAGACAGTTGGACAGACAAAGGAGTTGCTAACAATCAGGCTGGGAGGGTGAATAGTTGTTAATGGGGATTGCTAGTGACTAACAACAGTGGGTGTGTAAATGCAGGCTATGTGGTAACAAGGCCAGGTGTGTGGGGTAGGGGGCTGGGACATGGGAGAGTTTAGGCCCTAAAATTATTGAACTCAATATTGAGTCCAGAGGGCTGTAGGGTCCCCAAGCTGAAAATGAGGTGTTTATATGAAATAAATCCCTAATACTCACTTTATTATCAACAAGTAACAATTTAATTATCTAACTCTAACAGTAAACAAATTAACAGAACTACTAAAAAACCAAACAATTCCCCCTCAACTACTAACTATTCCTGAATAAACAAAATTCTAATGGTGCGCTGTTCCAATAAACATAAGTCCCACTTATATAAACCAAAGTAATAAGAAAAATAAATTAAAACTTAGTCACTCAAAATTACAGCCAGGATAAGTTTTCCAGAATGCTCCGTGCCATCTCTGCTGATCGTACAGTCAGGAACACCTTTCTTCATCAAATTCTTGTGTCAAGAATTTAGCTAAGAGCGCCACTTACCTTTAGTTTAGATGGCGGTTTTTCTGAGAGCTTAGACAATTCTGTGAGGGCCAGTTATTCTTTCTTTTATAGCTGAAAGCTGTTCTCTTGGCAGATGACAGTTGACTCTCACCCCAATTTTCGAATGCTCTCTTCTTTTATATCCTTGATGACCCTAAAATTTCTTACAATCAAATTGGTCCTAGGTTGTCAAAACCATCAGATTTAAATTTAATTGGGTTTTGGTATTTAGAGCCTGGTGTACATTAATTGACTAAATTCAAAACCTATTTTCTCGGTAAAATTGCTGCTTAGCTTGCTAACAGTATAGCCTTTTGATACAATGTTTCAATTTCAAGAACTCTCTGTGCATCTGCTGCTGCCTGCAGACTTTTTAAATTCTCTAAGCCTAAAACAAACGCATCATCTTTTGAAGGGACCATGCACTCCTCCCCCCTATCATTTTGCGAACATCAAATTCTAACATTCTGCTTTCCAATCTACAAATACTCTACCCAACATCGCAACATAGTTTATGCCCATTTGCAGCAAGACCTGGCAGTCTTGGCAAATGACATTCAAGAGCACAAGTGCCAAGCAATAACAATCTCCAAGAAAAAAATCTAATCATCACCCACTGACATTCAATGGTATTACCATCGCCAAATAGCATTGAACAAAGACTGAACTGTGGCTACAAGAACTGGTTAGAGGCTAGGAATTCTATGACAAGTAATTTACTGCATGTCTCTCAAATGACTGTCTACCACCTACATGGCTCAAGTCAGGAGTGCGTTAGATGAAGATTATGTTGGATGCTCAGAATTCCTACAATGCTCAGGAAGCTAAATACCATCCAGGGCCAAGCATCCTAGTTAACCGACACCCCATCTGCGTGGCAGTCTGTGTACCATATAAAAAATCTATTGCAACAATTCACCCGATTTCTTTCAACAGATCCTTCCAAACCTGGGAGCTCCTCCTTAGAGCTTGGAGCTCAAGGGCAACAGAAACTTGGGAACACGACCACATGCAAGCTGTCCTGGTGCCATGTATGTACGGCGAACGTACACACTTCTCACTGTATTTTTACATTGCATACACGTGACAATAAAATCTTTTTTAAAAAAGCCACACACCATTCTGATTTCATGGTATGTTACTATTCCTTCACCATCATTTGGTGAAAATCCTGGATTTTCTGTGTGTCTGGTTGGAACACAATAGAAGTTCCCCAAGAACTGTAGTCGTTCAACACCACAGCTGAACAATAACTTTTCTAGGGCAATGAAGGATGTGCACTAAACGTTAGCCTAACCAATGACACCCACATCCCATGAATAAATAAAAATAATAAGAACTTCTTAATAAATAGTAAAGTAATTATATCCATCAAGAGTCCCCTTAAACAATCCTCCTTAATTGTATCAGCTAAAGGGTTTCAGCCGAAATATATGAATTATATATCTATTGAATCTATGAATTATATTTCTAATACTACTTAATTGTACAGACCAATTTTCCCATCTTGAAACGTCAGCTACAACACAGCTTGCTTACGATCTTTTGGTGCATGCTTTTCTGAGTTTGGCAACATTGAGTACTTATCATGTAAGCTGTGTGTCAGTGGAGTGCTATTCAATATTTAACTCTGGCAGCCTAGAGCACAGACAGCTGACCATCCACCTCCCAAACAGATGGCAATAGGCTTAAATACCGACATGATCTTTGTCATTTGAATCCATCTGCCACATCTGAGAACTCAGTGAATATGATGGCAGTGCTGGCTCACCTGGCTGTTACAGGATCAACTCTCAAATGGTAACAGCGTTGGGAGGAGTCCAGGGGCCTTTTCTTGAGTTATGGTGAAATCTTGATGTCACATTGTCCAGAAATCCAGAGCCTTTTGTGAGGATCAGGCTGAAATGATGGGGATAAAAGGAGGCAACAAATATAGATTGGTGATGATTTAGAATTTTTGCTATAGAATTAAACTTATTTCAGAATCTTTCTTTCGTGCTTTTCTACATACATTTATTAAACTTATTTATACATGGTGCTCTCAGTTTGCAATTCACTTATGATCCATAAATAAAGGCTTTAAACATCTGCATAGTTACCAATGTAGTTTACTGAGCCAATTTGATGTGATCAAGTGGCAAACAAAGAGAATTAGTTATTCCCATAATAAAAACAAATCAGAAAGCTATCGCTTACATGTTTGGAATTAACATGTTTCTGGAGACCATGATATTCCTTATGGGAAAATGGAAATACCAGCCAGGTTGTTTACAACTCATCACTGTCCAGTGACAACTGCTGGAATGAATGCATGGACAGACATTGGATGACAAGATGCTTTGGCTTTGCTCTATAGTGCTCAGAGTGGCTCCTTCATGTTGAAATGCATAAAATGGGAATGGTCACAATCACAGTGTGCTGCAGAAGAACATCTCTGGATTAAGGAGAGAGGACGGAAATAATTTATCGCTCTTCCAGATTTCAACGATAGCTATGTGGATCCCAACTATGTCTATCTCTTCAGGATAATAAAGCGATAGCCTTTTGAATTTCTATAGTACCTTTAACATATCAAAACGTTCCAATTATGTCACAGGTGCATTATCAAACCAAATTTGACACTGAGACATGCAAGAAAATATTGGGTTGAAGCTTGGTCAAACACATGGGCTTTGAGGAGTATCTTAAAGGCAGAGAGAAGTGAAGGAGCAGACAGTATTACGAAGGGAATTCAAGAGTTTATGGTCAAAGCAGCTGAAAGCACAGCCACTGATGGGGTGCATTTAAAATCGGGGATGGCTAAGATGTGAAAATGGGATCTTGGAAGGGTGTGGGGCTGAAGGAGATTACAGCAATCGGAAGGGGGAAAACAAGGAAGCAAACAAGGACAAGAATGTTTAAATGGAAGCATTGCTGGATCGGGAGCCAACAGAGTTCAACAGCGATGGGAGGTGGGTGAATTGGGCATGATGCAATTTAAAATACAAGCAGCAAAATTCACAAATGTGCAGGTTTTGAGGCTGATGAGCAGAGTATTGAGTTAGATAAGTCTGGACTGTAAAAATATCTTTTTATCCAGCTGGGATTTCCTCTCGCCTATGACAATCAGGACCGTTGCCTTGTTCTGCCCATGTTCCATACCTGTACATTCAAACCCAGTCACCTTTTCAACATTTACAGTTCTCCTTTGCCCTCACCTGCTATCTACATTCAATGCATTATTTACACTTTTTCTGACAATGACAACATGTTCCCACCATTAACAGTACCTTCTTTTCCTCTCTCTTTGCTTGAGTTATTTGCTGATTCTTTGGTTATTCCAACTTGCCACTATCCTTTTCCCAGTGCTTCCCTATTGTTCCACAACAGATTCATCACCTGCTCATTCATCTGTACCTGTCACCATTGCCCAGAACTGTAAACATTCCTTCCTTTAAGGCAACTAATTGCATAAACTTCCTCCTATCAATTTATTTTCACTTCCTACAATATAGTGTTACCATATCTAGTCCTGAACCACTGCAGTTGTTTGGTGTAGGCAAACTCATAATGCCATTCCGGAGGGAGTTCCAGGATTTTGAGCCAGTGATGCTGAAGGAACAGCAAGATGTTTCAAATCTGGGCAGTCCGTCGCTTGTGGGAGAACTTGTTAAGTAATAGTATTCCTATGAATCTTCCACACTTGTCCTTCTCGATGGTCAGAGTCATGGATTTCGAAAGTGCTGTCTAAGCAGAAATTCACCAAAGTTCCATGTGCATATACATGCTGCTCCACAAGGTCAGGGTGAATGTGCGCAAAAGTGTAGATTTTACTGACTGTCAGTAAATGAGCCAGACCACATTCCTCCGTACCAAAAGAATACTGGGAGCACTATTAAGTGCTTCAAGCAGATATGTCCACTCCTAAGTTGGAAGTTCCACCTCAGAGAAAGCTGGAGGCCTATTAGATAACCAGCAGAACCAGGCAGGAGCAGTTACCTACACCAAACCTGAACAGAGTCATCATTTAGCCAGTTTAGGACTTCAACAGACCTAAGGACAAGCAGACCATGCAGCGCCTCCCTCAGCTCCCTCTGCATGTAAATTTTCAGACAGGTTTGGGATGGACAGGAAGGTGGTAAAAGCTCATCTGCTGGATTTTATGAAACATTCCCCCATCTTCAAACCTAATGGCTGAGTATTGTAAAACCCAGCCCAACTGTCCAGCTCAATGATGGACCTCAATATAGCATCTACAGGGACGGGATCAGCTCTTACAACATGTGTGAGCTAGAGTGCTTCATGAAGCTCAGGCCTTCCTGGCAAGTCATTGCTGGCATCGGTAGACAGACAGAACAAAACCCTTGTCCCACTGGAGTGGGTAGGCGTACATTGTCAACGGTCAATACGGTTTCCGTCACAGAGGGTTAAACTACTGCTGCAACCCCTCCACCAAACCCCTCAACCCTGGCTCCTTGCCTGTGCTGGAGTTCATCTCCATGTGAGAAATGGATTGTGTGGAGATTATGGAAGCACAGATGAGGATGATTATGGCCTGAGTGTGAACTGCCATTAAGATGAGCCTGATTATGTTGTTGCCTTGTTTGTCTGTTCTAGACAGTGTTTGTCAGTGCATCTGTGTGTGTGTGCGTGTGTGTGTATGTGTGTGTGCACGCATTGTGTGTGTGCGTGTGTGTACGTCAGTGTGTTGCATCAGTGTGTGTGCGTGTCTGCGTATGTGCGTCTGTGGGTCTATGTGTGTTTGTGTGTGTTTCTGTGTGTGTGTCTGTGTGTATCTGTGAGTGTGCGTCTGTGTTTAGATGTGCGTCTGTGATTGTGTGCATGCATCTGTGTGTGTGTGTGTGTGTGTGTGCATGCGTGTCTATGTGTGTCTGTGTCTGTGTGTGCGTGCGTGTCTGTGTCTGTGTGCGTGCGTGTGAGTGACAGACTTGGCAGTGTTATGACACTCATCTTTTCTGCCCTCCTAATATCATCAAACCTCTTGGAAAACTGTTTTCGAGTTGAGAGACTGCAGCCACGCTGACTACTTATCATTTACTTCCATCTCTTCCTGCTTGGCTCAGGAGGCCAGCTTCTTCCTTTCATCCTTGGCAAACATCAGTTGATCTTAGCCCTTCGGATTCTGTAGCAGGACATGCAGGTAAGAACAAGAGACACAGGTAATGGCCTTCTGAGGCCTCCTTTCCATTCTGTGGTTGTTGAAGTTTCAGGGATTAATGGACTATGCAGTCATTCTGGCCCCTGAGAAGATATTTACCATTAACTCAAAATCTTTCCTTTGATGAATTCAGCGGATCATCTTGCCCACTCAGTCAAGTTTGGCAGCAAACTGGAAACAAGATAGTTAAGCCTTGGCTGAGTTAAAGAGCAAGGCTCACTAACAGATTGAACAGGCTCCTGAATGTGCACCAACCTCCTGTTTCATTAAGCCAAAAATCCACAGATCATTACTAACACTTAATTACTATTGAGGAAGACTGCATTTTAGATTAGACTACAACTGTTTTTTTAAATTTAGAATCATAGAATCGTACAGTACAGAACAGGCCCTTTGGCCCATTGAATCTGTACTACCAAAAAGTTACACAAATCAAAATCATTGCAAAAGCTCAGCAGTTCTGGCAGCATCAGAGTTAATGTTTCGACTGGAGGGCCCCTTCCTCAAAAATGTTAATTCTGATTTCTCCCCACAGATGCTGCCAGACCTGCTGAGCTTTTCCAGCAATTTCTGTTTTTGTTACTGATTTACAGTTCTTTCAGTTTTTGTTGAATATAAAGCTAGCTTCCACAGTGAAACAAAATCTTCAACATTCATAGAGCAAAGGGAAAAGATGGAGTCTCTTACAATTTGTGATTTCTGAAAAGTTCCTATTGGTTGGTTAAAGGATATAAGTCAAAAATGACAGAACAGCTGCATCATGTGACCACAGAGAAGCTACAGAAGAATTGTTTCTGTTTCTAATTCCATCATTGACTAATATAGTGTTCCTTTTCACTTGATACAAGATGTTTACCACACTCACTCACAAGCAACATGTTAACACACTCACTCACAGCCAAGATGTTATACCATGCTCACGCACAGGCAAGATGTATTGCCTTCCCTTCTGAGACCCAAGAAACGGACAGATGTAATTATTCTCAAATTTTCTCCATTGGTCATGGGTACTGGAAAATGTGGATTCTGGGTTGGGGATCACACAGAGCTGCAGATGAGGCAATCAGTAAAAATCATATTTATGGTCTGATCCATTCAAGGTTACAATTTTTGTTGCATTAACCTTTGGATCTAGTTGTCATCCTTTGGTGCCCGCTGCAAAGTGACTTTGGGATTTAACATGTAAACAATTAATGACGTCTTTGGGCTTTGAACCCATACATTTATTGGTTGCCTGATTTAATGCAATATCTGACATGCTGGACCCTTGAAAGATCGAAACGGATTGTTTTAGTTTTACTTATGTGTCCCTGTAAGCCTCCCAGATTATCTGCTTACCATTCCCAATGACCCTAAGGGAGGTTTTAGGCTGGGCTCAAAACTGTGCCGAATAGCTGTTGCCATATCTTAGCCTCTGTCAGCCTCCATTGGACCAGTCCCACCAAAGACTAACATATTGCCCTCTGACTGGCATATCCCCTTTTATTCCTAATTAGTTCTAATTATGTCAAAACCTCCGCAAATGGGGTAGGAAATCACAATGACAATCCTCAGATTTGCAGTCGACTAGGCAAATGCTTTGAAAATATTCAAATTTAAGACAAGACTACACATTAATGCTTAAAGAAACAGCAACGTTTTGGCTGTACTCCAATTAATAAGAAGTGATCTGAGCCATTCACATTGACCTAACGTACCACATGCAAATATGCTTTCATCAAACTTAATCAACACCGTTATCTGTTAACATGTGTAATTCAATTCTTGGTTTAAATTAAATATGTAACAGCCACATTCACACATTCATACACATGACAAATATTAACTCCTGTAGCAGGCTATGAAGTTAAAGTACCAAATTATGTAACATTTCTATGTCACAAAATCAAGAAATGTTATCGTAGTTTAAATAAGTTTTAAACCAAAACATAACACAAGTATCACAAAAGTAAGACATATATAAAGAAAACAATTAAGCAAGGCAACACATACATTGCTTACACCATGACTAAAGTTATAAAATGCTTCCAATATCAACGACAAAATGAGAGTGTAAAATAGACTTTAGTTCTGTAAACAGAACAGCTGGTGGCACAGACAATTAAAACAGTTACACATGCAGACAGGTTTAAAGACAGACTATCAAAATGCTGTAACTTTTTAATCAGTCATAGTCAGGAAGATTCCACATATCCTTGCAGTTATTCACACAAACTAAAATTCCAGCAAACTCTCGGTTTCCTTTCACCCGGTAATTCTCCCACTTTCAATTTCTTGGCACAGAAGTTGGCAACATATATCACCAGCTTCAGTGATGGTTTTGATTTTGTTGGCAGAATTTTCCAAAGTGATTTGCTGAGTGAGTCTCATGGAATCCAGTATGGCATGGCCTTGTGATGTTTTTCACGCAATCTTCCATTCTTCACCTCACCACTTATGAAACCAGGCACTTTCTTAGGGAATGTTTTCTCCAGGAGGTGGAGGTGTATGCCTTTGGCGAGGCCTTTTGTTGCACAAGGCTTTGGCACCATGTTTAAAACCCAGCCACACACCAGTTCAGATGCGGTGAGCCAGGAACATGTTCTCATACTGTCATTCTTGACCATCATCACTGAAGACGAGACCCAGGAGAAGGGCAAGTTATCTCCCTGCTTTGAGGCAGGGACCTGTAGGTGTAGTAGATGAAATATTGAGAGGATGGCAATCATTTTCATTGCGAATTGTCAAAGGAGGATGTGCAATTAGACCTAACCAGCCTGGATACCCATTGCAACCCTAGTCAATGCTGTGCCCCAGTGGAAAAGGAATGCCAAGCAGCATGTGAAGGAGGTCAATAATCTTCTGTGCTCCACAAAGCTACATGTCACACTCTTTCCTCTGCAACCTCCCTTTCATGGGGTCAACACTGCTTGATCTGCTTGGCTCTTGTCATCATCAGGAAGCTGTGCTCTGGAGAAAAAGACACCAGTTAGATTCCAGGTACATTTACGCATTGGGGAATGGGAAATGTTACACAGGTTCCCAAATGATCCTTCAAATAGGCCACTGCTGTAGAAATTAAGAGCAATGTGATCCTGATGGTGACTGGGATGGGATTGCCACCCAGTTCTTCTCCAGCAGATGATGGAGGGGCGAGACAACCTGAAGGAGTGCCTGCTCTGTCTTTCACATAGTTAGAGAAAATGATGCTGTGGCTTGTAAATCTGGGCAGGCATCATTCTCCTCCAATTTGTTGGTGGATTTTCACTTGCTGCTGTCTTTGACATTATATTCAGAGTAGCACCAAGGCCACAATGACTTCAGCGATGGCCTTGTCCAAATGATATCCATGAGCAGGCAATTTGTGGGGATTTTCAGAAAGATAATGCAATTTTATCAAAAGGACTCCTGAGTCCTCAAATCCAACATAATGATGCCTCGTGCTATACCCTCACACAGCTTGGCATGGAGGCTTCCCAAGGAAGTCATTGTCATGCCTCCATAAGCAGCTCTGACATTTGGGAACTTCTCCAATTGCATAAGCAGCCAAAGTTTTCATGTTACATTGGGAGTAGAAGTCTACCAGTGAGCTACTGTGGTAGTTTGCCTCACCACCCATCTCCTCAGTGCACCATCATAATAATTCCCCTGCAGCACACACCCACACCTATGAGAAAAGTCTCCTTGCCACATTACAGCCCACGTACTTGCAAACTTGCTTTTCAGCAGGGAATCTGAAAGCTGGAATGTGTTGTCTTCCAATGCTTGCTATGGAATGCATTCATGAACTTCGGTTCAGCTTTAAAGCGTCTTCTTCTGTTTACACTTGTTTAGCTTACATAACAAAGGGGCAATTTGTATGCACAATGTAATGCTCATGATTGTTCCAGGCTATAATTTTTAGTTTGCATTCTTGGACGATGAGTGACCTGCACATTGAAGCCAGATTCATGGCATGTCTGAATCAATGGAGGTACAATTATTGCAGTTGCCCTTAGGAGGATCCCCAAATTCAAGATTTTATTTGACTCCCAAAGAAAGAAAATTCAAGTTACACCACCCACATTGCATGAGGTGACAGCCATTTGTGTAGTTATTGCATGGTTGACTTTCAATCCGACACGGCAAGATCCCTACTTTGTTAAAGTGTAAGTGACTTGAAGGCTCCATTTATGGCACACAGAGATCCCCCTATGCTTCATGTTCTCTTTGGTGTTGCTGTCACTATGGCACCTATATCCTTTCTTTTGAGCCTCTTTAAATAAATATTAAGATTTTCATTTTAAGAGCCTGTAACTTTGGAAATTCCTGTGTTGATTTTGGCCCTATACAGTCCACATTTAGAAATCAAAGCTAATGCGACTTGTTTGAGACCCTCTTCCAGAGTTGCCCATTCATTAATCCCTGACCCCAAATACCAGCACTCCTTGTCACTGTCACCGTTGTCTTTGCAACCCAGTGCAATGAAACTCGCCCACAGACTTCAGTTGCCCCTTTCCCCAGGGCTTGATGACGTGCCTAATACCCATTATTGGTCAAAACCCTGGGATTAACTTTAACCCACACCCACAGCAGTCCAACCTGTAATTCCCTAACTGCTTGCATTGGACTTGTAGGACTAACTGTACCCAAACCTTGGCCTGTGAAAGATATGAATCACCAGAACGAAGTAGGATCAAGTGCTAACTGATGGTGGCCAATTGTCTTGATTAGATTAAAACAAGCCCCTTGAATAACTGTAGAAATGCTTTCTGATTGACTATGGTCACCTTTTACAACACAAGGAACTGCACCCCATTTCACTACCAGACATGGCCATTTGCTTAGAGCATATGCAGTGTGTTTGCCATGTAAACTGCTGGTACATGCTGCCCTTGATGCAGTACAGTGCCATACAGGGTCATGTGCACTGTTTCGACTGTTCAGTTCTAGCCACCATCACACGCTACTTGTCTCTCCCTGTGCACTGAAGAGCAATACAAGCCACAGAAGCCAGAGGCCTACAATGGAGCACAGTTCATTAGGAAACCAATACAATCCATACAGAGACTGGCAGCTGCTAAATCAGTGCTGAAGTCAGTCAGTATGCACTAAGAAAGTAACGTAAAGTAGATACATTCTGGCAACCTCAAATAAGCAGTAACATGAGTAAGCACTAAGAAAACAATCTAAAAGCCATAAGATGAAATCATAGATGTCTCTGAGGTCCAAAGTGAACTGCTGAAGGGCTGAAGTAATGTTTGAGTTTGTCCCAGAGCAGATGTGCAGATGTGATGATGTTGGTTTTGCACTAATGCTGATTTACATGGAGTGAATTGTCAATGAGAATGGTGTCCCTCAGCATTCAGGGTCACTGTTGTGAAAAAGCAGTTGGACGAAGACGAGCACAGGCATTCAGTGAGCTGCAGCCAACAGATACCCGCTCTGATTTACAAATTGGGTCTTTTTACTGTCTAGTTTCTCATTGAAGAGAAGAATTGAGAGTGGCAGATCAATGAGATGAGTTTGGGTTTTAATGAGATACAAACATATGGAAATAATGTGATTGTTGCTGAAGGGTGAGATTGTGAACTCGCCAATTAAGACGTGAAGGAAGAATTCAGAAATCTTTCCTCATGGTTGAGAATCTGAATTTTTCAGTCTCACTGTACATTCCCATCTTTCTCTCTGTTACTCATGCCATAACAGGGAAGCAGAAAATACCACCCAAAATTTCTTTTCTCTTACTGAAAGTTGTTATGTGTTTTGTCACAATGTTGGGCACAGATGTGGGCTGCAAGGTATAACAATGGCATTCTGTTATCGTATTGGGTTTTGGCCAGCCACATTTGGATCTGAATTCATTTATTAACCTTTTGATAGAAGTCACCTTTTGGACTGCTAAAAAGACAGCACTAAATCCATCACACATAACCTCTTAGCTTCCTCATCTTGAGTCATCTCAATGTTACTGGAGTCTCCCATCATTAATGAATTGACAGCGGTAGGTCATAATGACTGACATACATGTTACCTTCCTGTGCCAGTTGGCTGGTTAACTTTGACAGACCTAGCATTTTACTGACACACAAAATATATCCATAACTGTTCATCAGATACTGATTAGGCTTACAACTGTAATACATTTGACATCCCTGTCAACTGTAAGTCCAATAGTTCAAAGCCAACTCAATATTGATCAAGGTCGTGATTTTATCAAAGCATAATTGACGATAATACATTGCAGTATTTGAGCTGCAATTTACAGTAAACAGAGAAGTTTTAATCTTTGGGCAGAGGATGTGAATGATTTTCCATTCCTTCTACTCATTTATGCAGCTGCATTTATCTCGTGACAAATGTCAAGTCATTCTACACTCTTAGG
Organism: Ginglymostoma cirratum; assembly: GCA_024137785.1. NCBI lineage: Eukaryota > Metazoa > Chordata > Chondrichthyes > Orectolobiformes > Ginglymostomatidae > Ginglymostoma > Ginglymostoma cirratum. The sequence goes on from JAHRHZ010000046.1 coordinate 31,583,600, forward strand.
TTACACACATAAAAAAGAACAGCACAGCAATCCACACAGTCATTGACACAGCACATTCTGTGATCAAACACAGAACTTGGGCCTCCCTGGTATTTATTATTCCTCTTATCACAAGTGTTTCTGTGCTTAATATCTGTCTCTAGTGTAGATGGCGTGACATTTATGGGCAGAAGGATGCTGCAAACATTCCTCTTTGCTTGACTGAGTCGAAGAGCCTCTTTGGTTTACAGTAGTAGATAAAGATAGTGAGTAGTTTTGATGGGTCATCTAACGGTGCTTGCTAGAACCCACTGTTGGCATTGAGTTTAGTGGTAAATCTATTTTTTAGAGAATTTGGCCAAACTCTCCTCAACTGTTCAAATAAGTTGGCTTTCACTCTCTACTGTTTTTTTTTGAACAGAGGTAGGTTGCTGCCTGTTCTGATAGACTCATAGGGTTTGGGCACAGTTAGCAGGCCTTAGCACCACCTCATTCAGTTGGTATTTCACCAGAAAAATGATATCTATTCTGACCATTTCTTTAAGCAGATTTGGAAATTGATTCATTAAGGGATGTGAAGTCTTCCTCTGAGGCCTTGGAACTCTCTTCTTCTGACGTTAAGGAAGGGCCTTCCGATGGAGCAGCCCATATCTCTACAGGAGCCATAAACATCCTGCAGGGTGAGACTGAGTTAAACTGGGCTGAGTTTTTCAGAAACAAAAGCAGAAATTGCTGGAAAAACTTAGCAGGTCTAGCACCATCTGTGGACTGAAATCACGGTTAACGTTTCCGGTCGAGTTACCCTTCCTCAGAACTGGTTATTTAGTTATTTAGAGTTGGAATCAGTAAAAGAATGCCTATTACTGAGGAAGTGGCAATACACACAAAGTGGTCCTCGAACAAATGCTAAAATTATCTATTGGTATGATATTATGTACATCATAAGTCAACAGATCATGCAGAATGCAGATATTGTTCAAAAACATTCTTGAAAATTGAGTTAGATGCGAATTACTTGATATGCACAAATGACATTCCAGTATCCATCAGAGAAACTAGTAAAGAAAGTCACAAGGATATGGCCTTGCTAAAGTGCTCATGTGTTATGAATTTCTGTTGTGAAGAGAATGATGATGAGAAATTGAAGGAGTATCTTAAACATAGAAATAAATTGTGTGTAGATCAAGCCTGGCTCCTATGGGGTTTAAGAGTCATTATTCCATCAAGGTTTAGAGGAAAATTGTAGAGAAAGATTATCAAGAACACAAGGGGATAGTCTGTACGAAAGCAATTGCAAGAAGTTATCTTTGGTATCTAAAAGTAGATGGAGATTTTGAAAATGATGAAAAGTTAGGATGCACGTCACAGAATGAGAAATAATCCAACTAGCGTTCACTTATTCCATGGTCAAACATAATAAAACCATGGGAATGACCCTATGTTTATTTCTTTGAAATGAAAGGAAAAGAGTAACTTGCTCTGCTCATTGTTATAGAAAGTGGTTAAATTGATTCTCAGCCCAATAGCCCAAGGGTAACAGTGCTGATTTAAGAAGTTGATTTGCAGTTTATGTGTTGCCAGATGTGTTTGTTTCAGGCAATGGTTTACAATTTATGTCAGAAGAGTTTGATACATTCTGAGTAAGAATAAAGCCTCTAGTACAACTATTTCATCCAGAATCGAATGGTACTGTGGAAAGAAGTATGCAAATTCTGAAAAGATGTTTGTAGAAGTACTTGGTAGGTGACAAGGTAGGCAGCAATTTTCATGTTTCTCTTAACCACAAGCTAGACAATTTTTTGCTGTCTCATCAATGTGGGAGCATGAAAAACCACTTTTCATCTACATTTTTCCACAAGTGAAAGTAGGTGAGAAAATTAAAGTCAGAAACAACCTGAAATTTTGCCAGTATCACAGAAACCACTAGTAGAGCAAAGTGACTCAGGGTCTTTGATTACAATGACTCAATAAATGTTGCAGACCCAACTATTAGGTAGAGTTGGTAGTAAAAAGCAGAGCTTAGGGTTGAATGTGATAAGACTTTGAGGGAACAAAGTCAAACAAATAGAAATGGAAAAAGATATCTTGACAGAAAGAGAAAGAAAGTTAGTTGAAAGTATGTAAGAATAAAAACAATGTTATTTTCATTACTTTTTATCAAAATATATTTTTATTAAATACATACTGATATTAAGGAATTTTTACCAGTAAACTTCTCATGTAATTTTGACCATATGTATGTTTTAATTGTGATTACTATAAATTAAATGTGTACCTCAAGCTGTTAAGATTCAAGAATAGCTTCTTCCCTGCAGTTATTAGACTTCTGAATAGACCTCTTAAATTTCAAATCTAACATTGATCTTGCTTTTTGTGCACCTTCTTTGCAGCTGTAACTTTGTATTCTTCCCTCTGTCCAATCACACCAAGATTTTTGTACGTTATGATCTGCCTGTACAGCATGCAAAACAAAACTTTTCACTGTACTTAGGTACGTGTGACAATAATAATTAATCTAACCAATTCAAATTTCAGATATTAATGATGGTTTATTCATATTGTATTTTGGGAAGTTATGTACGTGTAACTTTTTACATTTGAATGTACAATTATTTTTCCTGAACTGGGGAGGGTGTGTAATATATTGTAAAAGCTGAACATTTTGTTATATTGCTGCCCTCTCTGTAGGCATAAATATAGTTTAATAATGACTGCCAGTGGTTCAGCATGTGTTAGTAGTGCTCAGTGCAATACACAATAAAGCAACCGTCAACAGCGCTGAATCAAGATAACAAGGTGTGGAGCTGGATGAACACAGCAGGCCAAGCAACACCTTAGGAGCAGGAAAGCTTGACGTTTCGGGCCTAGAGCAGTACCCATTATCACTGAATCAAGCTGGTTGCTTAAAGTAGGCGACAAATAATGAAATTCTGTGTCCTAAAATGAATCACAATGGCAATTTTAATCAGCTGTCTTAACTGTAAGAAACTCTCTCAGGTCTCCACTGCACACGTTAATGAATCATCCTTTTTACGCTAGTTCTTGTCATTTGTTACCGAAACAAAACTGCTTAATCTGTATGAATAATTAAGAAAAAGGTAACTGTATCTGGCAGAAGAACAGGTATTTTGCAAAACTTTTAACACAAAGATTTGCAACTGATTTATCAAATGGCTAATCAGACTAATTCAATTCATCAAACTATAGTCTTATAAGCTTAAAATTGTAAGATGCACAGGTGAATAAGCATTAATAGATGTGATTTATAACATTTATTAGGGTAACAGAATCTAAGATATGTGATTTAGCTGCTAATGACAAAGACAAATTATCTTGTACCCAAAAAGGTGAACAATAATATTCAAGTGCAACCGGCCAGGGATAAATAATTTTTGATAGATAGAAACCCCATCCAGTTTTCGCTCAATTGCCTTTGAGATTGGAAAGAAGGTTCATAGAATGCTATCTCCTTAGAGACTTTACCTGTAGTGTTCAATTTCTTCAGGTGATTGAGTGAGTTCTGTGAAGTACACTGTGGTGCTACTTGCACATTTCACTGGATGGAGCTATTTTCATTGACCAAATCTTCTCCTTTGATTTTCTGTTTCCTTGCTCTCCAATCACATAATCCGATGCAGTTTTTTTTCCAATTACTCCAATCTTCAGCTTTCACTCACCCTAGATTCACAAACTATTGAATTATTTGAAAAGATTCAAACATTTTTCCCTTACTCCTCAAGAATTGCAACAAACCTGGTAATGGCATTTGTGCACTTTTTATTGTATTACATTAAGATTGTAAGTCAGCATCTCATGTTGTTTCTTAACTAGTTTTAATTTGCTGCCATCCCTTTATCACCATTATGCTATTCACTGCCAACTGCAGATCAAGCGCATTTGAATTGTCAACAGTTCATGCATTGTAATGAAATGCTACAATATAGCATGCCAATGACATATTTTACTAGACAGATGACACATAGGGGTATGATAAATACATTTTTGACTTTGCAGTTACCGGTTTTAAGGATATGCTTTGGTTGAAATAGAGATATGGGTGTTCTCAACTGTCACTACTCCAAATGGTTAGGAATTCAAATAATCAGAATGAGGAACATAAGTAGGAAATACAGCTGTTTTGACCCTGCCAGCACAACTCCACCTCCACATTTTACACCTACATGTTTGAATGCCCAAAAATCTATCAACCCAGGCTTCAATAAGGCACTCTAATTTGGTATATCAGCAATGACCTTTATACTGAGGAAAGGTCACCAGACCTGACACGTTAACACTGATTTTTTTCCTCACAGATGCTGCCAGACCTGCTGAGCTTTTCCAGTAACTTCTGTTTTTGTTTATGACCTTTACACCTTCTCTCATTCTTGCAATTAGTTGCCGTTTTGTCCTATTTATGTTTTCAGTACATTTTCTTTAACAATATTAATGAATTTTAATTCCTCATTCTCATTAAGATTTTAATTGCACATTATTTCTGATATTTTTTTTTGTCTTCTACTTGCTGAAAGATACAAAATATTTTGAAAGCATCTCTGGCATTTATGCATTCCTCATTATAATTTCCCCTGCTTCTGCCTTGAAATAATTCATATCAGCTTTGGCTAATCTCTACCATGTTACACAGCTGTTGAAGGTCTGACAAACTGTTTTTATTGACTGAACTTTTACATATTGATATTAAAGTATGGTGGCATGCATCCTAGATGGCATTAGATCTGTGAATGCCCCAAAAAAGTTGCGTCATGCGTTCAGGTACTTTACAGCTCAGTGTCCGCAAGTGAGATGCTGCATGATTTAGTCAGCAAATCACGTGCTACAAACAAAGAACTCCTTGCTGCTGGTGGAACCTTTTGGGATCAAAGCTGGATCCCAGATTTACATAGGAGTCTCATGGTCACTGAAGGTCATGATATGGCCGAAGAGAGGAACCAGGGCCTGAGGGGTCCAATTGATGGATTCCACACATGCACCTTATGGGAGCAATATAAGAACAATGTCTTTTTGTTTTTGCATCTTCCAAACGGCCAGGAGAAAAAACTTTATTTTTCAAGAACAGGAGTTTACTGGGATGATTGCATAATTTGATATCAAGGAATGTAATACATATTATGAACTCTGTTTTGTAGCTATGGACTCCTGCAATGTGCAGGTGATCAAGACCTGAGATGTTTACATGTGAAGCTGTGTAACTTTCAGCTAAGTGAGCAGTTTTGGAACCGGAAACAAGTAATAGAGACACTGATACAGAAGGAGAGAAAGACATTAAAAAGGCTCTGCTGTTGTTCTGCCCATAAGAAGCTGCCTGTTCTCTTCAGTTCAAGAAAGCTCAGTTTAAACTGGAAGAAAACCAGTTACCTTTCCTGCAGCAGTTACCGTGAGCTTTGAATTGATAAATCAGAGATAAGTCATTTTGCAAGTGAATCAGTCAATCTGTATTTCTTACAAACCAGTGAAAACTTCAAGATAAAGAGAACCGAACACCAAGGACCTGACTTGCAAAGAAGGATAGTCTTAATATCAGAATCAGGAAGCAAAGACTCAAGAGCAGACTTTACAGTTTTTTTCTACCTCCACCAATATATATATGCGCATATGCCAATAAGGTGGGGGGATTATAAGGGAATTAGAATTTTAAATAGTAGCATTACATCCCGATGGTTCATATCTGTTTACTTGTAACTATTGCCAAATTACTTACAATAAATAAAATTTTATTTAGTACAGAAACCTGGTCTGTATTTCCTATCAACTTTGGTCAGGATCAGCAGAGGTCAGTTTATTGTGCAGTACTTCAGTGGGCTATAACTGTCATATGTCCACAGGTTACAGATGGAAAGTTCTGTGCCAGGTCTGATTTTCTCAAAGCCTCACATCAATATTTAATGCTATGACATACGCAGTGGTCAAATAACATGCCAATTATTGTAATTGTGGGGCTGAATAAAGTGAATAGAATCACACTTCACAGCCCATAATAATGGAAGAATTGTTATGTAAGACACATAAAAAGCAGTCCCAGGATGTGGGATAATTTAGGAATATTCACCAGGATGCAGATTTTCTGATATCATCCATATGTCCATTTTAGTGCAAACATTAAAGAGCATTGGATGACGAAAGTGTTCATTTTATCATAACTACTTCAGCGTTAACATTAGTCCAGAGCAAGGTGTAGACGTATACTTCAGCTTTTATAAAGGTGAGGACACCAGAAGAATATTTGATAGGAAAAGTCAATATTTCATTGCATACGTAAATCAAATAGAAAATCTACTCAATCATTGAGAAACAGGATATGCAACAAGCAGAGGGCTGACAGCCAACTGTGCAAGTAAAATAATAACAGGATCAGAAAAACTCTTAACTCAGATCAGTCACCCATGAAACAGGTGGCTGCAAGCTTCTTTCTGACCTCTCTGGCTCAGTGGACCATTGTCCTGATGGTCCTTCTGGCTCATCTCAGCATAATCTTCCTCAGGGAATTTGTCTTGTTTCGACATTTCATCTTCAGCCAGAAGAGTTGGGAGAAGGGGGCATTTTCAAGATGGCAACTTGAAACTAATTATGTGCCTTAGAAATTATCTGAAGAAAGATGGACTGCAATTCGAACCACAGAAGGTTTGCCTAACTGATACCAGATATGCTTTATGAGGAGAGCTTGAGTCGTTGATCCTGTTTTCTTTGAAATCTAGAAGAATGAGAGGCAACTTTATTGAAATGTGCAAGATTTTTAGGGGACTTGACAGGGTCAATGTGGCTGGGTTATTTCCCCTTGTCGGACCAGAGGGCATAATCTCAAAATAAGGGTCACATAATTAAGACAGCAATAAGGAGGACTTTCTTCTCTCAAGGATAGTGAGTGTATGGAATTCTTTACTGCAAAGTAATATCTGGGCTGGTTCATTGATTTATTCAAGGCTGAGAGAGACAATTTTTAATCTAAGGGAATCAAGTGTTGTGGGGAAAATGGAGGAGAGTAGTGTTTAAGAATATCAGATCAGCCTCATTGAATGGCGAGGCAGAATCAATGGACTCCATGACCCAGTTCTGCTTCTACATCTTACATTCTTAACCCATTGCCTTTGGTAACTGAGATTGAGGAGGGCACAGTACACCAATATCATGCAGATCACTCTATCTGTGGTATACTGCAATGTACTAGTTGTCCTTGAATGACTGAGAATTCTAATGCCCCTTGCTGCCTGATTCCCACGTCATGAGAGAAAGAGGTACATTGTGAAGAGATCATCAATGACATTCTGTTGCACTTTTGAGCTGATGACTCCCGCATGTCTCCCGCATTTCCCGGAACACATCCCTCATGCCCCGTCCCCGCAACAATGACCAAAAAAGAATCCCCCTCATCCTCACATACCACCCCACCAACCTCCGGATCCAACGCATCATCCTCCGACACTTCCGCAATCTGCAATCAGACCCCACCACCAAAGACATTTTTACCTCCCCACCCTTATCTGCCTTCCGGAGGGACCACTCCCTCCGCGACTCCCTTGTACACTCCACACACCCTCCACCCCAACCTGAAGTTCACCTGGACCATCTCCAACACTTCTCTCTCCTTCCTGGACCTCTCTGTCTCCATCTCGGGTAACCACCTAGAAACCGATGTCCATTTCAAGCCCACTGACTCCCACAGCTACCTGGAATACACCTCCTCCCACCCACCTTCCTGCAAAAATGCCATCCCCTATTCCCAATTCCTTTGCCTCTGCCGCATCTGCTCCCAGGATGAGACATTCCACTCCCGTACATCTCAATTGTCCTCATTTTTCAAGGACCGCAACTTCCCCCCAACAGTAGTCGAGAACGCCCTCGACCGTGTCTCCCGCATTTCCCGTAACACATCCCTCACGCCCCATCCCCGCAATAATAACCAAAAAAGAATCCCCCTTGTCCTCACATACCACCCCACCAACCTCCGGATCCAACGCATCATCCTCCGATATTTCCGCCATCTGCAATCAGACCCCACCACCAAAGACATTTTCCCCTCCCCACCGTTATCTGCCTTCTGGAGGGACCACTCCCTCCGCAACTCCCTTGTACACTCCACACTCCCCTCCAGCCCCACCACACCCGGCACTTTTCCCTGTAACCGCAGGAAGTGCTACACCTGCCCCCACACCTCCTCCCTCACCCCAATCCCAGGCCCCAAGAAGACTTTCCACATCAGGCAGATGTTCACCTGCACATCTGCCAATGTGGTATACTGCATCCGCTGTACCCGTTGTGGCTTCCTCTACATCGGGGAAACCAAGCGGAGGCTTGGGGACCGCTTTGCAGAACACCTGCGCTCAGTTCGCAACAAACAACTGCACCTCCCAGTCGCGAACCATTTCAACTCCCCCTCCCATTCCTCAGATGACATGTCCATCCTTGGCCTCCTGCAATGCCACAGTGATGCCACCCGAAGGCTGCAGGAACA
>JAHRHZ010000046.1:31592145-31662723 GCA_024137785.1 Ginglymostoma cirratum
TCTTCCCCTCCCCCATTTCTGATGAAGGGTTTAGGCCCGAAACGTCAAGTTTTCCTGCTCCTATGATGCTGCTTGACCTGCTGTGTTCATCCAGCCCCATGCTTGTTATCTCGGATTCTCCAGCATCTGCAGTACCTTTTATCTCTGCTGGAGTATCCACTTGAGTTTGAGTTTACCACAGTTGATTTTTGGATCAATATGATGAGCTTTAGAATTTGCGCTTGCTGCAGTGTTTTGCAGGCTCCACATATGACCTACAATAATCCCCCTGTTCTTCACCTCCCCTAATGTCTCTTGTGCTGTTTACCCAATGACCCCCCACTATTTTCAGCCCTGCTACACTACAATCACTCTCCTGTTGTCTCCCCAGATCCCATGACTATTGAAGTGCCACTGATCTTGCTGGTGCTTGACTACCAACCCATTTTTGAGCCCCCTCCCCTATGCTATGACTATAGCCATTTCCTCAATGAGTGAATACCAGCTGACCAATTCACAGAGTTAAGCCTGCAGCTTTGACATTACCATGCACAGATCTTAAATCCCCTCCAGATAATGTAACTCCAGCCCCCGAATGTGGTCCATCCCCCAGACAGGCTTTGCAGACTAACCATGGCCTATACCCCAGACTGATTTTACAAAATGGACTCTGACTGATGAACCAGCAAGACTTGGACTGTGTATGCTTGACTTTCAGGACTAACCATGTTGCATTGCACTGTCTGGATTCTTAAGCCAAAATTCCTTCGGCTTGCAGCAAGTTACCACAGATAAAGTTGTCTGCAATCTTAGTGTTATCCAGAAATTCCCATATGCTACAGATACAACACCCTGTCATCTGCAATTCTGTTCCATTCGTGCTATGCCTGAAGGCAAATCCATGGCTCATTGCCTGCTGATGCTTCTTCCTCGAGCTGCTTTTGTTAACGTTGCCTTGTCACTGTCTTCTACTCTCACAGCCAAGGCAAGCAGGCAAGAATAGGAATTGAACCCGCACAGTTGTCATTATTCTGAATGAAATGTTTGCCATTGAGCCAGCTGAGATAATTGACCCCTCCATCTCCATTCAATTTGTTTCATCCACTTAATTATGAGAAGGTTTTATCTAATTAATTGTTTTATTTTTAGTATTTTTAAACAGATTAATTGATCTCGTCTAAATAACTAATTTAATAAAGCATCACCATTTTTAGGCTGCAAGCTTAAATCACTCTTCTAACTCTTAATCTTCTGCTTTTGCATTAAATTCCCATTCCCATTCTCTTTAGCAAATTCTCCAAGCCCTGCACTCACAGCTGAGTTTATAGCAGAGGATGACACACATTTCACACACAAATTTGAGCTTCAGTTATATGTGCATTTTGTTTTTGTCTACATTCAATTATTTATATAAAAGTTTAAGTCTGGTCTATTAAACATGGCAGTTGTGAGTTTTAGGCCTCAGGCATTTGGGCCTTAAACGGTGAAAATTAATTTTGCAATCCCCATAAGAAATAAACTTGTCACTAATTCAAAAGCAAAACACTGCAGATGTTGGATATCTTAAATGAAAACAGAAAATGTTGAAAATACTCAGCAGTCAACCAGCTTTTGTCATTTCTACTGTCACTAATCCAGAGGTACTCATTTGAAACTCAATAAAAATAAAACTTGGAAACCGCTGAATTAAAATCAGTTTTATTTATGTCAAAACATTCATTTTTGTTTTAGAAATGGGCCCAGAGGGCTGCAATATTCAACTTAAGTGTACAACTTGATCCTCAATGCACACTTCAAAAATGATTGGAAAGGGTATCAGTCCTTGACAAAGTTTAAGAAGACCTTGTTATTATTTTAGAAAATATTGTACAAGGAATCGGGATTTTATCATCAAGTTGTAAAATCAGAGGTAGCAAGAATTTAATAGTGCTCACATCAGCAGAAGAAATTGCAATGCGACAGTTTGGCTTGAAGACTTTATAGGGGAAACAGAAACTGAAATGTGAATACCTGGGTGCACTACTTTCAGTGTGTTTCATGTTGTCTTCTGTACGTTAACTGATAGAAAATGTAGTATACAGCTGTGGTTTGTTTCTACTTTGTGCTACCAGTACAGGAGTGGGACATATCATCACTGTGACAGTCTACTAACATATTCCTACATTGACACTTTACATTAGAGTCAGACGTCAAGCAGGAGTCAAACTCAGCCATGATACTGCATTTGCGTTTGGCAGTAGCACAGACATAGAAACATCTTCACATTTACAAATTAGTGCATTAGTGGCAAAGGAGGTTCCTCTGAACTAGCAGGGTACCACACCTCCATTGATTAAATGATTAATGGCTTGAAGATTACATTGAAAGCTTGGGAGCACCTGTAATGTGTTGAATCAACACTGCTGTCATAGAATAATGCTCAAGGAGCATGTTGGTTGCAAACTAGACCTCAGTGACTCAGTCATTAAGCAAAATATGGGAATAGCACTACCTGCAATTTCCATTCCAAGCTACTCACCATTCTGACTTGTAAATACATTGCCATTCAGTGTCATTGGGTCAAAATCCAGGAAGACATCCCTAATGGCATTGCAGCCTACTTACAGCTGCTTTGCAACAATTCAAGTAGGCATCTCACCACCACCTTCTCAAGACCAACTAGGGATGGGCAATAAATGCTGGCCAGTCATCGATGCCCACATCCCATGGGTGAATAAAAGAAGTACAAAAGATCATTGGTCCATTTTTTATATTTGTGCTGATTTGTCTCAGTCAAAGTTTATTAGCTAATGAGTCCTGTCAATTCTGGAGAGTAGACAGATAGGTAATTAGGAAAGGATTTCTTGACGTGAAGGATTAGTTCTCTTTTCCATGACAGATCACTGTCAGCACTATCACACACCATTGTACGTGATTCGTCTGGGAAACCTCAAAAGGAATATAACTGGTGTTGTGTCCCTGACATCAGACAGCCTTGTCTGCAAATCTCTAAGTACTTCATTGTAAGGCCCTCAGGAGTTTATTCTAGAAGTTTCTTCCCCACTGCAGGACCAGGTAGTGCTCATCCTAAACCATTCACCTGAAGGCTTGCAGCTGGACAATGCACTACTCACCAGCAATGTTTCTAATGACAAGTGAGATTAAGGGCATATTACCGAAGAGTGAGAAAATGTATATTGGGTTTGGAGGGGCAAATACATAACAGGTTCCATCTATAGTCAGACAAAATTGAATATATTAAGTTCATAAGAATACCAAACATCAGTTAGGTTGATGAAAAAGTTCATTAAATTTGGTGTTGAAGATTCCTTCGAATTGTGTGATCATCAAACCACCTTGAGCTTCCAGATTTTCTGCTGGTTCAGGAAGTAAAATTATTTTATTTCCATTGCAATTGCATTTAGATTAGTTTGAAGTGGAACATCTTCTCAGTAGTGAGATTGCATAGCTTGGAGCTGGATAGAAACATTTTTCATAATATGGTTTATTTACATTATTATTCATGCAATCACAAAGCACTGAAGGTACAGGACATTTGATGCTTGCCTTAAAATGTTGTGCATTTACTTGATAATTGGGCCTCTGAACTGCAACTATCTGTGAATTGTGCCAAAGAAGCAAAAGTCAATCCTTTAAGTCTTCAATTTAACTCGAGAAATAACCGTTCAAATATTTCGTTATGATGTTGAAAAATTGTAAAGCCAAGCCATTCAATGGCGACATCAGGAAACACATTCATAAAAATTATGGTAGAAATCTGAAACTCTCCCCAGAAAACTTTGCATGCTGAATAAATTTGAACTTTCAGTCTAAGATTGATGGATTTTTCTTTGGTAAGGGTACCAAAAGATACGGAGCAGAGGCAGATAAATGGACCTGAGATGGACAAAAAACATGATTGAATTGAATGGCACAGCAGACCCAAATGACTGATTGGCAAGTTCATGTTTCTAATATTTCTATGTTTTTCTGATGCCTTGTTAATGCTATTGGAAATGAAGTTGTTCAATTAACCCCAGCTCAAAAGTGGACTATACTCATGAGAAATAATTAGGCCAGCCAAGTGATCAGATAATGCAATGTGACAAATTTTAATGGAATGTTCTCCCACCATCCCTTTAATGAGTTCAATTGATTTTTTTTTTGCTAGTTCTTCAGAAATTAGTTTTTCTCATCTGAAACAAGTGTTAGAAATTGATAACTGTTATCCAGAACAAATGATAATTTGATAAGTGCAAACAAATTGCTTTTGTATCTTGTGGATTACCAGTAACATTACAAAAATCAAACAAGACTAAACTCAATTAACTCATGACACATTTTGATCACAGTGCCTGGATTTATTCCTTTGTCCTTTGGATGTGATAACTAGGAAGGCAACATTAAGATCATGGTGGGTGTGGGGTCATTGGTGGGAGTGCAAAAGTAGTAACGCAACATAATTTCAAAATTGAGCCTATATGCTAACCAGACTGAGACATTGAAGTCTGGTTGAAAATTCACAACTATTGGTAAATGCACAAGTTGAATGCTTTTACTCTGTGTAGAACCACTCAATTAATTTCAATTTTGTAACTATTTTATGTTCAAGTATTTATCCAATTCTCTTTGTGTGAGAAATCTAAGTAAATAGTTTAGACCAATCAGTCATGGAAAATGGTGAATCCTAGTCAAGCAAAGTCCAAGAATCTCCAAAGCATTCAGAGACGTTAGGCTGGAAATTCTATTCAAACCAGGAAGTGTGTGAAGAGAGAAATAAAGACAACATCTTAGGCTGATGACTTATCATCAGAACTTGAAAAAAGTTCAAGATACAATAGGTCTTGTGCAAGCACAGAACCTGAGAAAGGAAGGAGATGAAGAAAGGACAAAAATAAAGGTCTGTGTTCATTGGAAGACAAGAAAGGTTAAATGATATTAGAGATAATAAAGGAAAATAGGGTGATAATAGAACACAGATGGAAACAAAAGATGGGTGCAGAGGAGATATGAAAGGTAGGGTCATTAGCAGTATCCATCACCCAAAAAATGAGAGCAGTGGTTATGAACTGAAATTGTTGTCTTCATTGTTAAGTGAGGAATGTTATACAGTGCCCAGATGAATGATGAAATGCAGTTCCTTGAGTTTACAGAGAGGTCATTGGAATAGTGCTGGAGTCTAAAGGCAGAAAAGTCAGAATGGAAGTACATTTTAAGTGGCAAGCAACCAAAAATGCAGTGTCCTGCTTACAGATTGAAAAGTGTTCTTCAGCAACATACTCATCCAATCCACCCAGTGTAGAAAATATATCACATTTGGAGTGACAGATACAGTGTATTAAATTGACAGAAATACAAGTAAATTGCTGCATAATCTGAACAGAATGTTTGGGACCTTGGCTACTGGGAAAGGAGGTGATGAAAGAGCAGGCACTGCAAGCCCTCCTCTAGTAGACCAGAGTGCCTAGACAAAATTCATTGAAATACAGAAAACAGAGACAGGGGCTATTATTTCTGAAGCAGAAAGTCATGATAAGGCTGGAAAAAATGGCATAAAATGATTCTTTAAGTAGGGAGGCTGGTATGGTGGAAGGTTAGAACAAAATAAACTCTGCCACAGTTCTGAGAAGCAGGGAAAAGGCAAGGACAGAAATGTAAAATATTGGATGGACAGAGACCAGGATTCTGTTGACCTTGGTGAAGGGTTATCCTCAATTGAGGAGAAAGGAAAATATATTGATAATGCTGGTATACAAAGTACTATTAACATAATTTTGAGGTTAGGCTGTCAACCACTATCTTCTATGAGCCCACTGTCCACTCTCTCCAACAGCTACATCATCTATATTTCCTCCTACCCCTCTCCTGTAAAGAATCCATTTCATATGGTCAGTTTCTTTACTTCTGTCACCAACCTTCTAGCAATGTCAGCTTCCATAACAGTGCTTGTAAAATGCTCCTGAATTCCCTTCAACATGATTGACTGGCCCTTGACTTTATTCATCCCATTTTCTGCACTTCTGATATCACCCCTTCCTCTCACTTTAAGATCAATTATAGGGTTCCTCTTGTCTTTACCTTTCACACTTCTGTCCTCCATATTGAACAGATCCTGTTCCACTATTTTTGCCTCCTCCAGAGTGATGCCACCATACCATCAAACACAGATTTGCTTGCCCTGTCCTTTGAGCCTTCTAAAGGACTGTCATGTCTGTAATACCGTGATCAATTTTCCATTACCACCATAATCTACTAGCCTTCTCAAAACATTCCTATGCACTTGCAGGGGATGGAAGACCTGTTTTTTCACCTCCTAACTTCCCCACTCTCCAGTGACTGAAGATTCCTTCCCTATGAAATAATGATATTTTTATATTTTGTTGAATTCAGCATAATGTATTCAGTACATATAATACAGTCTCATCATTACTGGAGAGACCAACCGTAGATTGGATGGTCACTTTGCTGCACATACCTGTTCAATCCCCATGTGTGACCCCTAGATTGCAATATTAAATTTTTATTGCACTTCCCTTCTGAGGCCTCTGTTATCTACCTACTTCATTGTTCCAATAAAATGGCCAGATATTCTATGGACAGTACTTCATCCTCAATTAGGCACCTTATAACCTTCCAGATTCACCATTGAGTTGATCAATTTCAGATCATAATTACCATTCCTAATTTCTCTGGCAGCAAATTCTGGTAATGATTTTGCCATTTGTACTTCTTTTGAACCAACATTTTGGTTATTTTCAGGTTTTCAGTATCTGCAGCATTTTGTTTTTGTATCAGTGAAGCCTTGTAGTGAGACAATATACGTACTCCTCCCACAAATAACAGAGCAGCATTTTAGCTGTTACACATCTGAACTAAAGAACAAGCCCTCAGGAATGACAAACATAATCTCAGATACCAACATTCACATATATAACAGTGGGAATACATGCTCTTCGTTTGATTAATATACTGTGTCATATTTACTAGTCTTTAATTACAACAGAGCAGGAACACGGGGTAAACCTTGAAGGAAGTTATTATTTTGATAACTCTGCTCATGTTTCGTTTGGCTTGCTCTGGAAGTCTTCTTGAAACACGTGGCACGGCTTTGTATCTGCAGGTGTGGAAGGAGATTGTCAATTCCCAATTCTGGTTCAGGATGCACTAGTTTCAAGGGCAGCACTTCTCTGTAATTAAGAAGCAGCTGCCTTTAGATGATAAGTGGCACAGTGGATGAGGACAGTACATCTCTGCTATCTCCACTCCTATTCATTTTCCTCCAATATATCAAGTGATACAGCACACTCACTAAATAAGGTGTAATTTGAAATTTTTGGATTCATTACCTGACCTATTGTGATATTTAAAGGTCCACTTTGACTTTAAGCTACTCATTGTGCAGCACCAATTCCTTTTCATATGAACACTGGGAGCACATCTTAAGGAGATAGCCATGAATTAAGTGAAGAACAGTGAAGTTAAGAAAACATGATATTCTACTTTATGATGAGGTAGCAGGGATCAGTCCTCTCTGTCAGAGGCGACATTAAAGATAATGAGTTAGACCCATAGAAAGTGAAGAAGTCACAGCCGTGTTTGCAGCTGTGCCATTCTTCTCTCGGTGTTGCTGCCGATTTGTATTCATAATCATAATTCACAGTGTACGGTGTGTCAATATAGCAGCATTGACACTTTGTAATCATGGCTGGAATGAAATCTGGAGTTTGTTCAAATGAAATTGAACAAACTGCAAAAGAAAGAGAAAGCAACCCCATTGCTATGAACTACCTGACTACGCAATCTGAGGAACATCACTGCAGTTACTTTGTGCATGCAAAGACCTGTCTGAAGCCTAATGCTCATTCCATGTGCTGGGGATGGAGTTGAAGTGAAAAAAAACATTTGCATACCCAAGTGCGATGCATGAGGATGGAATTTGTAGATTCCCTCCACATTTATTTAATAATAATTCTCAAACTTACATATCGAGCAGGGCTAGCATACAACATGTATACTCTATATGCTACTAGCTCAAATTTCCAACAGCAATTTAATGACAGGTCTTGAGCAGCAAGGAATTAGAGCACCAAATTTGTTGTACGATTGTTACTGGCATATTGCTTTAGGCCAAGTGTAAATTCAGGCTTGCGTTTCATACATCATAATTATATTTAGGGAACTACAGTAGTGATTTGTAAATTACTGCATTTGTTTTTCTAAATGAATTAATGAATGATTTATAGTAAAGTAGTTATGAATCAGGAATGAAAACATACTGAAATCATTTGCATACCGCAAAGGACAATAAATAATATTTTCAGAACTCTTCCTACTCTTCAGAAGGGTAATCAGTATCTCTGAGCCAGACATGGGAAAGTGCTAATCTTTCATTTCTACCCTCTGCCACATTACCTGATCTCAGCTAGAGCAGCAGCTAATGCATTATGATCAGCCTATCACTCACTGTTTAGGAAGGGGTAGGTCAGAGATGATTACTGTATTGAAAACAGGGTGAGGATGTGACTAGATTCTACCAATGTGGTCCTTGTGGATGAATGACTTACTGACATTTACTGCTGAGTGTCATATTGATAATATTAGCACATTAGGGGGGCAACCATTGTCCGCAGAACCAGGACTCTTTAGGAGTGATATTGGATATATAGACAGCACTCTTTGAGTCATGCTGTTAACTACTTCCTACGCTTGACCGGTATTGTATGAAAGAGGTGGGAACTGTTTGTTCTATTGGGGAGTGGGAGTGAGTTATGGTGCATTTGTTTGTAAGAGCTGGTTGTGAGTTATGTTTTTTTTTGCTTCTTCATAAACCACCTTTATAACATCCATATTCTGTGTCCTGTGTGTCCCTAGGAGGGTGCAAAGCCAATAAGTGGCATAGGAGGAAAAATTGTCATTAAGAGATACCACATATATTCCGGTAGTAGTTTTCCTTGTGTATCAATTGACTCCCAACATTTAGCCAAAATATTGAAATTTCCACTTAGCACCTGCTCTCCACTGAAGTCAAAGTCATCCTGGTGAAAGCCTACTCATTTAAAGGCAGCTGGTCAGCTCCTTGTTTATGCTAAATAATAAAAATACTTTTTGTTTTCTTTTGTTTTGGGGTCTGGGGTTGCTGGCAACTTTGTGATTAGCTCACATAATGCTGTAAATGGCTATGTAGCAAGATGATAGGAGACAGCACTAATCCTTCATGCCCTCTGCACTGCCTACTCCCTCAGTCAGGATATCTACCCAGCTGTGCCACCCACCTTTGTCTCCCATAATAGCTGCCTCCCTCTCATTTCAGGAGGAAAACAGAATACAGAAAGACTCAAGGTGTCCGGTGTGCTGCCCAACATTCAGTTCCTCACAGTAGACAGCATTCTGACACTGACTTCCCCAAGCGGCTGAGTGACCACGTTCAAGCCTCTGGACTGGTATTGCAGGCTGCTCTTGGCTTACACTGCTGGGACGCCCTGACCAAAGGCTGCCACCTTGACTTATCTGAGGTCTGCTGACAATTACGTCAAGCTTTGTGCCTTTCTGTCTGTGCTTAGCAGCATGGCAAGGCAGAAATAATGTTAGCCTCACATCTCTGGCTAAGGGGACAGGAAGCAAAGCACAAAAAAGCAAAGAAAGGCAATGCAATGCAAGGATGTTGTGAGCATCCAAGATAGGCTCAGAATGAGTGAGAACAATGAGAGAAGGTGATCAGCCTGGAGATGCGGTGTGATGCAATGCATGAACTGGGCACGTATCCCTGAACACACAATGTTCCTGCTAAAGCTTTACAATGATAATTGCCAGTGCAGCCTCATGTGCAACATTGAAGTGCAGAAGTGTACTGCAAATGGACTGGAGATATGCTATAAAGTTTCTTAGAGGCTATCACATGTTGGATGCCAATGTACATGGATGGGTGTCCTGTGTGGCTGATACCATGGAGCGTGTCCTGAGGTGTTTGTGCCTTATGCCAACATGGATATCCTTTGAAGCAAGTTGTGCTTTGACGTCATCAGGTAGGCACTTTGATTTCCATGTCACGAATCTAGCTTGTACAACATGGTTGGTTAGGTAGGAAGCTGAATATTAATAAGGTGAGTTAGGCCATTAATAACACATATTTCAAATTATAATTCCTTTTAGATGGCACTTTGCCATTGACCTTGCTAGAAATTTGCCCCACTGCCTTGCAAATGCATGAAAGCTGCAGCAAGATCCTCTCAATGTCAAGATAGGCCTCACCAGATTTCCTGCTTGATTGTAGAGAAATCCCACTATTGCCCATGTTTTCTGGACCATTGCATTATAATCTTTGGTGTGAGGTCCTTTAAAAAGCTCAACATGTAAATGTAACACTTGCTTGTTGAGCTTCTGAAAGGGACATTATACAAAAAATGACATGCCAGGGAAGTCGGATTGGGCTGTACAGCTCTTTCCTGCCTGGTACAGATGTAAAGAGCAGTACAGACCCCTGTACCGTAGGCATCTATGATTTTATAACAAGAAACCTCTTTGTACTGCTCAAATGACTCATGTTATGATATGTCTGTAAACTCATGATTCATCTTACAACATAATGGAAGATACTTCATCCAGTGAGATAAGAAGCTATGCTTCAGGAAGCAGAAATTAGAAGCTGCCGCAGAAACCAGGTAGGGGAGGTCGAGCAAAAGGAACCTCAGTTGGAACAATTCTCTCAATAGTGGGATTAAACATCCCTTTCAAGGGAACTGCTCATAACAGTAGCTTAGGACAGGGTTACACATTTATTTACTCTGCTCCATTCTCAAGAGATTTGAATCCCCAGCTCTTTTGTGAAATATTATCGAAGCAGCAGTTTTTCTGATGGATTAGCCACCGCAGAAGCTGAATCTGTGATCAGTCATTGGCTGTCAGCTTCTAACTTTCCGTTTACTCATTGGCCATCATCTATGACCCTCCTCATCGAGTTGATGGTGTAAACATTTTTTTAAGATAATATATAGCTCTTTTCTGTCAAAGGATGTGCGAAATCACACTGCTGAGGAATACATCAAGAGAAGCTCACAATATGCACCATCCTCAAGAAATATTGCTAGCTATATCATTCAAGGTCAAAGTAGTCCTTTTAAAATGCCGAAGTACAAAGGGAAATGAAAGAAGATCATTATACTTCCACACACTTCCAAACTAAAACAAAATAAAAATATTAAATAGACAAAACCAGCAAACAAAAGACAGAACCATACTTAAAGTAAAGATTGTGTCCTAAAATATAGAGTACTGCTCTGACAGGAATTCTGGAATCCAGCAGAATAGAATTTGATCATCAAAACAACACTCCCATTTACAGCATGGTGTGTCTCACACTGTAGTTTCAATGTCCAGGAGAGAGTGGCTAGCTTCTGAGAAGATTTACATATGTCAGGAAAGTGAAGCAGTAGGGTGATGCTGAGGGTTTGGGGCAGGTGGATGGGGCAAGGGAGGGTGCCAAGTGGGTAGAATGCCAGTCAAGTGAGTTAATGCTTAAGGTAGTTTGGGGGAATGGGGCGGTAGTTGGATCTCATAGACACTTGCCGCACAGAGGAAGGCCATTTATCTCATTGAGTCTGTACTAGTCAACAAAGATCTGAGTACACTAAGATAACAAGGTGTTGAGCTGGATGAACACAGCAGGCCAAGCAGCATCAGAGGAGCAGGAAAGCTGAAGTTTCGGGCCTAGACCTTTCTTCAGAAATGGGGGAGGGGAAGGGGGCTCTGAAATAAATAGAGAGGGGGAGGCATGCAGATGGCCTAACGGCCCCCGCTTCTTCCTCTCCCGCAGGCCTGACCAGTCCCCCTCCACTGACACCCTTATCCGCTTAGCTGAACTCGTCCTCACCCTACTATCTCTGAATACACTAAATCCCTTTCAAGCTCTTAACCCATAGCCCTGGATGCTATGGCAATGCAAGTGATTATCTAAATACTGCTCAAATATTTCAAGAGTTTTGCCTCAACCATCCTTTCAGGCACTGAGTTTCAGACTTCCATCAAACTTTGGATGAAAAAAAGTCTCCTCAACTCCTCTCTTAACTTTTGATCTATTTCAGCAAATCTGTGTAATCTGGTTATTGACCAGTCAGCTCATGGGAAAAAGTGCCTCTCACCAACTCTACGTATGCCCCTCATAACTTTATACACCTCTAGCAAGTCCCCTTGCTATCTTACCTTCTCCAGTAAAAACAAACCCAGTCTTTCCGATCTTTCCTCATATCCCAGAGCATCCAACCCAGGCATCATCACTCTAAATCTCCTCTGCACTATCTCTATCTTTGTATCATGTGGCCCAGAAATGCACACAGTCCTCCAGTTATAGCCTAACTGGAATTTTATGCAATTCTAACAAAGCTTCCCTGCTGTTGTATTCTACATCTTGGTTAATAAAGGCAGATATACAATATATTTCCTTAACCACATAATCTTTCTGTCTTGTTACCTTCAAGGATCTGTGGATATGAGCATCCCTCTCCAATGGGATGTCATGTTGTGTTTGTACAGAACATTGGTTAGGCCACTTTTGGAATACTACATTCAATTCTGGTTTCCCTGCAATGGGTAAGATGTTGTAAAGCTTGAAAGGGTGCAGAAAATATTTACAAACATGTTGCCAGGGTTGGAGGGTTTGAGATGGAGGCTATTTTCCCTGGATCATCAGAGGCTGAGGTGTGACCTTATAGAGGCTTATAAATCCTGGGACAAAACAAGCTAAGCAAAGACAGGCACGGGAATCCCTAGAAGGCTGGCACCCCACAAAGAAAGCCATTAATAAACACATAGAACTCAACCCCATATACACTCCAGTATGAAGAAAAACCGGAAGTGAGGCAATCCAGCTCAACGGACTTCAGAGTTTAAAAACCAGGCGGGAAAACACACCAATGCTTCATCAGAGGCTGCACCGATGATGTTACTCAGCACGGTAATGAAATGTCTGCAGAACAACAAACCAGCTCGGCGAGCCAACCAACCTCAACAGGTTTATAAAATCACAAGGAGCATGGATAGGGTGAACAGCCAAGGTCTTTCTTCCCAGCGTTGAGGAGTCCAAAACGAGACAGCATAGGTTTAAGATGAGAGGGGAAAGATTTAAAAAGGTCCTAAGGGACAACCTTTTAACGCAGAATGTTCTGTGGAAATGGAATGAGCTGCCACAGGAAGTGGTGGAGGCTGGTATAATTACAACATTTAAAAGACATCTGGATGGGTACATGAATAGGAAGGGTTTAGAAGGATAAGGGCCAAATGCTGGCAAATGGGACGAGAATAATTTAGGACATCTAGTTGGCATGGATGAGTTTGACAGAAGGGTGTCTTTCTGTGCTGTACAACTCTATGACTAAATGACTCCTCTTCAATACTTACCAGTGTCCTACTATTCATAGTGTAATCCCTTGCCTTACTAGGACTCCCCAAAGTGCATTACTTCACATTTATCTTACTGAAATTCTATTTGCCACTTCTCTGCCCACTTGACCAATCCATTCTTGCAGTTTATGGCTATTCTCCTCACTAATTGCTACCCTTCGAATTTTGTGTCTTCAGTATAGTTCTTGAATATGTCCCCTACAATGAAGACTAAAACATGAATGTACACCATAAACAACAGAGTTTTCAGCATCGACTCTTGTGAAAACCCGCTAGGATCAGTCTTCCAGTCATAGAAGCCTCCTTCAGAGGTTTCAAAACCTTACCTCCAGTAATCTGGAGATTACAATCTTTGAAATCCGACTTTTCAATTTTCTTCCTAACTGCCTAAAGCCTGCTTAAAGGACCCTATTTCTCCGTATTCCTGTGACATTCATCCCAGCATGGACCATGATCTCTACTTTTTCACAACAACCCCTCAGCCACTGCTGCTACTGCATCAGAATATCCTGCAACCCTTCTTAACTATTGCACCTTTTAAGGCAACATACAATCCTGAATCGTGTCTAAGGCTGCAGGAGCACCTGTCTGCACCCATAATGAAGCCACTCCTACTATTGCTCTGCCACTCCTTCCACCTGCCACCTCCCCTCCCTCCCCCCCACCCCCGACTCAGTGAGGTCACCTAATATGCCATTTTTAATTTATGAGAGTTTTAATTTAATTTTCCATATCCAGCCACAAGGGACAAGATAGAAATACCCACCAATTACACGCACTTTGACAGTGCATTTTGATTTTTGTCGAATCAGCTCTCCCAGTCAGTCTGTCTGCTTTTTGGTTCCTGTCTGCCCTTGCTGCTCCTTTTAACCTCACTGTCACCTCTCCCAAGTCCCACACAGCTCACCATAGTCTGCATACTTCTGAGAACTTTGTATAACATCTTTGTACGAATGCCACTTTCTTCTTTGCTGAGGGATCACTGTGTTCTTGTGCACATCTTCTGGGAGTGACCCTTGGTTTAAATGATGCAGTATTCTTACATTATAGCTTAGCATCGTTTGTGTTTATGAGGCTTGTTTTGTTTCATAGCATTGACCCTGACTGTCAGTATCGCTGTTTGGCCTCTGCTTTATGTTGACTAATGAAGTGCATCTTTAATGTGCATATCTTATAAAATGGATAAGTTCTGTTGCTTTTCTATGAGAAGGCCTTTATTTTCTAAAGATTGGTCGGATATTCTTCCCGATTTCTGCTTCCAAGACTATCTGAATAGCTTTGCCCAAAATCAGAACTTATTTGAACTGTAACAAATCTGAACGAAGGAAAACACTGTAATTCATTATGGATGTAGTAGGGCTAATTTTCCCACAGTTACTTCGACAACACACAATGGTTTGTGCAAAAACTTGAGACCACTTTGTTAAGTTGTATTCCCCCATGTAGAAACACTGCCTCATGACTGAAAGTTCTTGTTTTGAAACAGCTTTAACTGCACAACTGTTCTCTCTTTTCTCGGTATTTCAACATCAGAATGGACAATAAGTAACTCCAAGCTCATCTAACACCTTCCTCTCGTATCAACCTCACGTGTATTTCTTGTTGTTCTCCATGTGGTTGCTGACTGATACATTGTTACCTAGCACTTGACCACAGAGAAACAGCATTATGGCTGGATATCTGCATAACACTTAGTTCTGAGATCTTTATGGGTAGCATAACATGTACAATCATTCAAAGCACAGCCTATACTCTGGAATAATATTATAATCTATGGTCTTGGCCTTCCTCCAACTAATAATCACAGCAATGCATAAACAAATGGGGCTTGGATGAATTACAAACCTCTTCTCCACCATAGCACTATCCTGACTTGAATTACTATCGCAAAGTGAATATTCTGAAACTCCCTCCCTAAATGGCTCAGTGGGTGCTCCTACATGCCAGGGACTGCAACAGTTCAAGAAGACAGCTTACCATTACCTTCTGCAAGACGCCTAGGGATGGTTAACAAATGCCACCTTAGCCAGCGATGCCCACATCCCATGAACAAATAAAAATAAACCTGCCTGCTACAAAGAAAAAAGTGATGTTTTTCTCTTTAAAAAAAGAACAGGACAGGTCAAATTTTGCAATATTAACAGTTTAGCGGCTTGTCGATAAACTCCAATGGGGAGTGGGGTGGAGAAGTTAGACCAGCTAATACTTGTTTTTTGAACACAGTGTAGGACCAAATTATACATTATATCCCATGCCCCAATAATGCTGGAAGTATTCCCAATGTCATATTCAGTCATCGATATTTAGGTTTCATTGTAGGTTCCATGAAACAAACCCCTTCCATATTTAAATGTGGGCTTTAACAAGTTAAACAGCTTTAATAAAACTGTGGAAATGGAATGAGCTGCCACAGGACCTCATCCTGAAATCTAGTCGAACTAAGTGCAGTGTTTGGCCAACCAAGATCTGCTCAGTTATTTTGGGCACTTCTACAACCTAACCAATAGTTCTTAGAAGGATCTTTGATGGTCTTCAACCAAACGGTGGGCCTTTAGGTTTGCAATCTGCCTTGATGAGTAAGAAGATAATAAGTGTTCCTCTGACTGGCTCCATAGCAACAATATTGATTGCCATTCTTACTTACCCAGTGCCCCGTCAGAAGACTGCTGCTGGTATTACACCGTGCCCAAATTGTATACAGCAAACCGCTGAGCTACCTCCGAATGTCTAATTGGCATCACCACAGATAGGATTATTCACACAGGCCCAATTGGCATGGACCTTGGAAATGTAGTGCTCCGGAATGCCGCACCACAGGGCATTGGACTTTAAGCAGTTGTGCAATCTCTGTCTTTCAATGCTTTTGAGGTGAAATTAATCTGGAGCGGATATCTTTTGACACACACCACATTAAAACAAAAATACAACTTAGAACATTATCATAAAGGTCAAATTTGTGAACTTGGATAAATAACATTGAGGGATACAATTGTTTTTTACAATCAATATACTACAATGTGAACAGATAGAAGCATTTCTCTCTACTCCTCAGAGATGAAACAGGGATTACTCTCCCAACATTTCACTGCCATGATCACAGAGTTTGCTCACACTGCCTGCCAGTTAGTTGATAGCAGCTAATCAGTCTGGTGATAATTTATACTCTGAGACTGAGCTGCGTGCACCCCATTCAATACATCATGGCTCACAAGCTGTCATATAATTCATGCACTTGTTGAAAGGTTCAGATTTTGCCTCTTTGATCACAAGCTTCATTGAAGCAGAGAATGCAGTTTTCTCCATTTTGTCCTCCTGCTGACCTAAGTTTCAGGTGAAACAGAGAGAAAATGTGATGTCTTTTTTTCCAGTACAGCATTACAAGCTTTAGGTTCCTGCGCTAGAAATTGAAAGTAACCATTCGGCAAATTAAGAAACAATCCTGTCTGTAAATTAAACCATCTAGAGGAATTATTTGAATTAAGAAAAACAAAATGCATAATTTATTTTGCAAAAATAACACTGACATTGTAGACAAATGGAAAGAAGACGGTTAAGAATGAATAAACTGGATTTTGTATAAATTTTGGGTCTGGTTCCACTTCATCTGGTTTAGCTAGGTACTTAGCAGACTCTGAACTGTTAAAAATTCAAGAAAGGGAATTGTTAAAGGTCAGTTTTAACACAGGACATGAATAAGTGTCTGAGTATCCGATGTGTTAGGGGGTGGGTGTGAGTTGGGTGGCGGAAGGGCTTGTTACTAAAGGCAATTGCCATGCTGTGACATCAGCATGAGGACAGGACGGCTTTAATTTTATTTAATCTGCCTGTTTGTGTCAGGTAGTTCACCTGGCAAGTACAATTTTCACATCAAGTGCTAACCAAAGCAGAGACGTGCCTATTAAAGCATGATGGCATTCTCTGATTTGAATTTAGCTGGAAGAACACTAAACTTGACAACTGCACAGTAAGCAGATTTGTTACTTTTCTCTACTTAATTTAAATGTACCGATCATAAGGCTAAAACAGCTAAGTGAGTTTTCCTTTAAATGTGTGCATGCAGTGTAAACTGGAAACCACAGTGCACACATCTGACATAAACCTCTCCCGTATCTGAGTGCAGGGTCATGTACCTATCAAATCACATTCAGGTTCAGTAGCAGTGATTGACAGCTATTTAGATATGCACCCACAAAGGTACGTACACACCATATCTAAAGCTCCGCTGTCATCACCCAAACCCTCCAACCAACTACCCTCTTCATACCCCAAATCTTAACCTGATAAGGAATGTTTCACAAAAGCAGTCTTCTCTGTCAGATGAGGTCGCAATGTACCCTTGACCTTTTTCCAGACCAAGTAAAGAGTTAAAATGAGATACTGCAATAGCCAGACGAACAGAGTGCAGGTGACGTGCCTAGTGTATCTGAACGTTACACACTGGGAGACATGGCTGGTGTCGCTGTATGGCTGTGTGAAGAAGACTTTGGCGAAGTATGACTGCATCAGTCCCTTTTCCCATCTAGCAGATTGCCACTCCAGGTAAAACAAGCCAGCCTGAAGATCTGCAGCCTCTTCCACACTGCTCTTCAGGTAGATCCAAGAGAGTGACAGTTGGTCCATACCCTTAGTTGTGATTTCCTCTGTGCCTCCTCACATTTTCTACTTTCAATGGGGCACAACTGCTGCTGGAAATTATTACTTCTTCAAGTGTTGCGGCTCCTCTTCCTCAATGTGGGAGTCCTTTCAGAAGAAACGAAATTCAGCCTCATCCACAGCGAACACAGAAAACTTCCTCAAAACTATACAGAAATGTGAAGAATGTAAGAAATGTCCTGCAAGAAATCCTCTGTAAATCCTGATGGTAAAATGCGCCTTCAATGCATTAAGCTGCAGGGAAGTCACACTTAATGAGCAGCCTCAGTGACTCTAATGCATGATTGCAGGTGATCATTTTGGGAGGTTTTGCACTGGTTGGGAGCTCTATAACTTTGAGCTAAAATCATGTTTGTGCCTGGATTTGTGCAGTAAGAATGGCAGTGGGCAGAAATGTGTTGTGATTGCAGTAGAGGACACTCATCTGCTAAGTTAGCCACCCACTCACCCAATTTTTGCCAGGTGAGTAAAATTAGACTCAGCATTTTAGTGTCAAGTACAGGACATGTAATTTAGCAAGGTATAAATTGATAGCAGTCAGGCCATCCATTAAATGACCGAAATTCAGGAAGAAACGTGGGGTGGAGCTTCTGCTTTCAACGCAGTCGGTAAATTGCCACCATTTTCAGAATTGATTTTATTGCCCATGCTTCAACTCAAACTCATTAGCACATCATCAAAAGTAAAATCTGCCATAAGCCAGCTTAATTGAGCAGAATTTTAAAACCAATTTGTTTTCTATTTGTATTATATTCATTGATATGCTTAAGAAAGGTAACCTGCTGTAAAACAAAATCACCATCTCAGAGGTCCTACAGCATGCCAACTCCAACAGCATACCTTCATTGCTAGGTCAACTACTTCTGCTGTGGCTCGGCCACATTCATTGGACAGATGACAGCCGCACACCCTAAGATCTTCTTCATAGTGAGTTGGCCACTGGATCATGGCCTGTTGGATGGTCATACCTCAGCTACAGGAACACTTGCAATTGAAAGCCCTTTCTGGCAGTTTTAACACTGATAAATGGAAGATAGTCACCACCAACCACAACTTCTGGTAGCTTAATATTTGGAAAAGAAGTAGAAAAGACAAGAAACATAAACCTCCAGTGGCTGACAAGAGAACTATCGGCCAAGGAATCCTGTACCTTCTCAGCTTTCTGTGATAGAGATTGCAATACCAGAGTGGAACTTCTGAACTACATCAGGCGATGTTTAATGCTGAGTTGACCACCATGACTCAACTCATTATTTCAGGAAACAGAAGTCTGCCAAGTAGAAATCTTCTGCAGTTTACTTAATTTATCTAAAATGGATTTAGAATTACAATTTTCACTCAAATGTTTAATCTACCACATTGTGAAATCCAATATTAAATGAATGAAAATACCTTTTCAAAAACAACTGCGACGAAACATTCAATGGCTACATTTGTTTAAAAGTTTTTAGTAATTTTATGTGCATATACATGTAGATGATTTAAAATCATGCCTATTAATGTCCATGGACCAATAAAGCATAATGTTAAGAACCTCCTTGAAAGCCCACAGAGGTACAATTAGTGGAAGCTCACTGGGCTGATTAACATAACTGGTGTTGTGATCAGGGACCAGTATACAATGATTTTTAAATTGCTGCAAATTATTGAAACTTGATTTGTGCTGGATGGATTTTTCACATGAATTTGCTTACGTTTTTCTATTGAATTGAGGCAGTTTGCATTGAATAAGATTGTGTAGAAAACAGACTATAAAATTCAGTCTATGTGTCCCTCTGTTATTTTCTTCTTTGATTTTTGAATGAAAACCGTTTTATATGAATACTTACATAAATATCGAAAACAGGTTGCTGAGTGACTGAAGGAAGGTTTCTGCCAGGTGTCACACTGCAGAAAAGCACTGCTAGTTAAAATTGGGAGCTGAGTTTTAAAGTAGCTCAAACTAAATGCAATGAGCTTGGATGGAGGCAACTTAGGAATTTACTTCAGAAATCGAAGTTTTATGAAATATCAAAACAATTATTCACCTACTTGTCTTTATGACTTTTTTGAACCTTGAAACTCCTGAGAAAAATGACATCCAAAAGTTACTAATTTGTTCGCTCAATTAGTTATATTTTTCTGTTTCCATCTGTACGAAAGGGTTTAGGCCCGAAACGTCGAGTTTTCCTGCTCCTACGATGCTGCTTGACCTGCTGTGTGCATCCAGCCCCATGCTTGTTATCTCGGATTCTCCAGCATCTGCAGTACCTTTTATCTCAGTTTTCTGATTGTACAGTTAAAAACTACCCATTGTTCAACACAGACATACAGTGACGAGAAAAGGAGTACGATGGCAACTAGTAGAAGAAACAGCAGAACATAAACATAAGCTAATTGTTTGGTAAGAGCTAAAAGAAGCTGTTTGAGATGTTATAGCTTCATTCATTTCTCATACACAAAACAACTGGCATCATGTCCTGGAAAAGAAATGCGATAAGTCCTCATTTGACATTGTTGTGTTCCTAAAGATCACAAATTTAAGTGAAATAACTGCTTCCCATCGGAACAAATGTTAAAACTGTGGTTAAGTTTTGTAAGATCTTCCTGATCAGATAAAGAGAAAATTCCAAATAATCAAAAATTTTACTTTCTAAGTTGAAAAAAAAGTGGCATTGCTCAATTCCACATCTTGGTAAATCTAATAGCTTTGAATATAAAGCAAGTTTAAAAATATGAAAGAAAAATACAACTTGCCACTCACAATACAGTACCTCCTCAACAATGTTCCTATTTCCCAAACCTCCTGCTCCCTGATCCACCTGCTCACTGCAGACCCTCCCCACACTCAACAACCCTCCAGGCTGTGGCCTCTCCTCACTCATTTCCCTCCATGTTGTGTCCATCCTCACTTAATACATTCCATGTTGTGGCCCTCCACACTCCCTGACCTCCAAGTTCTGGCTTCCTTCCCTCCATAACACACCCTTTTTTCTGCTTCTTTCTCCTAGATTTACATTCCCATTCAAGATCCAGATTCAATCCGAAACTTGAGCCCTGACATCATGTACTTGTGAAACCTGATAGTTCAGAAATGCTTTTTCAATCCATGCTTGTTTAAATCCTCCTCCCCACTCCTTCTCTTGCAAGCAAGGGCTTGGGAACAGAGCAGTGAGATAGGAGCTGCTCTAAAAGTCATCTAAATAAGGCATGGATTGAAAAACACCCCACTGCTTCTGAACCATTGGGAATTTCCACTTCCATGATGTTGGAGCCGCAATATGTTGAATCTAGATCTAGAATGGGAATGCAAGTCTAATGGAGGAAAACAGTAAGATCGTTGGTTAGGGAGGTACGAAAGCGACAAGTGGAGTTTGGGCAGTAGGAGAAGTCAAAACTTAGAAGCTCGAGAGTCAGCAAGAGGACGTGACTTGAGGTCAAGGAGAAGGAAAAGCTACAACTCAGGGTCGAGAAACAGGGGAAGCATAAATAGGCTTACACAGGAAATGACATGAAAACAAATGTCACGATGTTCAATGAAATTTTGGGCCACATTGACTTAACAGAGTTAAAACAAAATAATAGCTTGGATTTTTTGCTGGCCAGACATTTATTTCTGTAGCATAGGTGAGAAATGCACCCAGGGACCCAGTGAAATCCCAGTAGCAGATACTGAGGAAATTGCCTGGGAATTTGAAGATTCAGCTAGGCAATTCCCCAGTGTCTGAATGCTCTGGAAATATCCATTTAAATCAGAGAATTTGGAGGCTTCTGCTGCAGTTCACTAAATAGTTACTCAGGCAAAGTTAGACAAATAAAAACCTGGTCTAACTCCTGAGTAACTATTCAACTGACTCTTAACCCCCAACTTACAACACATAACTTTATCTACATTTTTCCCAGACCCTTTATACCCTTCAGACCCTGATGCAACACCCCTTCTACCATTGAAACCCAATATTCCCCTTCCCCATCCCGGGTCCTGACATTCCACACTTGCACCTTCCCCCACTTTCAGACCCTCTCCCCTACCATTGGACCTGACACCCTTCTCCGTTACCGGATCCAACACTCCCTTGACACTCTCCATCTCCATCCCCATCCCAGACATGACACCCTTGCCACTTCTGACTAGATATCTCCCACCCACCGTGACCAACCCAAAACACTTCATCACTTACCTGGCCCCCTTGCCATATTGTGTCCTGGAACACCACACGACTGGCACCTTGCCTACCTGGCATGCTACTCTTACACACCTGGCACCATGTCTACCTGCCAGGCTATCCATCCAGTACTATACTTGCTTGCACCCTACGAACCTGGCACCATACTTGCCTGGCACCCTATTCACTTGGCAGCCAACCTCTAGCCACCTAGCACCCTACACACTTGGCACCTAACCTACCCGATACCCTCACCTCACAATTACCTAATGTACTTACCTTTTCACAGGAGCTGTCAAAGTGCCTGACGATGATACTGGACACTTTAAATCACAGTAGACGGCAATGGATTATTGTGGGCACAGTTTGTCTTCTCCCAACTATTCTGCAGTATGAGGGACTTGACAGAATGAAAGTACAACCCTGCAATTCTGAAGGCCCCCTGATCAGCATCTCCTGTCAGAAATGTGGGACTCTTTCTGTGTGTAACAAAAAAGTGAAGTGGCAATCTGTGTATAAATGCAATGTTTTGGAAACTCTGGCCCATTGTTGACTTGGTCAACTTCTACTGAAGACTTACTGTAGGTGATTACAAGTATTACAGCAGATTTCTAGATTGCTACACACCGTAAGATATATGATAAAATGCGTCATTCTCTATGCACTATTTCTAGTTACATCAATCATGCATAATGCGTTCAAAAAATCATACTTTCATTCATCTGGAAATTGATATCAAAATGGTTGTGTGCAAAGTAGGAATTGAATTGATCTTTCTGTTTCGGACAACAGAGAAAATGCAAAATCTTTAAACAGTAAAAATATGTACAGTTCCAATCAAAAACTTCAATTTAATATCAGAATCAGATGCTTGAGTTTTCTAACACAGGACACGCTGTTCTTTCCTCTGTGCAAGGAAAATATTATGTTACAAATCTGCCACTAGAGAACAATGTTTATAGTCATAAATAATTCCCTTTAACTTTACATTCCTCTATAATTCTTTTCTCAAGAATGAGCCTTGCTGCGTTTAAAATTAAACACTGAATGATGTAAATTCCCTTTCAGTAATTGAGACATTCTAATCATGGACTTATCAAATTAAGAGCTATTGTTGGTTAAAGTTGCAAGAGGTGTGCCAGAAACTGATCACTTGCAGCCAAGATGCTCAACTGGGACATCAGCCCAAACCTCTGACACTATCCAATCTCCTGACTTGAGGTTCATAACTCAAGAAGGCAGAATTCTTGCCAATGAGAGAAATCCCATTGTTACATAAAGTAATGGTTCTGAAAGGGGTAATGTTGGAGATTGTATTCAGCTCCTTCCAACGTGATGATGTCATAAAGACTTGGACAGGAAAAGCACAGGATATCTTAAGTTACGTAGAGAGAAAACCAATGTTCGCAGGTCGCCCAATCATCTTCATAACAATGTCTAAATTGTTCCTTGTACCTAATTACTTTTATGCAATAATCTACATCTTGTTTAAGACAACAGCTTCTTTTTACTAAGGGTCACAAACGATTTTCCTCTCCCACTGTGAAAAAAAACTAGACCCTTAGCCCCAGTCAAAGATACAGGATGGAACCTGTGAACTACCTCAACCATAAGCTGGTAGTGGCTGACATCACAGCAGCACAGAACATGGTGGTCAGTATTGCACATTGGCATTAATTTAACAGCATTATCTACATGCTAATTGGAGTGGGCATTGTTGATTAATACCTTAAGGGTAACAATGTTGAGAACACAGTTGTGAATTGAATTAGGTTTGATGTCGTATGTACTCAGCTCAGTACAGTGTAACATTTACAAGTCGCCACTTACAGCATCCTCTTAGGTACGAAGGTACCTAGGTCCAGGATCTTGGTACAAGGCAGAAAAAGAAAGAAAACAAAGCTAAAAAGTTAAACATTACAGTCCCTCTTACTGAAAAGTAGAAAAACAAGGAAACACAGTTAACAGCTCAACACCACAGTCCGTAGGTGCTTGGCCATGCTGGGCTCGAACTCTCACTGCTGGCTACCTTGGGCTGCCTCCTCCTGCTCTCAATACCCCGAGCTGCCTGCTCCCACTCTTGCTGCCGGCTGCCCCAAGATGCCTTAAGATACACAACTAATTTCAAGCTAAATTGTAAATCACATGGTTGACAAATAAATACATTATTGTATTCAATTGAATATACAGTTGATAATTTCATGGTTCATCAGAATATAAAGGAACAGCTTAGAAACTTCTGAAGAAGTTTGAAAAGCTTTTAGCAGTTACTTTAATCTGGGAATAAATAAAATTATTGGGAGAGTATGATTTAACAGAAGAGTTCACAATCCAGGAGAATCTTTAGCCAATTTCATTAATGATGTCTATAGGCTCATGGAAAACTGTGAAAATCACATTCTTATGTGACAGGAAAAGCACATTACAGGGCCGGATAGCCCCAAAGATCAGGGAATCAGGATAAAGCAAGGACAATGTAGAACATTACTGCAGCCAAACTGAAAGAAGAGCAGGTTGCTACAAGAACCAATGTTTTGCATTAAGCTAATTGTGTCTAAACCACCCAATCCTAGCATCAACTGCCACCTTCAACAGGTTAGTCCGCAGAAGATATTGTGCAGGTTACAGTCACAACCAGAAGTGCCAAATTAGTCCACAAAGCAGAGCATGTCAATTCAGGCAGGTTAATTTGTCAAAATGATCAGATGGATTTCAGCAGTCCAGGATTCCTATCTTTGTTAAGATTATTAATTTAGAGCTGAACTAAGATGTTCAAAAATAAGGTTAGCAAAGCTAGTAATTGTATTATCAGGATCAGAAATGAATACATTTGTCAGAAGAGGGCAGTAAAGTGGGTGATGTTTCTTTTCGGTGCCTCTGTAATTGCAACAATTGACTTTACACAGCTTACAGACAGAGATGGACAACATTAGATAGATTTTCCAGTGCAGAACAGGCCATTTAGCCCATCTGCTCTCTGTCCATGTTTATATTTCAAGAAGTTGAGAAGCTTCAAAAGTTGGATTAAGGTATCAGGTGGATGAAATTTGTATTTTTAAAAACAATAAGCGCCAACAAAAAAAAGCACCGAGTCAAAGTAGCAGCCTACACCAAAGATGGTGTGAGAATGAGCTATAATCCTCCCATATCAGTTAGGCTGCACTGGTTCTGAAAGAAGAGTCTGCAGATTGAAAGGGACAATAGATTAAAGATTACTCGAAATATGCAGCAAAATATCCAAAATAAATCCTACCCTGTAAAACTGATCTTGATGACATTCTACAAACAAGTCCTGATAGTATCATCACAAAATCAAGCATTTGTGAGAATTCTTTCCTGATTTTGCCATTGTGTGCTCTGCCTTCATTCTGACAAAGGACTTGGACCCAGTGCATTGACTTACAACTTCTCTGTGTTGGCTCACCTGCTGCTTTCTGCAAGATAGAGGTTGAGGACATAAAAGAGATGTATGGTATGGATTGAAGTAGGGGATTGGGGTGAAAGATGGTGAGCAAAACTCAGGGGATTAGCTAAAGAAACAGGTCATTTGAGTTGTGACATTTAAAGAGACAACAAGTTGTGACTTGTTTGATGTCTGTTGGGACAGAATTGAAAACCAAAAACTCATTTACTTTTACAGGACACCTCCCAACCTGCACAAAAAATAATGCTTTCATCTCCAGTAATACTTGCCTCTCTTGTGTAAAAGAAGAAAAACAGGTTCCAATTGGGCAGAAAGAATCTAGGTGGTGGACTTTCAGCTCCTCAATCTTCATGGACAGAGGATTCTGAGTCTGAACACTGGCTGACTGACCATGTTCAAGTCCCTGGTCTGGTATCACGGACTGCCTTTCACCTCCTCATCAAAGGCTACCTCCTTTGTCTTAATTGAGGACTGCTGAGAGCCACAGTAAGATTGCAGAATTTGTGTTTGTCCCAAGCAGCATGGCAATGCAGCATTACTGTGAGATTGCATCAGTGGCTAGATGGCAAGTTGCAACAAGGCAAGGCAAGGGAGGGATTCTCTGAATTTCCAGGTAGGCTCAAAGTGAGCGAGCAACAACCTGGAGATGCAGCCTAGTCCAGTCCATGTGCTGGGTGTGTGTCCCTGAGTGCAAAGTGTCGCATTACAATAACGGTTGCTTGTGGAGCCCAAAATGTAGCATCAAAGTACAGAGCATCCTTTAAATGGTACAGAGAAAGGCCACAAGGCTGAGTAGCTGGCACATCTTCAGATGCCAATGCCTGTGGATATGGTTGTATGTGTCTGATGGCCATGGAGCAAATACTGAGATTCTGTTGTGCAGTGACCAACGTGGAGACTCTGCTGCCAGCAGCAAGCTGAGATTGCCAGGTATCTGCTCTGATTTCCGCGTCTAGAATTCTCAAAGTCCAGATTGCTTGAGCCGGATGGTGAGATAGGAATCTGCACATTAATGTGATGAGATATGCAGGTAGTAAGGCCATTAACAAACAATAATCCTGGCTCCCACCGACTGAGAATCTCACCTCAATGCCCAGAATATAGGTCAAAAATACATTGACTTGTTTCCAATGCTGAAATACACCTCACCAGACTTCTCAAATGATTATGTTACATTTCCCACCGCCATCCACATTGTCCAACCCCATATATGAGTCCACCCAAAGTCTTTGGCAGAAAATAGGCTCAATCTTGATAAGGCTTAAAGATTAGTTAGTATTAAGATTAATTATAGTACATTGCATGTTAGCTAAATGATTATCTATTGTGAGCTATTTGGCTAAACTTAAGAATTACCATAAATTATCGTTAGCCACATAGACTTCACACTAAAAGAACAACTGGAACACTAATTGGACAGTGAACACAGTTTAGCTCCTCCAAAAATAGTCCTTTATATCCTGACAATTGGAATTTATCTGATGGTGCCAGTTAACTCTTTCAGATACTCACTACCTTATACAACTAGTGGAAATAACATTTCGGTCACAACAGATGAAATTCAGGTAATTCATAGAAGCTGATGGAAGTAGTCAGCTGCGTTTCTCTCCTTTGGAAAAAAGAATGGAATGGAATGTATAAAAGATAAATTGGAAGGGAAGAAATTCAGAAAGACGTATCAGCAAGAATCAAAAGCTAAGGACAGATAAGTGGATGTAAAGATAGAAAGAATCAAAATAAGAAAATGTTAAAAACATTTAAAAATGTAAGATGATTTTAGGAAGAAAAGGTTGTGTATCTGATGGATACAACTTGAGGTAGTTATGTTGTACTTCCATAAACTTCACAACATTAAAGAAGCAAAAATAATGGGATGTCAGTGCTGAAATATGACACTGTTGGCATTATTTAGTTATTATGTTTTAATGAAACAAATCAATGTGATTTTGAATTTTGCCGATCTCAAGCTAAACCATCAAGCTTGCAATATTGATGTTCTATTTGACCGAGCTGTACTTCCAACCTTATAAGTTTCTTTATCACAGGATTGTCTACAATCACCACCACATTATCAGCTGTCCATCTATCATCCATGCCTCAATCCATTTGTTGCTGAAATACTTACCGAAACATTTTCTGTAAAATCAGCCAGCAGAACACAAAGCAATATCCTATACACGTTGCACAGACAATCAAAGCATAATGTTACCATAACCCGGTTACTGAAGGGATTAAATGGAATTAGAATTATTGAAACACAAAGACAAAAAATAAGAAAGCAGCTAGAAAACATAAGTTTGTTTCTTTCAGATACTCTTGGCTTGTCACCGCGTGTCCATTGTCCAAAAAGTTAAACCTGACTAAAATTCTTCATCACACCCCATCCACCTCTCTTTTGCATTGTGTTTCCTCCAGGCCCAACTACACTCTAAAGCTCAGCATTCATCCAACTCTGGCCTCTAATGCACCCCCAGCTTCCTTTACTTCTCCTCAGGTCTTTGTGCTTTCAGCTGTATAGACCCTAATCTCTGAAGTGTGATTCTAAAACATCATCACCCCTCTACATCTTTTTCTTCAATATATTTTCTTAAGACATTTGATCATTTGCTCCAATGATTTTTTTTTGTCTGCCTCAGTGCCAATATTTATCTGTTAATTAAACTCCTCTGAAGTATCTTGAATCGCTGTGCGATTTTTAAAGTTTTTTGCCAAAGGGTGTTTTTATTGGGTAGTATTGTACGAATAAGATGAATTGACTGAGTTTAAAACTAAGCCCATGTGACCATGCTTGTGAGAGATGATAATCATCCTACCTCAAACGATTATTTCATGCTACCTTTTTTTGTGGAGAATTCTGTCCATTTTTCCTGCAATAGAGGATTCCCAGTACAACTCAGGATGTTTCTCATACAAAATAAAAGCAAAAGAAGGAGGACAATGGCATTCTCAACAGATTTCAGCTCTGTTGGTAGTCCTGGTAGAAATGAAGCTCACTGCTGCTGATAACATATAAGTGAATTACTGCCACGACAATGGAGTAAACTTTCCAAACTATCTTCCTACAAAACCACAACAATCCATTGCTGTCCCACACCTCCTGAGAAAAGAGCTTCACAGAGCTGATATTGCCTTGTGTTGGAATAGAGCTTTTCTCAGTCAACTGCAAGTGGTTCAGTCAGCACCTGCTTTGCTTTGTAGTCTATTCAACTTGTGACTTACAGCTCTTTGACTTTCTCAAACCCTCCAGAACGACCTTTCCTTGAACCAGTGTCTTCCTTGAGCAAAGAAGCTGTTCCCTACCAGATTCTCACAGCTACCTGATTAAAAGTGAATGAGAATACAAACCTGAAGAGGAAATTTAACAACAACCTAAGTACATAATCCAGTTCCTTAAGCAGCAGCAAGAGTAGAGGAAATGTAATTAAAACTAAAAGTACACCAGAGGATAAAGCTCTCAAGAAGAAGGAATAGATGATAAATAAAATTGAGCAGGAAATATCATTTAATTAGGAATATTCAGACAAGGATTATTCTTTCTTCAAGATTAATATCTTCATCAATATTATTTGGGGGGAAGTAACAATGTAACAGTACCATAATTAATGCACACTGTAGAGGTCACAGAATTTAATTGAGTCGATTGTGGCAATTAGGAGAATATCTTCTCTCCCAACACAGGAACTGATTTATATTTAGTAATCAAACTGAGCTTGTGTTTAAGTTTAAGATTTAATTAGATAGTTTGCATTTAATGCTTTTGAGAAATATTAATAAGCTTGAAACACATTCAAGGGCATCGTACTCTGGTTGAATCAATTCATAATCGTCTTAAAATCTCTGAAGGAGCAAAGTTCGGAGCATTTCTGCGCCACCAGTTTTCAAGCTGCAGAACAAGTATCAATGAGCAGAGAAAGCCAAAAGCTAAAGAAGTTCATGATTGTTTGTATTTTAGAGAATTGTCTCTCGTTTTAAAGTAAGATGGTCTTTGTTAGACGAAGTTCACATGTAAACTTTAGGTGAGTTCATTATCCATACTGTTCCAACAATCTACAAAGTTAAGCCTTATACTTGTCAAACCAAATAATCATTGCAATTTCATAGTCTTGGAAAAAGTCAACAAAGCATAGAAAGAACTCACCAAACATACTCCAAAGAATCCATTTACTTTAAACTGAAAGACAGATGAAATTCAGCGCAGAGATATAAAATGATTCATTTTGCATATCAGAACAAGACAGCAATACAAATTAATTGTTACAATTTAGTTAAGAGGTATAATAACAGAGATCCGAGAGTTCACTCATACAACCTTTAAACATGCAAGGCAAATTGATAAGGCTATTAATAAAGTACTTAGGACTCGATGCTTTTTAAACAGAGGCAAGCATGAAAACCAGGAGGTTATGCTAATTTTTAACTTGGCCTCAGTAGGGATACTGAAAGTAAGTCAACTTGGTCCTCCTAAGTGCAGGGAAAGCTAAGGGACAGTTAGCAAAGGTGTTCAAGATTATGAAGAGATTTAATGGAACAATTAGGGGAAAACAGTCAAAATGTGCTTACAAATAAAAGTTTCCCCATTCTAACTCTGCATCTCTCTCTTTTTCTTAAAGATTCTCTGTTAAATTCAACTGTTTGATCAAGTTTTTGGATCCTGTCATAATGGCTTATTCTTTGATTTCATGCATTTTTTCCATCAGATTATGCTCCCGCGACATTCTGTGAGATGAGTTGCTCCATTACAGGCACAAAGAAATGCAATTTGAAACAGAAAACAAATGAAACACACAACAATTCAGGAAGCATCTGTGAGGAAGGCTAATGTCTCATAAAGAAATTTTCAGCATCTGCAATAAATTGAGTAAGAGACAAAAGCCATCAATCTCCACACTCCCACACTCCAAAGATGTGCAGGGCAGGTGGATTGGCCATGCTAAATTTCCTTAGTGTCCAGGGATATTTAAGTTAAGTGAGTTAGACACCAGGAATGCAGGAGTAGGGGGATGGGTCTGTGTGGGATGCTCTTCAGAGGGGCGGTGTGGACTCGTTGGGCCAAATGGCCTGTTTCCACACTGTAGGGGTTCAGTGATTCTCTGTGATCCAAGTCAGGTTTCCATCTCAGCCTGGATTCATTCTCCCCTTTGGAGGTAAAACAGCAACTGACTTAAAATCCCTGAACTATATTGAGCAATTCAAAATGCTGGGTTTTCCATTTTCATAAGGCAAGTACAGGCATTTCAGTTACTGATGACCCATCTCAGTGCAGTACAGCGCCAGGGACCTGAGTTCGATTCTAGCCTCGGGCGACTGTCTGCACGGAGTTTGCACATTCTCCCTGTGTCTGCGTGGGTTTCCTGTGGGTGCTCTGGTTTCCTCCCACAATCCAAAGACATGCAGACTAGGTGAATTGGCCGTGCTAAATTGCCCATAGTGCCCAGGGATATTTAGGTTAGGAGGGTTAGACATGGGAAATTAGAGGAAGAAGTCTGGGTGGGTTGCTCTTCATAGGGGCGGTGTGGACTTGTTGGGCCGAATGGCCTGTTTCCACACTGTAGGGATCTATGATAATTGGAATGTCACTAAATTGACAGCACTGCTCCCATCAGAGTTTCAGTGTGAAGTGATGAGCTAACTATAAAAACGTAATCGCCCATTTTAACACACTGGTCTTGGATGTTTTCCTTTGTCCAGAGCTGACTGGAGGCAGGCATGTCCAAACCCTTTCCGTCAGATTTGACTGGACAGTCTGTTCAATGTAAGGGGTTCAAAAGCTTCTAGAATTATGATCATGTGATCAGCCTTGGCCATTTACTTGATCCAGTAAGGATGTCTTCAGAGGGACAGTTCTGAGGAAGAGTTACCAGACCCAAAACATTAACTCTGTTTTTTCCTTCACAGATGCTGCCAGACCTGCTGAGCTTTTCCAGCAACTTTGTTTTTGTTCCAGTAAGGATGTCCATGTTTTAAAAGAAACCGAATTTAAATGTGAAAATGTAGAAGAGAATACAGTTTTCTTTGGGATTTGTCTTTATGTCCCGTGTCCCTGACAATCACCTTGTTGAAGGACCCGACAATGATCCAATGCTTTCTGACTGATGCCTCAGTTTCCATTACAACACACTTGAAGAAACAAAGCAAGAATCAAAAGAAAAGCTACTTGTAATTAATGTATAAGCTGGTAACAACTTTTTAAACAGTGAAGATTGGATGTGGGTGGTGGGGGACACCCTACTTGCTGCTGGCTGCTCAGTTGTCTAAGACTAAGATAATATTCCAAAATGGCACTGCTGGTATCAAACAGGCACAACATGCTGAGTGATTTCACACTCAGTCTGCTCTCTATTCTATTAAAAACTATTTACTGTTGGAGGACTAGCTCCCTCACTAACATAGCATGCAATTAAATTCAACCAAAATTCAGATGTATTTTGGATAATAAATGACACCTGCAGCTCCCAAACAATGGACACTCATGATCTGAAATTTCAAGCCAAAATTTTATGTCGTTTCAGTGATTTATACCTTGTTAATTGGCCACAGTATGCTCCTGATTTAGCATTGCACAATAGCATGTTTTCCTCCCCTTGATGAACAACCCATTACAAAAGCTCAACAGTCATAATGCCATTGGTTAGTGGTGGGAACCGAAAATTCATCTTTGTCACAAACTCCCCCAAGAGATAGCTCTGAAAGGTTTTTTTTCTCAAAACATATGCTCAAGGCTGTAGTACACTCTTGGGGTCCAAATGACTGTGTAAAGCAGAAGTTTTTATGAAGACGCTGAGAGAGTGAAAGAGGCGAACTGGAATGTGGGATCAGGAACGCGGGAGGCTGATGCAATGATAATTTAAAGGGAATTTCAGATTTGTCATATGAACACTTTGGGCAGGACTTTCCTATCAGAGGCAGAAACCAGGGTGAGAGCAATTCTGCCTCTATCTCCAGCCTGCTACGAAGAATATGGTTTTGCCAGGTCGGTCAACCACTTGAGCAAATCTAACATAGGAATCAAGGCAGACCAACTCAAACCCTGAGATAGATCTACCTCAGTCACCATCATCGCAGAAAGTCTCCTTGAAATGGTGGTAGAAGATGTTAACGTAGCTATACAATTTTTGGCCCAGTTCAAAGTGTGAGTACTGACCTGCAAACCATCTCTGGTCTTGCCATCTGACATGTGTATAATTGGTAGTCCAGTATTATGGAACTCTTATGAAATAGTCAAACCATTATGGACTCCTTGAAATTTTACTCTCCTGCCTCAGAACTCCACTCTAAGCTTCTGGTTTGCATTCAGTTACTTGCTGATGTTTAGATGATTCGAACCACCCTCAGATCCCTGATTCTGACACTGGGCTTATTTGGGGATGTGAAGTGATCAAGGCAGTAGTTAGGTATGTAAGGGCAAAACAATCTCTGTGTTTATTTAAATACAAAAGGTAAATGTAGTTAACAGTGAAATTGATACCATCAAATATACAGAAGACAGTAGTGAAACATATTGTTAGATTAAACACAGGTTAAACACTATGAGAAGCTAAACAGCAGTTTTACTCATAGAAACTTTAATCAGGATTCCTACCTTTGGAGTTCCCTGCATTGTCACCATCCAACCTTCCTTCCCTGCTAGCAAGGTTGGAAACTTTGGGATCTCGAGGGTTTAAGCTCGCCACTGGGGAAAAGACGCGATTTTGAAGTACAGCTGGCTGTTCGTGCTTGCGGTACCCGATGTTTCGATGAAGACTTTGAATGGTGTAGGCTTTCAGACAGGGTTGAGTCCACTGAT
Source organism: Ginglymostoma cirratum (assembly GCA_024137785.1). Taxonomy (NCBI): domain Eukaryota; kingdom Metazoa; phylum Chordata; class Chondrichthyes; order Orectolobiformes; family Ginglymostomatidae; genus Ginglymostoma; species Ginglymostoma cirratum. The sequence goes on from JAHRHZ010000046.1 coordinate 31,625,501, forward strand.
GCGCTTGGACGCGATTTGGATTTATCAGATACTTGGTTTTCCTTACTTTCTGGTGGTTTTGTGAGCCAGTTCTCACCTCAGGATGTGTCTGAGGCATTGTGGTGACGATCGGGTCAGTGGGTTTTGGAGGTTGTTGGTTCTCGGGTCTGCTGGTCGTGGTCGGTTGCTGTAGTTCCCCTGGTACAGAACAGCTCTGTCTCGTTAAGGTTCAGAATTGCTGTTAGGATCTGCCTTCCAGAGATAGTTGTGCAGATAACTCTCGGGGAGATAGCTCTTTCGAATGAGATCAGGGCCTGCAATTATACTAATTTCGGAAGTCTCAAATTGTGCCAAATCTGTGCTTGCCATTGTGTTACTGGTGAAGTCAATTAGCTTTCCAGTAGTTAACAAGTATGTGTTAATGTATTTTCATTGAGGTTGAATGCCCTAATATCTCTCTGAATTAATTGATGTTGAAAGTCTGGTATCTGTATAGATTTCATAATGTCTGAACTATGTAGCTGGAGTTGTAAAAGTTAGTTTCAGTCGAGAGTGTTAGATCTGGTTGATTGTTTCTCTTAGGGAGAAGATGTAAATTGGATTTTCGGGCTGAAAAATGATCACAGATGTAAATCATTCTGGCTCTGTGTGTATTTGTTGCAGCCTGAGCTCAGGTTTTTTTCCAGTATTTTAGATATTAGAAAAGTCCAGGGTCTTGGTCCAATATTGTAGTATATTGCGATTTTTGCTCAATCCTACACCCCTCAGAAGGTTCGGTCTGTCTCTGCTCCATCTTACATTTGTCAGCACTTTGTCACGTGCAGCTATAAAAGGCCCCAGCAACAGTGCTGCAGTTGAGCATAGTCCAATAGTGCAGGGTCATGGTGAACTAATACATCATTCTGCAGTACAGCTACCAGCACCTGACCAGGCCCATGTGCATATACAGTAACAATGACACAGTGGGCATTCTTCTAAGAGGCAGGGGTGGGGTTGCTGACAGGGGCTTTGTTGTGCAGTGAGAAAGTCCTTCAGGAGTCAGAAATTAGGGTTTGATATGTACAGAACCAGCAGCAGAAGAGTGGCCATCTGTCAGAGGTCCCTGAGGCTGTTCGTGCTCATAGACTGTGACTGGACAAGATCATTGGCAGACAAACCCACCCATACCTGATGGTTTGAAAAGGCTGAACTCCTCCTATGAGTGAATGGCCAACCTCATAGAGAGCTTTACATAGCATGACCTGGAAAACATGTGAAAATAGAATAATTTTCTGCACAGGATAATGGGAGCTTTATGTACCTAGTCCAGTCAGCTCATAACCTGAACACTGACGCACATGGAATTCATGAAGTACTGAGCAGCCTGGACGTTTGCATGGGTGGCCCAGCATTGGCAGGAGCAGATGCCAGTTGTGGATCTGCAGCAGAGTCCTTCAAGACACAGGGAGGACTACCAAGGACTGAGAATGTACTAGAGGAGGATAAGTGTTTCATACCACTTGTGGCACCTTCTTTATCCTGGGTTTTCTTGGTACCTATGGCAGAGGGTACATTTGTGTAACAGATTCCGGTGCCAATGGCTGCCCATGGAAAGAAATAGCACAGCAGTCTCAGAAAGGCCATAACAGGTTGTTTCCCACTGCAGTCATCACTGCCATGAAGCTAGAGACATTAGCAGGCTGTATTCATATACTCACCTGAGGGAAGAATGGGAACACAAAGTAGGAGTCTCCAAATGTGAAGGCCAGTGCTCAGTAGATCACTCAGTTGTTCACTGTGGTATGTTCTAGATATCGTATGTAAGTATTAAGGTTGGCCCATTGTGCAAATAATTTCACTTCAATACAGTGGCATGAATAAACTTTATAAATTTGTCCTAAACTATAGTAATAGCTTGCAAACCTCAGTTGCATAGAATGTTGGTCAGATCACAATGAGTGCATTGAATTCAGTTCTGGGCACTGCATCTCAAGAAAGATACATTGACAGACTCACAAGAATGACTCCTATTCCTAAACTGTAAATTTCAAAAGCTACTGTTGAATTTTATCACTCACATGTAGTTGGTAGCATGTTTTCACTATTTGACCCCAAATTGCACCCTGTATAATTGAACGCGCAAATAAATTAGGTTTTAAATAAAACAGATCTAATCACTTAACCTTGATGATAACACATCAGTGTTATTATAAATATTATTTTATCAGTGATAAACTTGAATCCGCCACAATTGTTCATTTGAAATAGTTGAAACCTTAGTTTATATCTGCTTAATGTTGATGTCATTTGAAGCCATGAGTGATTTTCACTTTCTTAATATATTGACATGATGTTAAAGTAAATCCACCAGGTGGCATCTTTTTTAATGACAGCTCTAACATTTGATAAATACCTTTGAATGCATGAAATAACAGTGCTGACTTCTAATCTCAGTGTTCTCATACATTAAGAGTACTTTGGAATAATCCTTCCCTCCTTATACATTGTGCACTCTCAGAAACATTTCTACAGTCAGCAATTTGGCAGTGACCTCTTGGCAGTGCACGGTAGTACTCATCAAAAATACGAAATGAAGTTCAAATGCATTCAGTTCAGCCGAAAGATCAAACTATCAAAATCAGTCCCCTCAGATCAATGTGATCTTGGGTCTGGGTTTGCTTGTGTGTGTCATTGTCTACATGACAGTCTTTCGTATTCCCTCAGGAGCTGTGTGATTCTTGAAGAACTGTCACTTCTTGTTAGATTTCATCGCTGATCAAAAGCAGAAACTGTTCAACAGTTATATCTTCAAAAAAAGACTGCCGTTCCAATAAAACCTCATCTACTATAAATTGTCGACAAAGTGAAGAAAATAAGAGTCAAGTTATCAGTTAGGCTCTAAAAGCTGTACATCGTTGCAGTATTAATGTCAAAAAATATCTATTGTAAATCAAAATGTGACAAAATCAATTGCTAGAATCCAATATTTGTACTGAAAGTTAACACAAAAAGAATTACTTATACAAATACACAAATATTTTCATTTTCAACATATATGAGGAGACGGAGAGGTAATTTTTATTATTTACATAGTCAGGTATGACATAAGATTATCCTTGGGCGCTAGTCCGCTTCTGCAATACCGTTAACACAATTCATGAAGTATTACTTTAATGTACATTTCCATTAGACAGCTTCATCCTATTAAGGGAGAGTTTAGCAATTATTTTTGCTTTTTTATTTTAACTACTGCGCGTTGTTTTCTCCCAAACTTGGTTGCTGCGGCATCTGCTTTATTTTAGTCCCTTCCATATCAGGATATATCTTCACGGAGCTGTGCCAAAAGTACTGATTATCAATTTTATCTTTTCACATGTGGCATAACCTGATGATAAGACTTTTAAACTAGGTCAGCTTTGTGCTGTCTCTCTTCGTCCAGAGACAGGACTAGGTAGTCTAATCTGTCTGTGTGACTGTAGTCCTTTTGAAAAATGTTGCACTCATGTTGTATTCTACCACAGGAGATTCACTCTGCTTTCTCCCACTGTCCTACCTTATGTAGTGGCAGGCCTTGAATGTATTTAAGCAACACTGACCTCACCTCTATTTTTGAGGAGGGTGCAACCATATATGCAGGTAGGAACTTCATATTTCTGATGTTTTAAGTGAAACATTGATGAAATCAAATGATACAAGAAGAAGAAATGAAATGGCATGCGTACAACACTCTTTGCACTCTCAGGATGTTCCAAGATATTTGATGATGAAAACTGAATATCACATGCTGCTTTTGACCAATAGCTCACAATACATCCCATTGTACATATCCAGTGATAACCTCCACTATATCCAATATCTTTACCTGAATGCTTCAGTTATGATTTCAGCTCTCTATCTCTTTTTTTAACTGCATTGGTAGTCAACAGAACAAGATAGCACAGGTAGCAATGGTAACTAGGCAAGCACTGAAAAGAATAACAAAAAACTATTAAAACATGAAATCTTGGAATGACTGTTAATCATATCAGCAAAAGTATGCCTCTGTATCATTTGAATAGAGTAAGGGCGACAAAAATAATAGACAAAACAACACCACACAAAGCGACAAATATTCTTCCACCATCAACATAATAATAATTTCTACTCCCTATTCCTGTGTCTGAAATAATCACAGAACTAGAACGGTGCAGAAGGAGGTGATTCAGCCCTTCGTACTTATACTGGATCTATTACTTATGCCAGTCTCCTGCCCTTTCCCAATATCACTGCACACCATTACTATCCGTAAAAAGACATTCAGTGACTTCTTGAATGTCTCAATTGAACCTGCCTCCACCGCATTTCCAGGCAATGCATTCCAGACCATAACAATTTGCTGTGTGAAAAAGTTTTTCTCACATCACCCTTGCTCCGTTTGCCCATCACATAATAATGTGAGGTGTTACAACAGGCTGCACAAAAGCGAAGAACGTGTTAAATATGAGCAGCTGAAAATATTGCCAACTTTGAAATTCAACGATATATGGTTTCTTCAGACTTTGGCTGCTTCTGATTGACCTTTAACCATAGTGATACCCATGATTCAGGGAGTTCAGCTGAATGCTGAGTCAGAGTTAAGCTTCTACTTTACTTCCTATTATTTATTCTGCAATTTTATTTTGTTGATAGAGCACGGGGTAAAAGACAGGAACGGGTTCCTGCTATAAATCGCCTGATAGAAAACAAATGACTACCATACCAGGTGATTTGGATTGATGAGATGTCAGAGATTATGTCAATGTGTTACACAGGAACCAATGCATGCTAAAATAGCTTAACCTTAACTCCAGATAAGGCAACTGAAGTAGTCGGGTGATCAAACGTTAAGACACTTGGTGAGCAGCTGACAATGCTTGACATTTGACAGTATCACAGCATCTCAGCACATCATCGGCTTTCAGCTAATAACACTCAAGCAGATGTTCGTTGAAATTATTACCATTCATGGCCTCAAGGAACAAACACTTGAACTGAATTAATGAATGTGATATCATACCCTGACTGGTGTAAAAAGGTAAAATAAAACAACAGCCAAAACAAAACGAAGACCAGATTCCTGGCACTGTACTGATTATATGTTGCAGGTAACTGATGAAATGTAAAGGCAATTTTCATTGACTTTAAAACTGCAAAAGCACACGTGGATGGGCACAGGATGGTTTGGGTCATAGGAACATATACAGTTTTCCAAGAAATAATCTGCAGAAGGTACTGTGACAAGATTATACAATGAAAATTGAGAAGAATTAATAATGTTTCAGATCATGCCAAATGCCACAAAGCCTTGACAAACAATAGGTAAGGCCAACATCTTCTTGGAAGACCTCTCGTTAGAGAGAGGCAACTGGTGGTGAGTTTGACACAAGAGTCACCATACCTCAGGCGTGGGGTGAGACTGAGAAGGTACGGTAACCTCACTTAGAGTGAGAATCGTTGGTATTGGCATCATTGTGCATTATGAATCAGCTTTCTAGCCAACAAACCAACAAAACCCCAGATTAATGATCTTGGGGCATTTGTTCAAATTCCATCATAACAGATAGTGAAATGTAAATGTAATAAAAAATCTGGAATAGAAAGCTAACCTAATGGTGACCATGTACCCACTGTTGATTGCTGTAAAAACCCATTTGGTTCACTAATATTCTGTAAAGAAGGAAATCTGCCATTTTTATCTGATCTGGCCTACATGCGACTCCAGACTCACTGCAACATGTTCGGCTCTTAATTGCCCTCTGGGAAATTGGGAAAGGATAATAAATGCTGGCCTAGCCAATAATGTACATATTCCCTGTCCAAAACAGAGCAGAAGATGGATTTGACCAAGATTTTGTTCACGGGAGCATTATTTTGCTTTTGAAGAAATAATGCTGCAAAAATTTAACAATGCTAAATCTATTTTACAGATAAACAACAACCAAAAAATATCCAATGTTATGGTCAGCGTGGAGGTACACATTCTGAGCTGGAAGTTATCATTTGACATATAGTACAGACATCAAAACAGATATCTTGGACTAGCAACTGAAACACGTACCAACGGATTCAAGAACAGCTTTTTCCCATCTGTTATCAGACTTTTGAATGGATCTCTCGTATGTAAAAATTAATCTTTCTCTGCACCTTCTCTGTAAGTATGACACCATATTTTTCATTCTGTTCTACTACCGTGATGTATTTATATAAGATATGATTTGCCTGGGTAGCACGCAAAACAATACTTTTTACTTTATTTTGGTACATGTGATAATAATAAATCAAATCAAACCAAATCAAATCAAAGATATTAAAAGCAAAAAGTAAAAGGACATATGCAAATAATGCCTGTTTTGCACTCCTTCTAATAAATTTGTTTTGGATTAATTGGCATATTTAGTCTTCACCGTGCCTCAAGAGAATAAATCTCCTGGATGCAAATTGTTTTTTGGGACTGGCCAACCTCTCTTTGCTAAATATGAGTACTGTATTTGCATATTTTGTAGCATTACGGAGATATTAGTTATGCAACATGTTAACAGACGATAATGCAACTTGTCAATGATGTTTTCTTATTTCGATGAAATGCCACATTGCCAAAAACGAAATGACCAGAACTACATTTTTATGCGTTAGTGGCGGTTCAAGACTTTCAACTGCTGTGCAATTGTGCTCCTAGCAGCACACTGTCAGCTGTAACCATAACAACTTGCACCTCATAACTGCCTCTAAGCTTTTTATACTGCCAGTAATGCAAACAAAGCACACTGTACAACTAGCACAGTGTAACAATCAATCTCCCTCACAACGCACAATTTGCAAGCAGTCCAGGCCTCACCATAGCAACCATGATGCTATGCCTCAGCATAACTCCATAACTGGACGACTGAAAGCTGTGCTTAAACAAAGTAAAATTAACATTAAATGCGTGCGTTGATAAATAAGTTGCCAGGTAGAAAATTGTTTGATGTAACATTTGTTCTGTTCCATAGAGTGTTTAAAATGGCTACTCAGTCTGAAGTGAAAGCAACTTACAGCAGAGATCACATGATTATGGCAGATCGCAAGTGTCCAGTGTTCTTTACAAATACATTCTCCAAACATTTCCCTTCTCATAAACAATATAAAGACAATTGCACGCAATTTGAATTAACCAAGTTACCTAATAAGCGTGGCAAAAAGGAGTTTGTCATGCAGTGGCATTTTCCCTATCTTTGGGCCAGAAGATCAAGGTTCATATCCCAGCTGTTGCAGAGATGTGTCATAAAGTGTCCTAACAGTTTGATTTGTTTAAAAAAAGTGGACGTGGTCAAAAAGAAAACAATTCTTCATGAGCAAAAACTGTTTGTTAATTCTACTTAGTTCCACTTTCGACAGTTGTGCATGTTTTATCCATAATCTCTAAAGCATACAAGTCTTCTAACGGCACATGATCACGTTTTTGTTGGCAGTTTGGTATCTGCTCGTTCCTGGAGCAAAATTCCTTCTCTAGAGAGTTTCATGCACGTAGTGAGTGTTTTATCAAAGTAACACACTTTTCTTTTAAATTCAATGCCTCCGCTGGGTTGGTAACTTTCAAAGCATGTCAAACTGTTCTTGTCTATTGTTAATTTGAGTGGAAGCTACATATTGTCCTTGTTATTGAATACAGTTTTTACCTCAAAGGGTTAATTGACATCAAAAGGTAAGCTACATCCAGCAACATGTAAAGGACTATTCCCAGGGGAGCGAACCAATATTTGGTTCAAGTTGTCCTAATGTTGAGTCCATGCCACCAAACAGAAACATATGTTTACTCTCAAGTCCACCCTGATGTCTTACAAAGAACTATCTTGAAACTCTTGTGTAACATAATGAATAAATACATAAACCTATTCTGTTTATCATGTTTATGCTTGTCTTCTGCTGAAGACTTCCTACAGATATTCTTGCTAACTTGGTAAAAGTAACTTACACTAATGCCAATAAGAAAGATTGCCAGTGGTGAATCCACACATGGCAAATCAGCTGGTTGCAATGGACACAACCAGAACAGATACCAGGCCAGGAGAGATGGTATCTGACAATATGCCAGTTGTGTCCAGTTTCCACTGCACATTCTTAGTAGTGAGCTCGCACACAGGGTCACATTCTGATAACAAATTAGGCAAAAACTTTGCTCAGAAGTTCACAAATCCAACAAATCATTGCACAACTTTCACATCTGTTGGTCACTGCAGCGGTCATCTTGTCAGGATCTGTGTAAAGTCCTTCTACTGCCAGTACATGATCTATGTACTTGACTTCAGGCAACTTCAATTACATACCTTTCTTATTCAGTTTCAGATTAATCTGTCTCTGACTACCAATCACACTAGATGATGATCTTGATCTGTCATGACTTTTTCCATTATATCACTCATAAAGTAGCAGATCATCTTTGACAGCTTTCACTCAGAGATCACTGACTAGCTTGTGTTATCGGCCTGATAGTCCTCCAATTCAGTGGAAATGCCAGAAGGCATGCACCACAATCCATATTTCTCATCGGTATCCAGATACTATACTTGTTCAACTTCACTGGCCAATAGCCAAGGTTTGCATCTAAGGTAGTATAGCGTTTCAGTTAGCAAGTTATAGTAAAATGTCTTTAATTGTTGGAATGAAATAGTAAGATCCTTTCTACTCTTTACTGAGATCCTTTGGGTCAACAGATATTCTCAGCTTTCCAGGTTTTTGTTTCTCTTTCCTGGACTGCTAATCCTGTCTGTCATCACTTTTTTTGATTATTCCCTTCTTTTCCAACTTTTTTATCTCGTCTTCCTTGCTGGACTTGCAGGCAGCTGGAACTCTCCTCAACAGATGCTAAGTTGGTCTCACAGTCTCATCTACCAAGATAATATTCAACATGAAGCTCATCCAAGACCTATAAAATCTCTTGCACATTTTTAGGCTCCATTCAATGGCTGAGTGACCTGCAAACCATTGCAAATCTTTTTAGCATAGGTAGTATTACCAGTCCAGTCTTCAGACCTGCTTCTGCTGACATCAGTAGATGCGACTTAGTGTTTCCTATCTGGAACTACAGATATTCACTCTTTCCATTGCATTGGGCTTTCAGCTTCATTTGTCCTCTTGCAATGAGTATCATTCCATCTTTTCACTTCGACTTTGCCTTCAAGGATTTCATTTATGGATCATCATCTTGAGTCACTTTGCATAGGTCTGTGAAACTTATAACGTCACACAAAGCTTCAGTGTTCATCTGACACATCCCATTCATTTGATACTCTCTTCCTGCAGTCATTATTCAGTCAGATTTAACTATTCATCACCTTTAATCCTGGTGATGCCAATCTGTTGTATGGTGTGGAGTGTTTCATCTGAATCTTCATCTGACAGCTCTGCAGCATCCACCTTCACAACACCTTTCCCTCTAATGATTGCATGCAAACTGATTCAACTTTTCTGCTTGAGACCTGATGTTGAATCAATACCATTCAAAAGGAAGATTAAGTGAGAGCTCAAAAGTGTGTTCAAAATTTCTCCAGCCTGGTTTTATGCTTGTCAGTGAGATCTAATGCAGCTTATAGCACTCTTCTTAGCACTGATAACAGAGTTGCTACCCTTATTTGTTCCTTGATTAATTCTGTAGCTACTTCATAACATTGCCATTTGAGCTTGGAAGAAATTTTGATTCTCTCTTATTTCCACAGCACCAGTCATTGGAAATTCAAAGCCATTCCAACACATCCAGTAATTTAAAGTTGTACACTACTATTCTCATTCAACTTTGCTGTTTCTTCTAGTGGATGGTTCTGAAAATCTACACAATTTTAGCTGCAAACTTCTGACACCAAGTTTCATGTAGTGTATTTAATGACTAACCAATTCAAAATAAAAGCAACTTATAGCAGTCACCACATGATTATGGCAAGTCACAAGTGTACAATGTCTTTGCTCCAAATGCATTCCAAGAAGGAAGAAAACTGACAGAATATTTGGAACAGCAAAGTAATGACAGATTCAGATATTATCTATCAGTATTAATATCACATTCAACCTCATATCTATTATCCGATATCAATGATTAATATTCATGCCATTATTTTCTTTTTCCATGTTTTCTATTGTTGGCTACCAGGACACCAGAGGCATAATGGATAAAGGCAAATATTATGAAAGTTAAGGAAGTTAAGGAGTTTTCCAAGTGTAGTCTCACTAATTCCTTGTACAGTTGCAGCAGCATTTTCCCACTTTAAACTCTATTCCTTTTGCCTTCCTTATTACCAAATGCATCTGCAGATTTGTTTTCTATAATTCATGTGCAAGGACACCCAGATCCCTCTGCAGTGAAGCACTAAATTTCTCTCCATTTAGTTAATAAGTTGCCTTTCTATTCCACTGACCAAAATGGATAACCTCACACTTGTCCATGTTAAACTTCATCTGCCATGTTTCGGCCCATTCACCTAACCTATCCACATCCATTGATATTTTTCTTATTTTTTGCATTAGAACTTACTTTCCCATCTATTTAAGTGTCATCTGAAAATTTGACTATGGTACTTTTGATCCCTGCGTCCACGTAATTAATATAGGTTGTAAATAGTTGGGGCAAGAGGATCAAACCCTGTAGCATTCCATTAGTTACATCTTGCTAACCAGAAAAGTACCTATTTATCCCAACTCTCTGCTTTCTACTGGTTAGCTATCTGGAATGCACTGGCCAAAAGAATTGATTAGATTGATTTGCTATTAGTGGTGTAAGGAGACATGACAATAACTTTCAATAAGCAATTACAAAAGGTAGGCAATAAGTTAAGAATAGTAGACCCAGACTAATGGGGCCATTCTTTTAAAAAGCCAGAAAGGGCACCACAGATTAAATGTATTCATGGTGGGCTGGAAATTATTGTAAAGTAACATTGAATTATACCAATGCACATTTTTCACCTGTCTGCATTAAAAATTTTCCTTTAACAAAGCAAGATGGAATATGCATTGCTTTTGTGATGTAGTCTGCTCTTGACGGTTCCTCATAAAAATAGGAAGACTAAATGAGGATACAGGAAACAAGATGAACATCTTGATGTAAATTAGTGGAAACTATTTACCAGGAAATTCTGACCTGTAACAAGAATCTAAATCATAAATCTTACCAGAACAGGTCACAAATACCACATTCATCATTGCCATTCATGTTAGAATTCTTATTTTAAATTTAAAAGACAAGAAAAGATACTATATGTTGTTTGACAGCCTCTCACATTTTATTGCCACGTTGCTTTGTCTAGGCTCTTCAATTTTCTTCATGTAACAGGACTGGAGAACTCACTGAGCTAGGCTTCAATAATTTAATCGTGTGCTCTGACTTCTCTTCACGGATGCTGAAACCTTACCTATTGTGTACTCTTTACCCTCACCCCCACAGCCCTATCTTCTGCATAAAAGCTGACATTTTCCTAGCTGCCATCAGTTCTGAGGAAAGGTCACTGGACCCGAAACGTTACTCTGATTTCTCTTCACAAATGCTACCAGACCTGCTGAGATCTTCCAGCAATTTCTGTTTTTGATTCTGATTTACAGATTCACTGTTCTTTTGTTTTCATTCAATAATTTAATAACTGACTGTATTTGGACAACAATTTTGATCAAAATAGGGAAAATCAACTAAAAGCAATTTTGAAAAATATATCAGTTATTGATTCCCTGCAAACACAAATGAACACATGGCATCGTAATCTCCCCTGTGAACTACAAATTAAGAATACAAGATGTAAATTGTTTTCCTTGTGAGGACTTATCCAATGAAACCATAGACATTGGGATTGCTTAGTGATTGTAATAATATTACATTAACTTCAGTTGCACAGAACTTGATGAGATGCACAGCATTGTCACATACGCAGGATATTTGAAAACTGCTCACAATGCTCACAACCTGTCAATCACGTACTGAAGTTCTGTTATATTTGTATCACAGCTCATGTACAAAAATCATTATACTGCAGAATCTATTCCCGAAATGTTAGTTTGACTATCCATTCATTTATTTCTGCACCATTTCTGCCATTTGGCAGGATTCACATTCATGTGCTCTTTGATATTTCAGCCCCTTGTGATTATGAATGATAATTGTTGGGCAGCAACTCATTTTTCCTGGTGTTTAATCAGGCATGGGGAATGAATGAATACAGCAAGCACTATAAATCCACATTTCCTTTAGAAAAGGTTCTAAACTGTTTCTGGATTGCTTGAAGGGCTGGCATTCCATTTCTAAGCAGACTCCATCCTTACCTTGTTATTAGTAGGTTTATGATGATTTATCATTTACCTTCAAGTTGAATAAATGCATTAAATAACTATTATAATTGTCTATCAGTTTCCTGTATGAAATCTGTGCACATAGATAATAGGGAACAAACATTTTGGTGCAATAACAACTTGACTTTTTTATTGCATCCTTATTGGAGAAAACATTCCATGGTGCTCCATGTTGTATGAGGTAACGGATCTGAAATAGTTAATATTGAAGTTGTATTAGCTCCTCCCAATCTGTTAATGTCATACAGTCATCAGGCAGAGCCAATGAGTACAGCTCCAAAAGATCCTTAGTAATTACTCCTGACCAATCTTGTCAAATGTACATTTTTCCTGCGTAGAAGAGGGAAACCACCATCCAGGCTGCAAATATTCTGAAAAGGGCAGGAAACCACCATCCCTGTCTTGAAAAAAGGCATAAAAAGCATTAAAATGGTGGTAAAATCCAGTAAGAAGTACAGAGACACAGTTTCACAAAGAAACAGAATTCTGAAAATGAGAAGAAAATAAAGCATGGCAGAACATCAGCAAAACAATTTAAAGTCTTATTGAAGAATTTAATATAGCATCGCAACAAGACAGAGTTTAAAAAGACTGTCAAAAAAAGAGAATACTGTACAGAGACTAGCATCCTTTACAGTAATTGGATTTAAAGCAGCATTGTTGAATGCAAGAATTTAAACTTAATGAAAAACAGATCATGAAAAATGTAGAAATGATATTTGTCTAGATCAGCTTGACAGTGTTGTCCAGAAGGAAAGTCAAATAAAGCTGGTAAATGACACATACTGCTCTGACTCATAGGAACACAGGAAGATGAGAGCTGGAGTAGGCCATTCAGCCTGTTGCACCTGCCCAGCCATTTAGTATAATAATAGCTGATCAAACATTTCACTGTCTTTTATCCATTCCATCTCGATAGCCTAATGTGCTTTTGGTCATCAAAAATCTACTAACAACTACAACAAGTTCTGAGGAAGGGTCACCGGACCCGAAACCTTAACTCAGTTTTTTCCTTCACAGATGATGCCAGACCTGCTGAGCTTTTCCAGCAAATTTGTTTTTGTTCCTGATTTACAGCATCCGCAGTTCTTTTGGTGTTTATTTAAAAATCTACTAACCTCTACCTTAAACATATTCCAATACTGAACTTCCACAATTCTGTGGGTAGAGAATTTCAAATGATCACAGACCTCTGCAAAAAAATAAATTCCCCTCATCTTGGATCTAAGTGATTTCCCCCTATTTTTGTTTGCACCTCTGGTTCTAGATTCCCCAACAAGGAGAAACCTACATCTATCCTGTCTAGCCCTGTAAGTATCTTGTTAAATTTCAATGAGATCACCTCTCATTCTTTGAAATGCAAAAGAATACAGGCCCAGTTTGCCCAATTTCCCTTCGTAGGATAGCCTCAACAACCCAGGAATAAGTCAGTTGAAGCTTTGTTGTACTCCGTCTATGGCAATAGCATTTTTCCTGAGATAAACAAACAAAAGCTACATACAGCACTCCATATGTAGTCTAACAAAGCAAATGAAGCAGGGTTTCACTACTCCTGTACTCAAATCCTGTTGCAATAAGTGCTACCATTCCACTGGCCTCCCTAATAGCTTGCTGGACCTGTACATTAGCCTTCAGTGAGTTATCAAAATGGAGACTAAATCCCTTTGTACATCTACACTTTCCAACCTTTTACCATTTGAGAAATACTCTGCACATTTGTTCCCCCAAGTGGGTAACCTCACGTTTTTCCGCATAACATTCCATCGGTCATCTTCTTGCCCATTCAAGAAGCAAATCCTCCTGAAATCAGTTTACATCTTATTCACAACAGACATTCCTACTTAGCTTTATAACATTCATCCCTGAGGGGAGGTAATGGCCTAGTGGTACAATTGTTGGACTGTTAATCTGGATAATGTTCTAGGGATCTGGGTTCAAATCCCATCACGGCAAGTGGTGGAATTTGAATTCAATAAAATGTCTGAAAATAAGAATCTAATGTTGACCATAAATCAATTGTCAGGGGAAAAGCCCATCTGGTTCACCAACATCCTTTAGGGAACAAAACTGCCATCCTTACCTGGACTGGCCTACATGTGACTCCAGACACACAGCAACATGGCTGACTCTGAGCAATTAGAAGTGGGCAATAAATGCTGCCTAGCCAGTGATGCCCTCATCCCGTTAAAGAATAAAGAAATAAATTTAGAAATATTATATTTGGTCCCCATCTCTAAATCATTGATATATATTGTCAACAGCTGGACACCAACTACTAATCCTTGCTTTATTGTAAGTCTGCCAACAGAAGAATAACTACTCTATGTTTTGTGTCTGTTAAGCAATCAATAATCCATGCCAATACTTTACCTCCTGTCTCATGTTACTTAATTTTTCTAACTAGTTCTTATGAGGACATTTATCTGAAGCCTTAAGAAAATCTAAGTATACTGTGATATTCAGATCTGTTGTACCAATTTCATTTGTGACATCTTCAAAGGAAGTCCAACAAGTTCATCAAGTATGATTTCTGACTTTGTACACTTCAAAATGGAGGCCCAGAATGACCAGTAACAAATTGGGTTTTCTTTAGCTGAGTCTTCTTCCTTCTGGGTAGGAATTCATAAATATATTGAGCAGAAATGGAAAGAGGTATAATGCTTCCACAAAGATCCAAGCTCAGAGAAGGGTCATAAAGAACTCAAAACTGGGAATCATGGAGGTAACCATTCCTAAGATAAAGTATTTTCTTTAAAATAAATACTAAGTATGATGCTAAATAAGTTAATGCACTGTGATATTCAGTGGGTCTGATTGTGGAATATGTCCAATACTAAAGACAGTACAGATACTTTTACTTAAAACGCCCTAAAAGCTTTTGATAATTACTTCAATTTAAAAACAAATAGCATTCTTGAATGTGCATGATTTAGCAGAGTTCAGCTCCCGGGGGATCCGCAGACAATTTAATTTAGAATATCTGCAGAATAGTGGAAAACTGTGGCTATGGAGCCTTGAAATCAGAATTCATAAGAGATGGGATTGTTGTTGGAATTCTCGGTGAAACTTGACAGATTTTTTTTCCACTGCAAAAATGTTCAAGTTTTGAGATAACAGCTCAAATTATGCTTGCAGGATCAACCATAAAGACTCACTGCTTGATCCTGAGGGAAGATGACCAAATTTAGCTCGTGGGTAAACTGAGTCTATAAAGAATGGACACTCTAAAGAGTCACATGACAAATCAATACAGAGACTAAGCCAAATACCATTTGTTAAGGAGATGTTACATTGTTACATTGATGACTGTATCGGCGCCACCTCGTGCTCCCACGAAGAGCTCAAACAGTTCATCCACTTCACTAACAACTTCCACCCCAACCTTAAGTTCACCCGGGCCATCTCTGATACCTCTCTCTCCTTCCTGGACCTCTCTGTCTCCATCTCTGGCATCCACCTGGAAACCGATATCCATTTCAAGCCCACCGACTCCCACAGCTACCTAGAATACACCTCCTCTCACCCACCTTCCTGCAAAAATGCCATCCCCTATTCCCAATTCCTTCGCCTCTGCCGCATCTGCTCCCGAGATGAGGCATTCCACTCCCAGGCATCCCAGATGTCCTTGTTTATCAAGGACCGCAACTTCCCCTCCACAGTGGTTGAAAATGCCTCTAGCATTTCCCGCAATTCATCCATCACACCCCCCACCCGCAATAACAACCAAAACAGAGTCCCCCTTGTCGTCACGTACCACCCCACCAACCTCCGAATCCAAAGCATCATCCTCCGACATTTCCGCCATCTGCAATCTGACCCCACCAGCAACGACATTTTTCCCTCCCCACCTTTATCTGCTTTCCGGAGGGACCACACCCTCCGTGACTCCCTTGTCCGCTCCACACACCCCTCCAGCACCATCACCCCAGGCACTTCTCCCTGCAACCGGAGCAAGTGCTACACCTGCCCCTACACCTGCCCCCTCACCCCCATCCCAGGCCGTAAGAAGACCTTCCACATCAAACAGATGTTCACCTGCTCATCTGCTAATGTGGTATACTGTATCCGCTGTTCCCGTTGTGGCCTCCTCTACATCGGGGAAACTAAGTGGAGGCTAGGGGACCGCTTTGCAGAACACTTACGCTCAGTTCGCAACAAACAACTACACCTCCCAGTTGCGAACCATTTCAACTCCTGCTCCCATTCCTTGAACGACATGTCCATCCTGGGCCTCCTGCATTGCCACAATGATGCCACCCAAAAGCTGCAGGAACAGCATCTCATATTTCGCTTGGGAACCCTGCAGCCCAAGGATATCAATGTGGACTTCACAAGCTTCAAAATCTCCCCTCCCCAGACCGCATCCCAAAACTAGCCCAGCTCGTCCCCACCTCCCTAATCATTCCTCCCACCTCAAGCCCCACCCCTATCTCCTACCCACTAACCTCATCCCACCTCCTTGACCTGTCCGTCCTCCCTGGACTGACCTATCCCCTCCCTAACTCCCCACCTACATTCACCTTTACTGGCTCCAACCCTGCCTCTTTGACCTGTCTGTCTCCTCTCCACCTATCTTCTCCTTTATCCATCTTCTATCTGCCTCCCCCTCTCTCCCTATTTATTTCAGAATCCCCTTGCCCTCCCCCATTTCTGAAGAAGGGTCCTGACCCGAAACGTCAGCCTTCCTGCTCCTCTGATGCTGCTTGGCCTGCTGTGTTCATCCAACTCCACACTGTGTTACCATTTGTTAAGAACTGGTATCATTGCAGTGGACACCAATGACTCACAAGGTACAATATCCAGAGGAATTCTGCATTTGTAACACTGTAGGTCACGTGATGAACATATGTAGAAGCAACATCCCAGTTTCAGAATAGTTGAAAAAGTCGTGGTCACACATGCAAAGAGGTCCATACAATTGACCAGCTTGCACCATTAGAAAAGATCTATGCATTAAGTGACATACCTGAATAGGGAAAGGTACCTATGGCATTTATAGGGGAATTAGTTGACTCACACAGGGTAGATGACGCAGAGCTTAATTTTGTCATTAGACAACCAGTTAATCTTAAACTTGTTACATCACTAAGCACTACTACTCTATCAGACCAGTTACCATGATTGAAGTAGCAGACATTGCTGCTGACAGTGATGAGAATGCATGGCAAGAGTGAATAATTTGTAATGCAATACACAGAAGAGAGGTGAAATAAATCTGTTGTTCACATTCAATAATCTTCAGTCTTGAACTTGCACATGTCTTGGCCCCAACATTATCTAAAGAAGTGGAGCTGATTGACAAACTTCCAGAGAACTACTGGTCCAGGAACTAATCTTTATTGGCCAACCAGTCAGAAGATTTGATTAATCTTCTCAGACTCATGACAGAGCCTAAACAAAGAAGGAATCCAGCCAGATTGTTTATATTAGTATAAGAGAGCTGTTTTATATTGTCAGCGCAAAAGAAGCAACAGACTTTACACGAGTGATGGAAATGTTTCATGTTTTGTCTTCTGAAATGGAACAGTAAAAGCCAGCAACAGAGATGCTATTGAGAAAATCAGCAATTTTTCAGTAACATAGCTGATGTCCTGAAAAGATATAATTGGCCAATCAGATAACTAAAGAATGTGAGTGAAACCTCCAGCTGATCAATAAATCAAGAGAGGGGAACTAAAATTGAATTGATGTGAGCCAGACCAATGCCCACAGATACAGGTCATGCTCAGATAAATGAGAATGTCTGGTCTAAGCATCCAGGATACTGTGACAAAGACTATACCACTTTTACAACCACAGAGATAAAGCTTTGTCCAGAAATGTAGGAAACTTCAAGAAAATATTTGCTTTAACAGAACAACCATCTTCTATAATGATTCCTTTCAATGATGTTATAGGGTAACTACATGAATTGGCAGAGAAGAGTTCTTTTGCTCAAAATAGTCAGGAGATTAGGGGTCATTCAGACAGGGAAATGCGCCAATAACCAGGTCTACAAGGAACAACATCTTTCATGAGGGATATCTAAGAAATAAAAGGTCATCCTGCATAGAAATGATCCATAGATCAAAACCAAAGTAACAGATCTCGAGCACAAGATCTGCCATTTTCCTCAGTGCTTTTGAGAGTCCATTCTGGGAACATATTTTTCTGAAATCAGAGACATGGGGGGAATGACGTAGCAGTAAAAGTAATGTAGTTATTTACATAATTGTATCATGGCTTGACAATAGGGAAAATAGCCTGGGGAGAGTTGTTGTTTAAGGGCGAGATTCTGGAACATTGTACTATCCCCACCCAATCTGATGATGTCGCATGCAGTCTTTGAGTGGATATAATGAGTCCTTCACCAGGTTCACGTGGAGTAGGCATATTCTATGTAGCTCCTGAATGACCTAGTAATTCGACTAGCTTGGTAAAGTAGTTGGAGTCATTGTCATTAAACATGAAACTATTTTGTTAATGAAGATAAGTGCCTCTCCTGTAAGGACTCTACAGGGGTGCATCCTCCAGCATCAACTAAAAGCCCTGGACACAGTATAGGCAAAAAGTACTGGTGACTGAAAACTACCCTAAGCATTACCATAAACCTTAAACATTAGGGGCAGCACAGTGGCTAGCACTGCTGCCTCACAGCACCATGAACACGGGTTTGATTCCAGCCTTGGGGATTTTCTAAGTGGAGTTTGCACAGTCTCCCCGTGTCTGAGAGGATTTCCTGTAGGTGCTCCGGTTTCCTCCCACAGTCCAAAGATGTGCAGGCTGTGTGGATTGGCCATGCTAAGTTGCCCAATAGTATTCAGGGATGTGCAGGTTAGGTGGGCTAAGTATGGTAAATGTGGGGTTACAGGAATAGGGTGGGATGGTCTTCGGAGGGTTGGTGCAAACTCAATGGGCCAAATGGCCTCTACATGCACTGTAAGGATTCTAAACCTATTCATCCCCTGACAGAGATGGTAGATATCATAAGGTACAAGCAGGGAAAATCAGGCAAACTCTATGCTCCACAGAGACACAAACAGACAAAACTGGTGACCAAATCAAAGGAGGCGGTATTAAGAGAGGTGGCAAAAATGGTGAGCCAAAGAGATGGGTGTGAAAAGAATTCTTAAAGAAAAAGAGAGTGATGGAAGGACAGAGTAGTTTAGGGATGAAGTCCAAAAATATGTTTCTAAGGTACTTGAAGGGACAGCTATCAATGTTGTGACAAAATTCACAAAGAAAACTTCAGAAAGCAATACACAGAAGGTCAGAATATAGATTCTAATTTCCAGGAGGGAAATTAAGGTTCATCAGAAAACACATTCTCTGAATTGTAATACAAATTTAATCATTATAAAAGATCTATTTTCTTAACAAATGTATTGGCACGACTGTTAGTCAATTGATACATTTCTCAATTAATTTTAAAAGAATGTCTATTCTCAATGCAGGTTAGACTATAATGACAGAACACAAAAAATGTGTTTGAAATGGCAATGCAATTCAAACTTACCTTCACAAGGAAGAGACGAATAACGTGATATTTGGAGCACCTGAAATTCATATTTTGCCATCCTGAAAAATCTTTAAAAGTGCACAAGGTTATTGAGGAGAGCATCCTTGGAATGCCAAGAAAACAGATGTCATTGACAGCTGCCAGCCTAAAGTGCCAGGGAAACAGATGTCAAAGACAGATGTACAGCTAGATTACCTTAGAAACAGATTCCTCAGCACACAGTCACTGCAGCACCATGGAAATACAGATCCTGTGGACAAATATCGTCTCCACACCATTGTAAGGATGTTGGAATGTGCAAGCAAACAGAATTCTCTAAATCAAATGAATTTGACAAAAACATACACAAAGGAAAAGCTATCATACTTACAAAATTCTAAGTCCCTGTTATACCTGGATTGACTTGAAGAGAATACATTAAAAATTGGCTCCATTTCAACTGATTGAAATATGGCAAAAAGAAAACTGCCAAGCAATGCTGTCAAACTGTGTTAGACAAACCATGAGGATGTTTTTCTTTGTACTGAAAAACCACAATAGTTTATCTTACAGTCTTCTCTCTAAAGGCAACCAACATTTTCGAAGAGAAGATTTTGTTGTGGTGCCAAAATCCTTATTAAATCATATTTTAGACATCATTATTTCAATAAAGCTCCTTGTTCCAGGACTGAAAGATTGCAATTGGAGTTTGTATTTTAGAATGAACATTTTTTGTTTTAGTTTGGGAAGTTTGCATATAAACAATGCGTTGGCAGATTCTTATATTGCTTTGTGTGGAGTGGGCTGATAAGAGGGACTGGGCTTGATGCAAGTTCCATTATTGAAAAAAAGTTGCTGAACCCAATGATCATCTTTCACCCAAACCAATGAGATGAAATATTCAGTACTTCAAGTCTAAATGGCTGTAAAAATATATCCATAAAAGTTAGTTCTTCCTATGTAACAGAAATAGAAAGCCACAAGGAATCTTCTTGCCGTGTTGTGGATTGTTCATGAAAGTTAATTTCTGAACGGAACACAAATGGATTATATTCTGACAAAAAATCATCAATTGACTAGAGAAAGATGCAAATGACAAAAAGTTTCAGGGTAACTGCTCATGGCTAGTAACAATAATGAATTCTTAATAATCCAGGTAGCTTTGTCTAGTGAACAGTCTGCTCCCCAGTTCGGTATAAAGTAATTGATGAGCCTGCAAATGATGAGCCATACATTCATTGAACTTTAACCTTAAAATCATCATAGTATCAAGCCATTTTTGTCCAATTTCTCACCCCTATTAATTGAAGATTTTCCATATTCAGTAGTGCCACATTCTGCAGTCTATTTCAATCTCTCATAACAGTCTGAATCCTGTGTCCTGCGGTAGGTGATTAAGGCTTGACATTAAAATCTGTTGGCAGTCGATATGCTGCCAACAGCTTACACATGATGTAACGATTATAGGTACACGCAAAACAGGCAGGAGCAGCATGGATGTCAGGACCTCCCTGATGTATGTGACACACGGTCTTGGTTTGCTCTGTATGTCAGTGAAGATTATGTTATTACCAACCTGCAGTTCTGAGGATATGAACTTGCAAGCAAACCAGCTTTGATGCGAGGAAAATGTTTTAGAAGTCGCATTGAGATGGTTTATAAAACTTTTCACCATACTTTTCATGTAAAAGCCAATGTGACAATAAATTTCTATTCTATTCTATTCTACCAATGCACCATGTTTATTTTGTAAAGTTATGAACTAAAATAGGCAATCAATGGTAACCATTAAGGAGTCTAGTTTTAAAATCATAAAATATCTATGAACATAGTTGTAACTTCAACAGTAACCTTTAAATAGCTCTGCTCTAACACTTTCAATTGATCATTAACTGCAGTTATTTTAACTTCAAGCAGAAGAGTCATCAATGCTAACAGAAAAGTTAGGATAAGGTACATGTCACCTGTATCAAAATTAATTGGAAATAAAGTATTCACGAAAAATTAATGTAAAAATGTGACTTTCAAAAACCATTACAATTTTCAGTAGCTTATGATATCATAACTTGATATTACAAAACATTTTACGCTGGATCAGTACAGCTCCAACAATATTCCAGAAGTTTGACATCTCTCAGGGCAAAGCAACTCACTGGATTGGCACTCCATCTATCCCCTTCAATGTTCACTCCCTTCACCACCCATGTCATAGTGGTAAGAGTATGTTGTGGTTGGTTGACTCGTTAAGCTGGTTCATTGTTCCGCAGACGTTTCATTACCCTGCTGGGTGACATTATCAGTGCAGCCTCCGGTGAAGTGTTTTCCCACCTGTTATTTAAACTCTGGTAAAAGGCCAGAGGGAGGGGTCCACGTGGAGGGAGAGTGTTGGAACTGGGCAAAGGGGTCTGTGAGATGGGGAGACAACTCCTGTCCAAAGAAATGAGCACGGAGGCGAAGATGGTGAAAGAAGAGTTTGACATCATGTCGTGCCTGAAATTTGTTAAGGTGGGGACACAGAGGAATAAAACTGAGGCCTTTACTGAGTACAGAACGTTCAGCATCAGAGAGTGGAAGGTTAGGAGGGATGGTGAATACCTGGCAGAGGGGATGGAGTCAGAGCGAAGAGGGGGAAAAAGGAAGGTTCCAGAGGGCCATGGGTATCTTTCAGTTGTTGCATCTTGTGGGCCTTGATGCCTGAAAGGGAAAGAAAAAGTTTCTTGTTAGCACGGCGATTGAGCCAGAGGATGAAGTGGAACTGCAGAATGGTGCAGCCCTGAGCCAGTGTTTTGCAAGGCTGTTGGAGAGAAAGGTTGAGAGTGTGCATGTGGCGCCGCACGGCACTGAGTATAGATCTCAGGATGCGACGAGAGCAGCTATCTGTGGAATGTTGAATATCACAGAGATATCTGTGATCCTGGGAGGATGTAAAACATGAGGGATGAAACTTCAGTTGGAATCCATGTGGGGTGAGTCTGAGCCGGAGGCAGTCACTGAAGAAAGTGATATGGCTGTGGAAACGAGTTTTAGCAAATACTTGGTCAAAAACTAGGAGTGACAGTGAAATTAATGTCGGTCGGCAAGAAGAAAGATTGGAATTGAAATCCCGTCGGAGAGAGGAGCAGAACTTCTTCAAGGTGGGCATGCCTAGAAGAGATTTGACAAGAACTGCAGATGCTGTAAATCAGGAACAAAAACAAATTTGCTGGAAAAGCTCAGCAGGTCTGGCAGCATCTGTGAAGGTAAAAAACGGAGTTAACGTTTTGGTCCGGTGATCCTTCCTCAGAACTCTACCATTTAATAAGTTTGAAAAAATCTTAGCAGGCTTCAACAAAGAGAGGCCAAACTATTGAACAATGCCTATCACATTTCCTTGGGCCTAAAGTCCAAACTAAGACAGACAAAAAATATAACAAATTCTGCTCTTTTGGTTTAAGGATCTAAAGCATAAAGATTTTGGGAAAACTCACTCATTTTCACACACATTCATTATATATACTTGTGAAATAAGCACAGACCTGGTCTGGAATCTGGAACTTAAGAAAACCTACCTGTTAATGACACCAATTTATTTCTACTGCTCTCACTGGTGAAGTAATAAATGAACACTTCATAATAGTGATAGCTTTAAGCTAGGATGGATAAAATTATTAAAATCTATTCTTGTCAACAACCTCATTTGAATCCAGTTTTCAATCCCTTCAGGCCTCATTCTGTCACAGTGAGATTAACCAAGCTGCTGTCGGACCTGTTGCCATGAGACAGGCACTATATCTTAAACAATCTGGCCAGCTTGTCACCTCCTATGGCTGTAGAGGGGTTTCCTTGATGAAAAGCTCTCAGTGCCTGATTGAGGGACACTGGGGAGAGGGATATCCCTGAGAGCACTTCGCTGTCGTTGCCACTACTTCCTCTCTTTCCATGTCTCTGCCCCATGAAACAAGTCTCTTCCCCCACATTTCATAACTGTGGGCTTGGACAGATGTATCATCTTGGGACTCCAGTACCTATTCTCCTCATAGTGATTGTGGCTGGCCCAGTGGTGTCGTGGAGCACAACAGCTACCAGCCTCTAAGAGATAATAGGTACTGCAGATGCTGGAGAATCCGAGATAACAAGGTTTGGAGCTGGATGAACACAGCAGGCCAAGCAGCATCATAGCAGCAGGAAAGCTTGACGTTTCGGGCCGAGACCCGTCATCAGAAATGGGGGGGGCATCTGCAGTACTTATTATCTCTGATACAATTTTAACTCCACTGCGAAGCCTCTTCTAAGGATACCTACCCTGAAGAAGTTACCCTCCTCCCTCCAGACAAACCTCAGGGGGTCTCTCTCCCACTGCAACTCTCTCCTCCTCTCCACCTATCCTATCCTCTATCCATCTTCTATCCGCCTCCCCCTCTCTCCCTATTTATTTCAGAACCCTCTTCCCCTCCCCCATTTCTGATGAAGGGTCTAGGCCCGAAACATCAAGCTTTCCTGCTCCTATGATGCTGCTTGGCCTGCTGTGTTCATCCAGCTCCACACCTTGTTATCTTAGCTACTAGCCTCTAATTGCCTAACAGCTCTCAGCAGGCGAGTATGTTGCCCCCAGGGTCTTGATTTAAGGGCAAGGCCTGTAGCTGGACTTGCTGGTGTTGGATTGCCTGTAATTCAGCAGGTCATCCCAAAAGGAGGCAGGATTGGTCTCTTATGAGTTCTCCAACCTGCAGATTAAGACCCTCCTTGCTTCAAGAAGATTCCACCCAAGTCTAGGATCACCATAAGATTTGAATTTTTATCACTCTGCAGAAAATAGCAACCTTAAATTCTACAAGTGATCTTCCATCCTGGTGTCTCTTCATTGGAAGGTCATCCACATCTTTACAAAAGCCACAAAATAAGCCTCCTGGTCCTCTGACCCAGATGGGATCCATCCAAGGATATTGAAGGAAGTAACAGTGGAAACTGCAAAGATACTGGCTAAATCTTCCAGTCTTCCTGGAATTTAGGGTAACACCATAGGGCTGGAGATTGCAAACATTATAATCATGTTCAAAAAGGTTGTTATGACAACCCCAGCAATTACAGACCAGTCTGTTTGCTGTTCGGGGAACTTCTACAAATAATAATTTGTGATGCACTTAACAGTCATACACACTATTATGATTAACTTTTAAAAAAAGCCAGTTTGGACTTCTTACAGTAAAATCATGTCTAACTAATTTGCTGAGTTCTTTCTGATGAGCATTTCTGATGAAGGGTTTAGGCCCGAAACGTCAAGTTTTCCTGCTCCTATGATGCTGCTTGACCTGCTGTGTTCATCCAGCCCCATGCTTGTTATCTCGGATTCTCCAGCATCTGCAGTACCTTTTATATCTGCTGAGTTCTTTGAGTAGATAACAGGATCAATGAGGGTAAGACTATGATATGGCACACATGAACTTCCAAAAGCTATTTGATACAGTGCCATACAACAGACTTGTGAAAAAAGTTAAAGGTCATGGAATAAAAGATCCTGTAGAACATGAATGTAAAACTGGCTGAGAGATAGGAAACAGAGAGTAATGGTTAATAGATTGTTTTTAGGCTGCAGGAAGGTTTGTAATAGAATTCTCTGGTGGTCGGTGTTGCCACCCTTGATTATTCTGATTTATATTTATGACCTAGGCATTAGAGTGCAGGATCCAATTTGAAAGTTTATGTTCTTTGAAGCATTGCAAACTGTACAGGGGACAGCATAGAATTTCAAATGCTAATTGATAATTTGGTGGATTGAGCTGATGGTGGTAATTGGAGTTTAATGTGGTGAAGAGTGAGGTGACATATTTTGTTAGAAAGAACATGAGAGACAGAATAAAGTAGAAGTTCCAACTCTAAAGGGTTTGTTTGTGGACAAGTGGAGAGTGTTGTTAAGAAAATGTGCAGTATCCAAGACTTTATTAATAGTAGCATAGAGTGCAATAGCAGGCATGCTGAACATGTATAAGATACCAGTTAGACCTCGCTAGAGTATTGAATCATAGAACCAGGATGGAGGCCATTTGGCCCATTGAGTCTACAGTGACCCTCCCA
Organism: Ginglymostoma cirratum; assembly: GCA_024137785.1. NCBI lineage: Eukaryota > Metazoa > Chordata > Chondrichthyes > Orectolobiformes > Ginglymostomatidae > Ginglymostoma > Ginglymostoma cirratum. The sequence goes on from JAHRHZ010000046.1 coordinate 31,651,308, forward strand.
AGAGCAGCCAACACAGATCCAGACCCCTACTGTATTCCATGACCCCACATTTATCCCGGCAAACACACCCATCTTACACATCCTTGAACACTGCAAATAATTTCAGCATGGCCAAACCCCCTAACCTGCACATCTTTGGACTGTGGGAGGAAACCAGAGGACCCAGAGGTAACCTATGCAGGGAGAACATACAAGCTCCACACAGATAGTCACCTGAAGTTGAATGGAGCCTGGGTCCTGGTGCTGTGAGGCAGCAGTGCCAAACACTGAGCCACTGTGCTGTCCTATTGTGTACAGTTCTGGGCATCACACTGAGCATATTACAAAGAGTTTAGACGAGGCTTAAAAAAGTTATTCCGGGACATGAAACTTCAGTTGAGGATACATTGAAGATATTGAGACTGTTTTCCTTGGAAAGGAGAAGGCTGAGTTGAGATCTATTGAAGTTATCAAAATCATGAGAGGTCTAGATGGAGGAGCTAGGGAGAAACGTTTTCATCTCATTAAAGGAAGGGACCATGGCATTACAATGATTTGTTCAAAAAAAAAGTACATGCAATGTGAAAGAAAATCTTTTCACATAGTGAGTAATTTCATTCTGGATTGCACTGCCTGGGAGCATAACTGAGGCAGGTTCAATTGCAGTATTCAAGAGGGTATTAGACATGTTACGGTGCACCTCCATTACAGGTAAGACCTATAGAATCATAGAGTTATAGAGCTGTACAGCATGGAAATAGACCCTTCAATCCAACTTGCCCATGCTGACCAGATATCCTAGCTAAATCTAGACTCATTTGCCAGCATTTGGCCCATATCTTATCCCTCAAAACCCTTCTTATTCATATACCCAACCAGATGCCTTTTAAATGTTGCAATTGTACCAGCCTCCACCACTTCTTCTGGCAGCTCATTCCATATATGCACTACCCTCTGAGTGAAAAAGCTGCCCCTTAAATCTTTCCCCTCTAATCTTAAACCTGTGCCCTCTAATTTTTGACTCCCCCACCCCTGGAAAAGACCTTGTCTATTTACCCCATCCATGGCCCTCACGATTTTATAAACCTCTTAAGGTCAGCTCTCAGCCTGCTACTCCCCAGGGAAAATAGCCCCAGCCTATTTAGCCTCTCCTTTGAACCCAGACCTTGGGCTTAGATGTAGGGATGCTACTACAGGATAGCTCAAAAAGGTAGCAGATGGCTATTTAAAGATATTTAAAGTGTTTAGAGGGAAAAGGTGGGAGAATGGCACCAACTCATTTTGCTCATTTGGAGAGCTGATGCAGGTACAACGGACCAAATGGATTTCTTCTGTACCATGATCGCACTGTGGTTTTGAGTTGTTCATGTTCATGGTTCTCTTAAAAAAAAACTAGTAGAATTGTATTGGTGAGAAATCTAGAAGACTCATCTGAGAAATCCAACAAGACCTTTCTCAACATTGGCATCAACAAGTCACATTTTCTAAATAGGCGCCATTTGATCAGATAAGATTCTTACAAGGGAGGGACAAGGTACCTATTAACAGGGATTATTGCTCCTTAACATCCTCATCCAATGGAGGTGGTTATTGTAATGATTGTAATGAGGTCAGCTAGCTGGACATCATAGAATATGAGTTCCTATTATTAGGGCAGTTAATCCGGTCCAATTCGGGAGCCCTGGCTGATAGATAAAAAGCGGAGCGTCTTCCCCCTTCACTTTTTCCATGTAAGCATTGCCATTATCAGGCTTTGCTTGCTACTGGGTCACTGGCCACACGGGTGTTTTGCTAGTGGTGGAAATAAAACAAAAGAGAAGGGTCAGAAATTCTAACACTCTGGTTTCAGACTCTGAAAAAGCTCTTCCAGAGTCAAGGATTTGCCGCATGTAAATAAAGGGTGACTTGGTGATGGGATACTGGCCTCTATGGAGTTATTTCAGTGGTGACAAGTGTAAAGCTTGTTCCTGAAGAAACTCACTCATAACAGTCACCTTTGAGTTGCGGTAAGCATTTCTTGCATCATGCCATTATTTGGGAAGTTTGACCCATTCAACCCTGATGTTGAAAGTGGGGAAAGAATGCATTAATTCTTCCAGGTAAAAAACATTGAGCCAGGTGAAAAGCAAACAGTGATTCTCCTGACAGCCTGTGGACCTGCAGCTTTTTTGGTTCTTCGGAGCCTTGCTTTCCCTGTGGCACCAGATACTAAAACCTTTCAAGATCTTTCAGACTAAGTTAAAGAATATTATGACCCTAAGCCTCCTTTAAAACTGACACACTTTGTTTTACTCCACAATTCGAGAACCGGGGGAATACGTGTTGTGATTTTTGACTGGGTTATGATGACTGGCAGAGGCATGTGACTTTGGTGTATCCTTTAATGAGATGCTTAGAGACCAACTGGTATGTGGGATTGAGGGTGTAAACATGCAAAAGTGCCAGTAGATGAAGCCCAACTGGACTTCAAATGGGCGCTAAAACTGGCTTTATCATTGGAAAATGTGGCAAGTGAAGCATATGAGTTGCAGGGTATTCCGATGGAAATAGACACCCTTGCCAGTCCAACTGAGCTTGGGAAACACCTCTTGAGTGCAGGCAATTGCATGGCCTCACTCAGGACATATCCTGATCCAAGGGACCCTAGGTTTGCCCAAGCAGAACCCCAAAACAAAGCCAAGCCTTGCTCAAACAGATAACATTTTCTTTAGGATTCAGGCTGGTAAGCCATTGTAATTGTTGCTGGTACATAAATTTGAGTCAGCAAAAGAGTCTTACTAGACCCAATTTCAGTAAGAGAACTCACAGGCTGGTATCCAGGAGAATGCACACCCTGGAAAGTCCACCTACATCTGGGTTGAAACAGTTAAATTGCTTAGCAATATTCAAATCAGAACCAATTAAAATAAACATGTGGTTAAATGTTCCTCCAGTTCTAATGGAGGTTGGTATCAACGTGGCCGTTTCAGTGACTGCAGAATCAGTTTTTAACAAAATTCGCTCTGGACGCCAATCCTTAAGTTTGTGCCAGACCTTGGCTAGGCTGAGAACAGGTGCCAGGGATCATTTACAGATTAAGGGTACAACTTCCATTCCGGTCACGTGAAAAGTAGCTGGTTTAGTTATAGTGATTGTAGTAAAAGGCTCTGGCCCAAGCTTGATGGGGCAAAATTGATTGAGAAAGATTCACCTAGAATGAACACAGATCCGACCTTGTCAAAACTGAAACATCTGGTCTTGATGGGGGAAACCAAAGGGCTGTCACAGCCAGAATTGAAAGATTTTTGGACCCAGAGAGACCATCGCACATTAAAGGATGGCATATTGTTATGGGAAGCAAGAGTGATCGTCCCAAGTAAAGGTTTCCACCAGATACTGGCTGAACTCCACCAGGGTCATCCAGGGGTGTCCAAAATGAAGCCATTGGCGAGAAGTTATGTCTGGTGGCCAGCACTGGATGCAGACATAGTCACATCGGTGGGGCAGTGCCCAGAGTGCCAGCAGCTCCCGACATCCATGGGAAAGACTGGATTAAACTTAAACTCAATTACACTTTGACCATGCAGGTCCTTTCATGGGCTCAATGTTCTTAATCATTATAATCACCCATTCAAAGTGGTTGAACATGCGTAAAGTATATTTGTCAAACCCAGGGATGGCATCAGAAAAACTGCATGCATCTTTTTCAACGCACAGACTTCCGGAAGTGTTGGTCACAGATAATGGGCCATCGTTCACCAGCAGGGAATATGGGTATTTCCTAAAGCCGAATAATATTCGTTATATAAGGACAACTCTATATCAACCATCATCCAATAGCCTGGCAGAAAGAGCAGTCCAATCATTGAAAGGAGGTTTGAATGCATAGCCTGCAGCCTCACTGGGTAGCAAGCTGTCAGGGCTTGTATTTGATTATTGGACCACCCCATGTGCAACTACAGGGATAGCACCAACAGAGTTGCCAACGGGGAGAAGTCTCTGCATCAGATTAGATCTGATCTTTCCGGACCTTGGGGGGGGGTTGGGTGAGTTTGAGGCTGAAACGGCATCAGGATTACCAGCGCTGGATCCAGGACTCTGCAAAGCAAAAGAGACAGTTTATTAGAAGGAAATGGCCTTTCATCAGGAAGAGTTATGGTTAACGTGAGGTCAGGACCAGTAATGCATAAAGTTCAGGTGGGTGTGATGGTCCTGAACAAGCACGTGGACCATATGAAAACTGGAAACTCACAAATGGTACAGGATAAAACATGCCCTGCTCCTCGAAACAGCTGAAAGGTTTGTCAGAACCCATGGGTTCACTTTCTCTGTCAAGCATTGATGAGACTTCTGAGTCCAAGTTGGACATGGCAGTTGTTGCAGCATCAACATCTTTGTCAATGGAAGGAAAAAGTGAATTTCTACCGAGGTGTTCCTGGCACAAGAGGGGAGCTCCCATGCAGTACATGCCATGCATATCAGAAACTGAGTCAGAGGAACCTGATCCATTCCTAAAATAGCCCAGGAGGCTCTCCAAATGAAAAGAACTGGCCTATGTCCTCGGACTCAGAGGGGGAGGGATGTTGTAATTGTAACAAGTTCAGCCAGATGGACCTCATAGAATGAGTTTCCTGATCGGGGCTGTTAATCTCTTCTAATCAGGAAGTCCTGGCTGACGGATTAAAACAGGAGTGTCAGAGATACTGACACTCTGGGTGCTGACTCTGATGAGGTTGTGCCAGAGTCAGGGACTTTCCACGTGTAAATAAAGGGTGATTTAGTGTCGAGATACTAGCTTGTGTGAAGTTTTTCAATGTTATACTGGTAATTCACTAGTTCAGTAATCCAGAACCTCAGGGTAATGCTCAGGGGTCAAGGATTTGAATCCCACCTAAGCAGATGGTGAAATTTGAATTCAAGAAAAAAAAGTGGAACTAAAATAAAACTAGCCTAATGGCAACCAAGTAACCATTGTAAATTATTGTAAAAACCCATCTGATTCAGTATTGTGCCTTTGAGAAGGAAATCTGTTGCCCTTACCCAATCTGGCCTACATATGACTCCAGACCCACAGGATTGTGTGAGATTCAAAATTGCCCTCTGAAATGCTCCTAGTATGCTACTCAGATCCAAGGGCAGTTTTTAAAAAATTAACACCAAATCTCATCTCATTAATATATAGTTTCCTATTTGATCATGCATTTGGCCAAGGACACTACACTGAGGAACTCCTGCAAAGACATAATCGAGCTGAAATGACAGGCTTCCAACCACCACAACCACTTTCCTTTGTGCCAGGCATGCTGCCAACAGAGTTTTCCCCCTGATTTCCACTGATTTTTAGTTTTGCTATTAATTGTATCAATCTGTTTTTAACCAATGGCAAGAAAGTAGCATGAACTTTAGCTTGCAAATCCACAACCTAAACTCAACAGCTTTTTAAAATTGCTACACACATGTAATCAGACAATTGGACAAGACAAAACACAGATATGAAACAAAAACAGAATTTACTTGGGAAAGTCAGCAGATGTGGCAGCAACTGTGGAGAGAGAAACAGAATTAATGTTTTGGGTCCAGTGACTCTTCCGCAGAACTGGTTGTAGCTAGAGAAGGAAGTGAGAGGAGGCGCAAGAGTAAATATTGATGGAAATGGAGCCCAAAGGGAGAGAACAGTGGTTGAACAGACAAAGGGAAGGGATAATGATGAGCCAGGAAGAAAGAAAAGCTACTGCTGGGGATCATTTGTGAGTGAAAATTACTTGGCTGTGATGAAAGTAGCCCGTGTCAGGACAGGGTCTGGGATGTCAAGATGGGTAAAGGATATGGAAAAAGGTGCCCATACCCTAAAACTATTGAACCGGATATTGAGTCCTGAAGGCTGCGGGGTCCCCAAACAGAAAATGAGAAGCTTTTCTTCCACCTTGTAATAAGCCTCACTGGAACACTGCAGCAGGCCTGAGACAGAAATGGTGGCTAGTGAACACAGTGATATGTTGAAGTGGCAGGCAACTAGAAGTCGGGGTCATTTTTGCAGGCAGAACATAGGTGTTGTATAAAATGGTAGCCTAGCCTGCACTTTGTCTCCCCACTATAGAAAGCACCACTTTGTGAGCAGTGAATGCAGGAGACTAGGTTGAGTGAAGCCTTGGATAGGGAGGACAGGGGAAGCAAACAGGTGTTACACCTTCAGTGAGTGCAGGGGAAGGTGCTATGTGGCTGTGGGGATGTGTTGGGAATGGAGAAATGGACCAGGGTGACCCAGAGGGAACAGTCATCACAGAAGGCAGGTAAAGGAGGGGAGGTGAACCTGCGACTGGTGATGACTTCCCACTGGAAGTGGTGGAAATGGCACTTTATGATTTTTTTTGGATCTGGATGCTAGCGGGGTGTAAGTGAAGATGTTTGGGAAGGAAAAGATCAGAGAAATTCAGTTCTGGTGCCAGTCTGGATCACAGATGTCAATGGCTTGTTTTCTTTTAACCTTCTATTGACTCTTTCTGATTCTTTGTGAAGGACACGAAGTTTGCATGCATTGATTCCCAGTCTTCCATTCACTGGTTTACGATTTGCACTTTTGGTGCTTCTGAAAGTGCTTTGTCCTTTGGTTTCCCCCTCAAATGAGTTTGCAAAGAGGGTAATTTACAGGAAAATGTTGAGAACAGCTTCCAGGACATCTGATGTAACTACTTCATAGAGAAAGGAGAGATCCAGGTGCCTTTTCTTTGCACGTTAGATGATTGTCCTGTCTTTTCCACAAATGAGACTGTAGCCATTCATTCAGGCCAATCAAGAAGCTATTACTTATGCTGAGCTCTCTGTGACCCACACAATTCGTCGGTAGAAAAAGAAAATCAAACAACTATCTACATGCAGTTTCATGTTAATTGTATGATTTATATGTGTTAATACCATTTAATTTAGAGTTTGGATTTTGAAGTAATGGCTTGAGGGTTTTGATCGATGTGTATGATTGGGTTTAATAGTTCATTTATAACTGGAGAGAGCATATATTAAAAGACATTAGTTTTTGGTTTAATAGAATTAAGGATTGATCTTTAAAAATGAAAACCAAATATTCAAAAAGCTTTTCAATCAGTTCACAAAAGACCTGGCTAGGGCCAGAGGTAAGAGCAATTTTGCCTGGAAAAAAAGAGTTAGTTCATACAGTCAGTAAATAGGTTACATCACTGTATAAGGATATTTGTTTGAAAATTCCAGACCAGAAGTGTTTGGTTTAAACCCTGAAAGGGTTACTTAAAGTTAACAAAGTTTAAGGTCAATTGTGTGAGCGATCTCACAAAAGATTATCAAACTTTCAAGACTGGGAAGTAAAAGAAACAGTTAAGTCATACCTACAGATACGATAGAAAAGGGAACTCCCTCCGGTATTCGAACACTGTAAAGTGATGGTGCTGGGAATAGATGAGATTTTATTTTTCATATTTTTGAAAGTTTTCAAATTGTGTGAAATGTAAAAAGTCGGTTTTGTTCTATTTTATCTGTATTCCCTTTGTGTAATAAAATTAAGTTTTATTGTTAACTCCAATACTGCAATTACAAGAGCTTGTGTTCAATGAAGGACTACCATATTAAATTGAAAAAAAAACCTATCAAGCCAGATTCCAGTCTGAGATCTGACTTGTCAAATAGTAATATCTGTTGCGATCATAAAAAGTGGATGCTCCTGCTAGATTTGAACTAATTAGACATAAGAGGGAGTATTTTCTTTTAAAGTAAGTTACATGAAGATTCTGGACATAAAATAGTCATATTGTAGTGAGATTTTGAGATGGTTTCAAATTTTGCTAAGAATTATCTGGATGTGGATTATTTGGAAACTTTGGTAGAAGCAAAACTGAAAGGGTTAGCAGACAAATTGAAGTTAGAATTAAATTAGATGCTTCAAGTGATTATTGGAAGGCAGCGAACATGAAACTGGGATATCAGAGCTGGAGTTAACAAAGAGTTAGAAATAAAATAAAAACTTTTAAGTTCAAGAGAGAGAAACAGAACCAAAAAGATTTGAATTTGAGGACAGAAAGTGCGAAGGAAGATGGAAAGTGGAAATAAAGAAAAACAGAAAGGGAAGAAGGGTCTCGGCCCAAAACGTCAGCCTTCCTGCTCCTCTGATGCTGCTTGGCCTGTTGTGTTCATCCAGCTCTACACCTTGTAATCTCAATACCCTGTACTTAGTGTGCTGGAATGTCCTAGCTCATGGCTGTCTCTTTCACCTTACTAACGACTACAACCCGTAGATTTTGAGATGTGGCCATGCATTGTATTTGTTGCAGATATGAGACTGATGCATTGCAGTGCCATACAGCAACATATTCACCTTCTTGATTGATCACTGTTGACAACCATCACAACCTGACCAGCTTTGTGCCTGTGTTATTCATCAAGGCAAGACGGGGATACTTTGACCCTTAACTCTGGCTGAGGGGGCAATGCATAAAAAGGCATGGCAAGACAAAGGTACAGTGAGCATCCAAGCTTAGGAAAAGTGAATAAGTGGGGAAAGACCTAGCGAAGAGCACAGAGGTGCACTCTGGTCAAATCCATGAGATGGATGCTTGTCCCTGCGTTTCAATGAAAGATGCTGATGCATTCCAAAGTTCAGCTTGTAAGTGCAGAACCATATTGTAGGTTGATCTGAGAGGTGCCATATAGGCACAGTCAGGTTAATGTCTGATACTAACATCAATGGCTGGGGGTTGGGGGTGCCGTGAAATGTTGGCGACTGCTGTCGAAAATGAGGACCCAGAGGAGCAAGCTGTGACCTCAAGTTGCCAGGTAACCATTCTGGCTTTCATGTTGGGAATTGTCATCATTCAGCTTCTATCCAACAAGTGGGAGAATGGTAAATGAATGATCAGGTGCGATTAGAAAATAATGGCATGCTAATACATGCAAATATATGCAAATAGGACTCTTGTTGCTCACTAATGAGATTCTCATTTTGCTGTTCAAAACTAGATTGAAGAATCACACTTTTTGATCTCTAAGTCGAGAATCTCACCGCATTTTCCCAACTGACTCACTAATGTCATTCGGGGGCTGGCAAGATCACACGCATAGACTCCGAAATTGTGATTTCTCAGTAAAGCTCTGTCAGTCAGAATATGCACTATTAATTTCCACCATGCAGTCATTGGTGACAGATCTACAATCATATCATTTAATGCGAACATGCAAAGTTGACAGACACCAAAAACAAAGTCCAATATGCATGATCCACATCAATGCTAACAGCAGCACGCAGAAAATGCAATGTTATATTATCACCTGGGAGTGGGAACAAGGTAGAGAAATGTCCAGACAGGGTACATGCAAAAATAATAATTAAACATTTTTTGACACTTTAGTGAGCACGTAAAAGAACCTGTAAGAGAAATGATAACATTTAACACTGGAAAAAATTTAAATAAATATGTATTTTCTTCATAAGCTCAAAATCTTCCTTGCTCTTTCCTACAGATTGTCTCAAATATAACACTATTAGTTAAAAACCAAAAGAACTGTGGATGCTGTAAATCAGGAACAGAAACAAAGTTGCTGGAAAAACTCAGCAGGTCTGGCAGCACCTGTCAGACTGAGCAAGGGTCATCGGATCTGAAACGTTAACTCTGATTTTTTCTTCATGGATGCTGCCAGGTCTGCTGAGCTTTTCCAGCAACTTCGTTTTTGTTCCAAACGCTATTAGCTGTCAGCTCGAATCTCAGTTATATGGTAGAATGCTGGATGTGGGCACAATTACAACATTTAAAAGACATCTGTATAAGTACATGAATAGAAAGATTTGGAGGGATATCAGTCAGGTGCAGGCAGACGGGGCTAGTTTAGTTTAGGATCATTTTCAGCATGGACTAGCTGGGCTGAAGGGTCTAGTTCCATGCTGTATGACTATATAATGTCAAGGAAATCACAAATAATCAATGTTCCTAAATTGTAGTGTTACACATCACATATGACTAACAGTACCCATCAATTGGATTACAGACAAGGATAATATAAATAACATGGTACTGTTTGACCTGAGGTTGAGCTATATCAATAAACATGAAGCTCATGTCAGTGGGCTATGCAAAGAACCTAAGACTCTACTTAAATGTTTTCCCATGAATACTTAGTTAATGAATAAATTTGTTAATCGAAAATAAATTTTAATTGTGTCTGTATGTTGGCATTAACAGAAGGTTCATTTCTATACCTCAGAACAGTTTGAAACAGTAGCTGTTGGGTGAGGAGGTATGTGTTTATGTGTGCTTCTTTAAATGAATGCTTAACTAAGTGTTAAAGTTGGCTTCTGTTCTATCCTCCACCATCTGGCTTTCTGGAATAAACCAAAATGGACTGGAAGACTTTAGAACTCATTTACAATTTTGTAGCAACCACAACAACAGAGTTCTACCACATTGCTTTTATAGTGTGCAGCCTCATATTGGGGATAAAATTGATTTTAGTTGATAGTGGAATATGAAAGATATTGGATATGCCATCCAAAGTATATACCTTCATATTTTTGATTTTACATAATTGCCCAAGGTTGAAACACTCTGCAGATGGAGTGGATCTCACCACACCGATAATGTGAGCTCCTCTTAAATTCACATTCTACTGTTCAAAGCTAACTGAAATAAATTATCTAGTAAAGGTTATTTGTAACATTATAAAGAAAGAACATTTCTACTCTATCACAAGCTGGTCTAAAAGGCAGTGCCATTCTGTTCTTGGACTGCAACTGAATGATGCTCAGCGTGATGTACATGTTGGGGAAAGAATTAGGTTTGATGTATTTGTACTAGAAAGATTACTGATGATACCAAGCTGTGTTAGCTGGTGGTAAATACAAGAGAGGATAATAGTATTAAAAAAAATGGAATAGTAAAGTGAATGGGCAAAGAAATGGCAGGCGTATGAATGCATTTATGACTTTATGAGAGACAGAGCAGAAGAAATATTCCTTCATATTTCCTTTACAATGCAGTTCCAGAAAATGACTGGAGGCAATGATTCCCACTGTGTTCCCAAGATGCCAATAATACAGAAATATAGAGGAAGCGAGCAGTTACATGGAAACATTGAAACTATGAGGAGGAGTAGGCCATTCGTTCCCTGGAGCCTGTTCTATCATTTAATATGGTTATTGCTGATCCACTATCATAGTGCCGTATTCCAGCTTTCTTTCCATACCCCTGATCGCTACAAAATGTAAAATTGTATCTATCTCTCTCTCTTGAATATACTCTGTGACCCAGCCTCCACAAGCTTCAAAAGTAACAAATTTCACAGGTTGACCATCCTCTAAGTGAGTAAATGTTGCCTCCTTTCACTCCAAAATTACCTACTTTATGCTCTGAGATTGTGACATCTGATTTTTGACTCCTCAAACAGCAAAAATATTCTCCTTAGATAACAAGGTGTAGAGCTGGATGAACACAGCAGGCCAAGCAGC
>JAHRHZ010000046.1:31667723-31700893 GCA_024137785.1 Ginglymostoma cirratum
GGCCAAGCAGCATCATAGGAGCAGGAAAGCTTGACGTTTCGGGCCGAAGGGTCTAGGCCCGAAACGTTAAGCTTTCCTGCTCCTATGATGCTGCTTGGCCTGCTGTGTTAATCCAGCCCCACACCTTGTTATCTCAGATTCTCCAGCATCTGCAGTACCTTTTATCTCTCTCAAGAACAGGAGGTAGTCTGGGATGAGCTCAGGGAAGACGCACAGCCATATGCCATGTTCGTGGAGGATTGGGATCTGCCACTACCCTTCCCAGAGGAATCAGCTCCTTCAGCATTCCTACAGACATCCCAAGCTGTAGTCAATCCGATTACTCGATCAGGAATACTGCTGATGAACCAGCAGTAACATACATTACCACATTTACAATAGCACAACTAGCAGAAGTCAACAAAAAGATCCCGGATTTTGAGCCATCAGCAGACGCATGTGTATTCTTCGATAAGATCATACAACAAAAGGTTTCTCATGGGCTTGATGAGAGACAGGGGGTAAAACTCATTGACATATGTTTGAGCCCGTCAGTGCAGTCTGCAATCCCAGCACCTCTAAATGTAGGGGAATGCACCCTAGCCGATATGAAAGAGGCAATGCTAACAGCAATTGTGTACAATAGAGGAGACCCCATAGGCGGACTTAACAAATGTACGCAAAGAAGCAAGAACACCCGACTGCATTCACTGGTCATTTGTGGGTACATTTTATGGGAGTCTATGGGGATTTAGACAGAGGTCAGTTACCCAAGGCTGACGTAGCTAAGTGGGCTAGGACTTTAGTTTCACACGCAACCAAAGAGAGTAGCAAGGCGTGTGAGAACTTCGATCCCACAGACCAAACTCACAATGAGGCATGGGTTCTGAGGAGAATATCCCGGGTGTAGGAAAAAGAAGTCAGCAAACTAAACAAAAATAAAACAGAGAAAGGAGGGAAAATGCTTTTTTTCCCAAGCCCAGTGTGGAGAAATGAAGGAAGAGAAGGTAATCCCTCAGTCAATCTCATGATGAGGTGTAACCTTGCCATTGATCCAGGGAATGCCTGCTTGTGGAAGATGCCCCTGATTAGCAAGGTGCCTCCCATCCTCTCAACAGGAAATAATGTTAATCAGATCAGGACAATAGGAGAGTTTTGGTTCAATCCCCTAACAATGACCAAGGGTCTGGGTATGCAAGAAGTGATTGTGAAACACAAAGGGGTATTCACCCAGCATAAACATGGCTGTGGGTGAATACCGGGAGAGGTGATAATCGAGGGGTCAGACCCAAAACCACAAAGACAATATGTTTGACTATTGACTACTGGGAACTCAAGAAATTCACCCCCCTCACTGCACCAACAGTAGCCACCAGCTCAGCCACAATAATGAAGCAAGCCCCACAAGCAAAATACTTCACAGTGCTCGATATCAGTGACAGTTTCTGGTCCACACCCCTACATCAGCCCTGTCAGTATAAGTCCACATTTACCTTCCAGGAACAGTATGCCTGGACCTGTTTACTCCAAGGCTTCCATAACTCACCCTTGATTTTCCACAGATGATTAGCCAAGACATTGGAAACGTTTTCCTGGCCTGATTACCAAATAGAAAATGTAGACGACCTGCTCTTACAAACTGAAACAAAGGAGGAACACATCCAGCTCCTAGATGAATTACTCAAACTCTTGCACATCGCAGGTTGTAAAATAAACCCGAAAAGGGCACAGATTCCACAGCATAGGATTACATACTTGTGAACAATAGTCACCTATGGGAAAAGAGACATAGACCAAAAGCGAATAGATTCCATTGCGCGATTCCCACTTCCCCGAGTAATTAGTGCAGTCTGATCTTTCTTGGGTCTAGCGGGATACTGCAGGAACCACGTTGATGGGTTCACCACTAAAGTGACCCCACTCACGGAGTTGCTGAAAAGGAACACTGCCTGGAATTGAACATCCCAGCGCACAAAGACAGTGACTGATTTAAAGCATGCCCTCGCAATCGACCAGTCTTACTAGTTCCCGACCCTGACTTACCGTACGCCCTAGAAGTTGCAGCCACAGACAGTACAATAGCTGCCATTCTGCTACAGGAATGACATGGTAGGTTAGGCCCAGTGGCTTACGGCTCCAGAGTCCTACAGCCCATGAAACAAGGGTTTTCCATGTGTGAATGATACCTCCTTCCAGTTTTTTGGACATTCCAGTACTATGACTATATTGTTGGTTTAAGTCCTCTGACTATCTTAACTGAGCACATCCCAATCCAGTTCCTGCTGGACGGCTGAATCAAGGACAGCTCAGTGAGCCAGACCCAAGCCGCAGAATGGACTCTGTTGCTTCAAGGTCGGGACATTACGGTCAAACATACCACATTCCTAGCTGATAACCCTAAATTACGGGGAGACCCACATGACTGCCAAATAATAACAACAAAACATCCCATTCATCCCAAAGCAACAGGACAGACAGAGACAAGGAAAAAGCATAAACAGGTAGAAACTGCAGTCAAAATCTACATAGACGGATCCACCACAGTGGAGAACAGTTGTCAGATCACCGGCTGTGGTATATATATGTCAGACACGCAGGGGAAAACACTCACTGAACTCACTTTAAAATTTGCCCTCTAAGTTCCCAAGCTGCAGAACCAGCAGCTGTAACCTACCTGGTAAGCCATCCCAATCTGTTCCCTCTACCTGCAGGCATATACTCTGATAGCTTGTTTGTATGCAACAGCCTCACAGAATGTTTACCATTATGGGAAGCTCGAGGCTTTATCTCTGCTGATGGGTAACCACTACCATCACACTACATAGAAAATTGTCTCAGAGATAGTAGGAACTGCCGGTGCTGGAGAACCTGAGATAACAAGGTGTGGAGCTGGATGAACACAGCAGGCCAAGCAGCGTCAGAGGAGCAGGAAAGCTGATGTTTCGGGTCTGGACCCTTCCTCAGAAAAATGAAGGGTCCAGACCTGAAACATCAGTTTTCCTGCTCCTCTGACGCTGCTTGGCCTGCTGTGTTCATCCAGCTCTACACCTCGTTATCTGTAGAAAATTGTCTGGTGCGTGCCCAAATTAATCCAGACAGGTACATCCAAAAGGGAGAACTGAGGCATACCCTTCCAGTGGAAGTGTCCTGGGCGAATCTACAAACTGATCGTATACGTCCCCTTCCATGAAGTAGGAATGGATTTACCCATATTCTAGTAATCATAGATACATTCACAAAATGAGTTAAGGCTTTTCCCATTAGGTCAAATACAGCCAAAACAACTGCACAAATCCTAACACAACAGGTATTTACAAGGGATAATAGGAACTGCAGATGTTGGAGAATCCGAGACAACAAGGTGTGGAGCTGGATGAACACAGCAGGCCAAGCAGCATCATAGCAGCAGGAAAGTTTGACGTTTCAGGCCTAGACCCTTCATCACAAATCCCACCACGGCAGATGGTGGAATTTGAATCCAATAAAATATCTGGAATTAAGGATCTAAAGATGACCATGAATCCATTGTCAATTGTTGGGGAAAGAACCAATCTGGTTCATTAACTTCAGAGGTATTTACAAGATGGGGTTTACCCCGCACTATTGAGTCAGATCAGGGAAGTCATTTCACTGACTGAGTCGTGCAGAATGTGATGACTATGCTTAGTATCAAACAGAAATTCCACATTGCATACCACCTCCAATCTAGTGGGATCATTGCAAGGCTGAATCGCACCCTAAAAGGGACGTTTAAGAAGACAGTGCAGTGGAACTATAAAACCAGGGACACAGTAGTTCCATTTGTCCTTAAGATGACACACAACACCATCTCACGATCCAGAGGGTATACCCCCCATACCCTAATGACAGGGCGATCCATGAGAGGGGTCAACTACTTGTTCGGACTTGACCTCACAGAACCTGTCCTCATCCACTAAAAAGTGGTGCAGCAGCTCACCGAAAATAACAAGGCCATGTAGTTAGCAGCAGCTGTCAGGTTAGGAACTAAAAGGAAATTAAGAAAAGCTTACTTTGACGGTAAAGTTAACCCTGTTGAATATTCCTTAGGACAACAGGTGATGATACGGACATACAGCTCTAGTTCCTTTCTTTCCCCTAAATACTCAGACCCCACACTGTGGTCAATAAGGCGAGTCCATCAGTATACAAGGTTCTACTAGCCACAGGAAAGACCGGCTAGTACCATGTAAACCAATTAAAAGCCTATGGCACTCAACACAGCCGCTCTCACCACCTTAAAATATGGATGGAGAATGACACTGCCCTAGAGCAAGTGACAAGACCAAGGACACACCCCGGCACATCCTATTGTCTAGACTGCACACATTAGAAAATGTATACTTTCCTATCATTACCATCGACTGCAACTCCATTGAATAATAGACCCCCAGACGATCTGACTGACTTACCGGAGTACTTGATTTCTGTAACCAATCAGAACAACTTGACAGATGGCCCCAGCATGATAGAACTTCCCAATAATTCCCCAATAAGCAAAGATATCGAAAGACCCCAAACCCTTACAACTCAGACCCCAGACAGTGTATCCACAATATGGAAACGAGACAATGCTAAGAGACTAGTGCGGGCAAAGGAAAGACAAACTGAACCAGACCATCAGGGAGAACCCTTCAGCATTAACAGTTTCACCATTAGACAGAATGATAGCACAGGAACATGGGATCCTGGAGGACACAATATTGTCGGACCCACAGAGGCAGAGGATTCAGGACAAACTTATGAGTCTGTTGGGTGCCTACTCAACGAAGGGTATTGAGTCAATATCCCAGATGATGAAATGGTTCCTGGCGACCACGCCAGGCGAGGTACAGCTGTTTCTGATGGTCGGCACTCGTATGCAATTCACATTTAGCTATGGGTCCTGTGGGACCAACTCACATTCTTGTAAATTCCAATGGAATTAACCACAATTGCTTATTTACACCTGAGTGAAATATGGGTGTTCATTCAAAACAAAAGTGGGGGGAGGGTTAGAGTGCGTGCATTACACATGTCACAAACAATTCAGATATTAAACATGGGTAATAACAGAACGACCTTCATCTTCCCCCAGGACAACCATGGCCAGACGAAACATAATCAGGATCCACTTCACCGGGATCATCATCATCACCGGAAGTGACACACTGGACAGACCAGGGTATATGTATCCAGGATACTTATGGTCTAAGCCACCAGACGCAGGCGAATGTGAGGATGGTGTGTTATGGGTACATTCCAATAAAAGTATACTGTTTGGGTGCAACACCCAATGAGTAGAATATAGGGAAATGAACGGGAGCTCAGATGATTGCTGTGTGAGCTTAGAAATCACGGATGATTGATGGGGATTCTCAAACAATGTGTGCCCCAAGATAGGATGCTTAGCAAGCAGCCCAGAAAAGAGATTGGAACTCAGGCAGCGATGACCTAGGAAACTCACAGAGGAGATAGTCATTCTGTATGAGATTAGGAATGGCCTAAAACCAGCCGCAGAGGCACCCCAACCCGTGTGTCCTGAAGCCACCTCCAGTCCACGAAGCAGGCAGGTTTTGATTTGGACAACCTGGACAATAAACTCAGGGTGCTGACCCATACAGTAAAACAGACTTTGGACACAATTAATGGGAATAGTCGGCATGATACTGAAAGTGATCTAGTTGGGAATAAAGCCAGTAGCCTTATGGAAGCTGTGTTGGAAGGACATGCCAAAACAATCAATCAAATAATAAAAGGGAAATTGGAAAATGACAGCAGGCGACAGAACTGAACCCATGCAGCATATGTGGACAGTGGATGATAGAACAGTTGAGATAGAACCTCGATCAGGTTAGTCAGGGACACGGTCCATCCTGGATCAGCAATAAGCAAATAGAGCATTTATTTAAGGGAAAGCAACACCCTGGATTATCAGGCTGTCAACTCAGGCAGCTGACCAGAGTCTGGTTCAAAGACACCTGTAAAGGGACTCCTGTGAAAGTGTTAAGGATGGTACTAGAACTCCCAATAACCACAAAAGACAGGATTGGAGTAAGGATGCTCGAAGTAGAAAACATAGGCATTATTCAAGAGGGCCTATGGATAGGATAGGACAACATGTTGTCATACGCAGTGGAGAAGAAAGGGAGGCTCATAAGCACTACTCTGGACGGATATTGACAAATTAACACGGTGATAATATGCCCATATGCAATTTATGTGACTGGACATGCACTATGTGGCTTCAAGACAAGCCCCAGTCTAAAGTGTCCCATAGAGGTTCATAACCTGGGTAACCTACAGGGGGAAGAGCAATATTACCTCACAACCTCACTTAGCACATATCAGTATGGGATGGCACAATGCAACGTCACCAACACCACTTTCTGTATTAGGCCACCCCTATCCGCCAGGGTAGGCCTAATTCAGCTGATAAATATACACAAAAGGGAATGGGTGGAGTTTACTGCAAGTGAGGAACTCCGGCAAACTCTGGGAGAATACCTGGAGAAATACATCACTGGTCTCAAACCCCTGCCAGAGGAGTTACACCAAATCTGACCCCGATTGTCCACAGCCCAAAGAACAATCACCAAGGTAATTAAGCAGGCCAAAGCTGTCAAAGAACGACTAAAAGAAATTAAAATTAAGACTGTATCAGAGATAAAAGGTACTGCAGATGCTGGAGAATCCGAGATAACAAGCATGGGGCTGGATGAACACAGCAGGTCAAGCAGCATCATAGGAGCAGGAAAACTTGACGTTTCGGGCCTAAACCCTTCATCAGAAATGGGAGAGGGGAAGAGGGTTCTGAAATAAATAGGGAGAGAGGGGGAGGCGGATAGAGGATGATGCCACCCGAAGGCTGCAGGAACAGCAAATCATATTCAGCCTGGGAACCCTGCAGCCCAATGGTATCAATGTGGATTTCACAAGCTTCAAAATCTCCTCTCCCCCAACCGCATCCCAAAACCAGCCCAGCTCATCTCCACCTCCCTTACCTGTTTTTCCTCTCACCTATCCCCTCCTCCCACCTCAAGCCACACGCCCATCTCCTATCTACTAACATCATCCCGCCCCCTTGACCTGTCCATCCTCCCTGGACTGACCTATCTCCTCCCTACCCCCCTACCTACACTCACCTTTACTGGCTCCATCCCCGCCTCTTCGACTTGTCTGCCTCCTCTCCACCTATCCTCTCCTCTATCCATCCTCTATCCGCCTCCCCCTCTCTCCCTATTTATTTCAGAACCCTCTTCCCCTCCCCCATTTCTGATGAAGGGTTTAGGCCCAAAACGCCAAGTTTTCCTGCTCCTATGATGCTGCTTGACCTGCTGTGTTCATCCAGCCCCATGCTTGTTATCTAAAATTAAGACTTGGTGGGATGATTTCTGGGACTGGGGCTCCAGCATACAAATCCATCACTGGGTCCGTCTTGCATCACATTTGTCTGTGCTGTTAATCCTGGTTACCCTGATGTACCTCATCTTCCTCACTGTCAAATTCACCTGGTGGAAAAGAGAACTGTCTCAAAGACTGAGCAAAGAGACCTCACTCAATTCATGGTCTCCATTAGCCTATTAAAAAGGCACACTATTGCACCACTATTTTTATGCGTTCTTACATTGAAATTACCTTAGTCTACAAGCTAACTGTTACTATGCAGTTGATTATATGAAGTCTGTAAATTAATTACATCAAATTTATAATTCAGTTAGCCAGGTATTTTAATTGCATCAAATTGCATTACGTATCTACTAATCGTCTTAAAGCATCCTATTCTATGGTTTTGAGAGATATCATATTATGGGCTTCTTTACCTTTGTATCATAAAAGTCCTTTTTACTGACCCATTCTCAAGTGCTCCATATTTACTACGACTACTGCGTTCTTTTTCATTCATAACCTTTACTGACTGCCCATTCACACATGTTCTATATTTACTAATAATATCGCGCTCTGATTCATTCACAACTTTACCACCAATGCAACCAGCACACTATCTTTACTATTACCGCATTCCATTCATCCATTCATAGATCTTGACATTTCACTGCCATCAAATAGTGCTTCTGTGAAATTGAATGAATGAATGAGTAAACCGACAATAGTAGTGAAATCCAAAACCCAGATGCGACACTCAGTTTTAATAGTGAATGAAATCCCAAGAACCAGCTGCGGCACTCAGTCTACTACTGTCTCTTTACTTTGTTAACTACGTATACAAATCCCAACTTAGTAAAATCATATAGGCCTAATATTTTTCTTTCCCTAGTATTCTCTGACATAAAGAAGACTAACATTTCTTATTTCTTTGGATTATTTGTTCAAGGGTACAAACCTTGATTAATCACTTCTGACACATATGTTCGTGACCCTTATTTTGTAATGTTTGTTTGATCATCAATAGGAATTCCTGATGTCTTATTTATTCTTAGTTTACCACGTTTGCTCGATTAGTTGTTCAATTTGAATGGTGATGGTCTACTTTTGAAAACTCTGATGATGTTGCTTGATCTCAGTTGTGTCATTGCCTCATATGTTATTTGTCAGAGTTGAGTTGTTTGAATGTATGTTGTGCTTTGTTTGAGCTTAGATGCTCACATAGTCACCACACAGAAATTGGTCTGCAATCAGATCATCCATCACGCTTCGCGTTCAGGATCGAGAGGAGGGAGTGTAGCTGGACAGGCCACTCAAAATGGCAGAATCGGATTATACACCAGGCATGCTGGGAAATCAAGTCAAGCATTGGCCAAAGTATCTGTGCAAAGCTACTGAAACAAATAAGCTGCAGACCCAGACAGGCAGGCTACAGCTGCAGACAGCACAATATAGAATTGACTAAACCTTTTTACCAGGACAAAGAAAACATCGAGCTGTTTCCAAAACAAAGGGACACCTCTGATGAAGGGTCTTTCCTGCACCTATGATGCTGCTTGGCCTGCTGTGTTCATCCAGGTCCACACCATGTTATCTCGGACACCTCACACTCTTATCTGGGAAGCCTACCTGACTTAAGTGCCCCTGACACTTTCAGAAATGGAGGACCAAATACCGCGCCAGCATCCGCATGGCACTGCCTGATTGGGTCTGATCAATCAAGGTAATTGATTCCTGATCAATCCATTGGTGGGATTCGAAGATCCTCCCAAAGGGGTGCAGAACCTTCCAAGGATAAGAATCATCACAATAGCACTCTCGTGCACGGTAACTCCAGACCAACCACCATAAGAAGAGGCGTCCCTGGGACCACCTGGAGAGGAAGACCAGACAACCATCACCACATGGATCAAGGCCAAGGTCCAGTGTGGTGATGTTTGATCATTCCAAGTTAAGTTAAAGTACAAGATACTGACTTAGATTTACAATATTAATTGTCAGATTTATCTTATTAATTGTTAGTTTGTAGCACAGCCGTTAGTATAGTATTAATTCTGTTATCACCAATAAAGATCATTGCATATTGCTACTAAGAGTTGACTCATTGTCCTTTGCGGGATATACAGGCTAAACACAGTGTCGCGAGTGCAACAATGCCATCAGCAAACTTGGAAACCTGGTTCCTTCATCAAAGTAATTTAAATATATCGTGAATAGTTAGGGCTCAAGCACCGATCCCTTTGATACATACAGTCACCGGGGAAAAGATCAACTTAAGTCCATTCTCTGTTTCCTGTTTGTCAACCAATTCTCAATCCGTGCCAGTATATTACGACTAGTCCTGCATGCTTTATTTTTGCCCATTGGTCTCTTATAAGGGATCTTATCAAAAGCCTTTTTTAAATCCAAATACACCACATATACTGATTGTCCTTTACATATTCTACAAGATACATGCTAAAAAAACAACCTCCAATGATTACTTAAGCATGATTACCCTTTCGTACACCCATGCTGATTTAATTAATCCCATTAATGCTTGCCAAGTTTTCTGTTTTCATATCTTTTATAAAAGACGAGCAATGTCCCCCACGGCTGATTGTCACCTAACTGGTCTGTAATTCTCTGTTTTCTTCTCTCCCTCCATTTTAAATGCTGTATTTACATTTGCCACCTCCAGTCTGTAGAAACTGCTCCTAAACCTGTAGAATTTTGGAAGATGACCACCAAATCATCCAATATTCCCACGGTGGGATATGAATTATCAGGCCCTGGGGTTTTATTATATACAAGTGAGGCAGGTGGTGAGTTTAGATACATACCAGTAGATTTTTTTGACTTAGCTTTCTGGAAGGTAAGAAGGATATTTACAAAATCTCCTCTCAGAAGATGAAATCATTTGGACAGCGTCCACAATGAGCAGATTGTATGTCATCTGCGAACAACATGGGTTTCATAAATCAAATGGGCATTTATTATGCTTTGCAGTTTTGCATTCTTATTTTCTTTCTGAATTCTGAAGGTTGCACTTTGCAGTTTACAAACTTATCTTTGAAACACTATGTATTTACCAGACTCGAAAGAAGCCCTGATAACTTATTTCTGTTTTTTATAGATTCTGAAATACCAACACCACAATATTGTGAGAAGATTGTAGGTGATTCAAAAATGGAGTAAACCCCTAAAGATGCATGTAATAGATGTTCCCTTTTGTAACTTATTGATGGATGTGTTTCTCAGTAATAGATTTTAAGGAAGATAATTATAGTTTTTCTTAACTATGATGACCTAACTGTAGAAGCGATAGTGAGTCAAAATAGTTACAAGCAGCAGGTGTATTGTATTAAAAACAGGTTTTCAGGATACTGTAAGCAAACAAATGCTTTCCACTTGTTCAATGATATTGTTCTGTCTGATATTTTGATCCAGAAAGGAATGTTATATGAATACATTGAACCTTTGGCTACTAACACCCAGCGGTAATTTCTAATGTAACAATATTGGCAAAAAATGAACTGTTGGATTCCAAATGTCATTACCAGCTTTTAATAGGTGTGACCTAAATAGACATTTCTAAGAAAAAGGAAAAAGCGCTGACTTAAAATGGCAAGAATAATCAGCTAACCATACAGGTGAGCCACGATTTGTGAAACCACGGCAGAATAATCAAACTTGTCTGAACTGAAATTAACACTTTATCAGAAAGCAGTGAAACCCAGTTAGATGTGAAGAAACTATTATCTCCTATTTTGATTTACACCTTTATCATAAGTTTTACATGTTAGAGATCACGATGTGGAGCTACCGGTGTTAGACTGGGGTGGACAAGGTCAGAAATCACACAACACCAGGTTATAGTCCAACAGGTTTATTTAAAATCACAAGCTTTCAAAGCGCTGCTCCTTTGTCAGGTGACATATCGTAGATCAAAGACATCGGCAACAATTATTAACAAAGTGTGGAGCTGGAGGAACACAGCAGGCCAGGCAACATCAGAGGAACAAGACATTTTCTGAAGAAGGGTCCTGACTCAAAATGTCAACTTTCCTGTTCCTCTGATGCTGCCTGGCCTGCTGTGCTCCTCCTGTGTTCCAATTTAAAACCTCACACTTCCCAGACCACCCACGTGACTTTAAACTGTATATTCTTTTACCTTTCTTTCTTACTGAGCCTGATCCAATTTTTTACTTTTTACCTGTATGTGAATGCTTGACATCATATCTTTTTTTCACTTTTCTCATGATTAGCAAATAATTAAAATGCTCTTTCTTCATCTCAAGAACCGAAACTTACAATTGGATTCAAACTGATATAACAGACATTGGGTAACTATATTTTTATCAGAGAGAGGGATAGCCTCACACTAAAAAGAACATAAAACGTTTTTGCAGCCAATCTCGGAGGTTGAAAAGGAGATAACAGTTTCACTCCACCTCAATTAGTCAAAGGATTAGATATTTCTTCTTTAGGAAGTTTTGTTAATTTTCAAAAACAAAATTGTATAGCCACAATTTCTGTAATACTTTCCTCATATAATTTTCTTAGGTCAGTTTCTGAGTCTGAAATGTAAGAAATGAAGGAAAACATCAGTTTTTGGGACTTTGAGTGAAACTTTAAAGTTTGGGTGCTTTGGGTTAATACTTGTTTAAAAAGCATTCCAAGTTGACTGGCTTAGTCACTGTCATCTCAGCAATCTGGGTTGGTTCCAAACTCAGTTTGTAGAAATAGAGAAGTTAATGCTACAACATGTTATATTTCTGGTGTCACTTTCAAAGAACTGTAGAATGATGCAGGACAGAATAAGTGTATCCATCTATCGTGCTGTGCTGCCTCCTTGTAGAATTATCTAAATAATCCCACAGCCCCAATTTTTCTCCATAGCCCTATAACTTATTTTCTTTTGGCAATTTGCCCAATTGTCTCTTGAGGCTTATATCTACTTCGTCCACATATTAAAGGGAAGACAAGGCAAGCATGGCTGACAAGGGAAATCAGGGACCGCGTAAAAGCAAAAGAAAAAGCATAAAACTTGGTAAAGATTAGTGCAAAGTCCAAGGAATGAGAAGCCCATAAAAACCAGCAGAGGACAACTAAAAAAGCAATAAAGTGGGGAGAAGATAAAATATGAGGGTAAGCCAGCTAGTAATAAAATAAGATTGTAAGAGTTCGTTTTAAGGTACATAAAAGGTAAGAGAGAAGCAAGAGTGGATTTTGGAAGCTGGAAAATGAGACTGGAGTCTCAGTGGCGATGGGGAAACAAAGAAATGCAGAGGAACTGAAGGTGTATTTTACATCAGTCTTCACGGTGGAAGATACCAGCAACAAACCAGAACATCAAGACAGTCAGGGGGCAAGGGTAATTGTAGTGGCCAACATTAAGGAGAAGGTGCTTGGGAAGCTGAAGGTCTGATGGTAGATAAATCAGTGGGACTGGATGGAATACACGCCAGTGTTCTGAAGGAGATAGCTGAGGAGGTTACAGAGGCATTAGTGGTGATCTTTCAGGAATCACTGGAATCAGGGACAGTCCCAGACAACTGGAAAATGGTTAAAGTAGCACTTTTGTTTAAGAAGGGAGGGAGGCAGACAACTGGAAACTATAGGCTTGTTAGCCTGCCCTTGATCGTTGGTAAGATTTTACAGTCCATTATTACAGATGAGATTGCAGAGTACCTGGAAGTGCATGGTGAAGGGCGAGTGAGTCAGCATAGCTTCGTTAAGGGAGGTGAAGACTGACAAATCTGTTAGAAGTCTTTGAGGAGGTAACAAGCAAGTTATATAAAGGTGAGACAATGAACATGATGTAGTTGGATTTCCAGAAGGCCCTTGTCAAGATGCCACACAGATGGCTGCTAAAATAAGGATAAGAGCCTGTGGTATTACGGGCAAGGTCCTGGCATGGATAGAGGATTGGTTGGTTGTCAGGAGGCAGAGGGTGGGAATAAAGTGGTCATTTTTAGAATGGCAGCCAGTGACTCGTGGATTTCTGCAGGGGTCTGTGTTGGGACCACAACGATTCACATTATACATTAATGATCTAGACAAAATAACAGAGGGTTTTGTTGAGGTAACAGAGTGTAGAGCTGGATGAACACAGCAGGCCAAGCAGCATCAGAGGAGTAGGAAGGCTGATGTTTCAGACCCTTCTTCAGAAATGTTGCTAAGTTTGCAGATGACAAATATATGTGGAGGGTGAGGTAGTTTTGAGGAGGCAGAGAGGCTGCAGAAGAATGTGGACAGGCTAGGACAGTGGGCAAAGAAATGGCAGAAGGAATACAACGTGGGAAAGTGTGAGGTTATGCACTTTGGCAGTAAGAATAAAGGTGCAGACTCTTTTCTAAATGGGGAAAGGCTGAAATATGAACACAAAGGAACTTAAAGTTGACATGCAGGTTCAGTTAGCAGTTAGGAAGGCAAATGAAATGTGAGCATTCATTTAAGAAGGGCTGGACTATAAGATTAGATATGTACTAATAGGGCTCTGGTCAAAATTGGGAATATTGTGAACCATTTTGGGCCATGCTTCTAATGAAGAATATGTTGGCAGTGGAAGGGGTCCAGAGGAGATTCACAAGAATGATCCGGGGATGAAGGGCCTATCAAATGAGGAGTGGTTGAGAAATCTGGGTCTGTACTCAATGGAATTTAGAAGGATAATGGGAAACCTCATTGAATCTTACAGAACACTAAGAGACCTGGATGAAGTAGATGTGGAAATGGTGATTCCACTAGTAAGGGCGCAATCTCAGTGAAGGGATGACCCTTTACAACTGAGATGAGGAAGAGTTTCTCTAGCGGGAGGGTGGTTAATCTGTGGAACTCATTGCTGCAGAAAGCTGTGGAGGTTCTTGATTTAAGGTGATTAGGGGTTACAGGGAGAAGGCAGGAGAATATGGTTGAGAAACATATTACCCATAATTGAAAGGCAGAGCAGATTCAACAGGTTGAATAGCCTAATTCTGCTCTTTTATCTTATCTTTTTATGATCAAATAGTCTTTCAAGTTGTGCATTCCAGTTTGCAGCCACTTACAATCTACAATCTTCATATCCGGTTTACTTGTTTTGCTGAGAGTCAGTTTGCTCAGTTGGCTGGAGAGTTCATCTGTCTGTAAGGCAGTGTGATGCCAACAGTGTGGGTTCAATTCCTGCACCAGCCGAGGTCATCATGAAGAATTTTTCTTCTCAATCTCTCGCACCAGGTGAAGTGTCGTGACCCTCCAGTAAAACCACAACCTAATTTCCCTAATGAAAGAACACCTCCAGTAGGACTATGGCAACATTACTTTTATTTGTTTGCCAATCACCTTAAGTCCGTGTCTTCTGATTGCTAACCTTCTCCCAATAGAAATATTTACTCTTTCTAAGCAATTCAGGATGTTTAAACCATTTTTGACCTTTGCTACTATACGGAAAACAATAGTTTTCTGACCTCTCCGTATGACTGAAGACCAACATGCCTATTACCATTCTATTAAATCTCCAAATCTTTACTGCCATAAAAAAATGCACTCATGCCACAAGTACTCAAGGATTAGCTTCTCTGATACCTAAAGGCAGGGGAGATTTGACCAAGGGAAGAGAAGCTGTTGATTCCCACTGAATTAAGCATTTTGAATTTCAATCAAAAATCAATTTCTGACAAGAATGCTTTCAACTCCATCCCTAAATCCTCTCCAAGGTCATGATATTCTTTCTCACCCAGAAATTAACACAGATTTTCAGTTCAGGTGTAACATAAAAATTAGCATGGCTTTCTTGCTTTTACACTGTGTCCTCTTATTAAGAAAGTCAATTGTTCCAGATGCATTTTCCTGATATGTTTCATCAATTTACTATTTTGATTTTTTATATTTTCAGTTGATGTCCTTTTGCAACATTTTTCACTGATATTAATTTTAATTTTTATGGCAAATATTATTCAGATACTATTCACTAAATTCAGTTAGCTCAGAAATAGTTCTAAATCAAATGTTACATTGCTGTACTTAAAATGTATATAACTACCAAACTATGGTTTTCAATGGATACTGCTCGGATAAATTACACGCCATTATTTGAATGAATGTCTGTATTTTGACAGATTCTAAAATAAACTTCCTTTAAAAATCAATCCTTTGTTAATGTAAATTTTAAAATCCCTGGACTTCACAGAAAAATGTTGACGTCTTACTTATTTCATTTGGCACAACTTCAGACATAAACAATATTTATAGGTTTCTGCACAAGAATAGTATCATTATCTTAGAACATTGTGAAATTTTATTTTATTTCAGGAAGCACAGTTTTGCCATCAAAATTTCCATCTGCTGCCACTGCACCAATCCTTTCCTTTCTTAATTGTAAATTTGGTACTTTGTTAAGGAATGGAATTACTTAATAAAAGTGTCTAGGGTTTAAATTAATGCTTTTCATTTGGTCTTATTTTTGAAAACATATGCTGACAATGTTTTTATTGATCAATAAATATAATTCAGTATGTAAGAAATGTTCTGTGTTCACCAAAAACCCCTACAAATCTTGTGAACGTCTAGCAGTTTCCACTGACCCTGCTCATTTACAAGCCACGCACACGTTTCTTACTTACAAAAAGAGCTGTTGAGCCAGGCAATATTCTCTTGTAATTTATCCATACGCTTTCCTTGTTTCAAAGATCTAGTTCTGCTCACTGCATCAAACTTCATTTGGCTGTTTCCGATGGTTTCTTTTAAGATTAACAGGGCAATTTGCATTTGTACATGTTTATCTTAATAACATTATTGAAATAAAATCTGTTAGCTAAAATGAAAATATAAATGTATGCATATCTTAAACATAATGGAAATAGCATTTCTAAATTAAATGATACTGGAAAAAAAAACGAAAGAACTGCACACGCTGGAAATCAGAAATGAAAACAGGAATTGCTGGGAAAACTCAGCATGTAAGAGAGGAGAGGAGGAAGCAGAGTTAGCATTTTGGATCGAGTGACTTTCTTCAAAACTGTCAGACTTGCTGAGTTTTTCCAGTAATTTCTGTTTTTGTTTCAAAGGATACTGGTTTCAGCAGTGATTATGTTGCATTTACAAAGAATACAAACTGGTTGAATAAAATCACCAAGTCTCTAACACATTCATAAGCTCCATAATGCCAGTTTGAAAGTGGAAAATCAAGTTGTTTTGAAATTAGACAGAGAAATTGCATCGGGGCAACAAGCCTTTAGCCTCTCCCTCTTTCTCTGAAGGTCCCCTCACCAACGCTTGTGGTTTGTAAACCCACAAGATGACCCCATCAAGGCTAATGAAGGGTTCTTGAAGGAAAAGCCTTACTCTGCATCTCTGTTATCAAGGATACAAGACTCCAATCATCCGTAAGTTGATCCAGCGAGAAACCCCAGCACCAATAGATTCTATGGAAAGTGACTTTGGCTGCAGACCAGTTTGCCTAAAGATCCCTTCAGTTAATAAATTGTAGAACTTTACATTGGAGGGAATGTGTGCATGTGAGTATCTGTCTATATGTTAATTTTCAAGAAGGATACTTTGTTGCATTTGTACACACAAGTATATTTTTTTTAATTTTTGCATCTTTGGTTGAGCAGCTTTTTTTGCAACAAACCTAATACTTTATTAGTTAATATAAAGAATGTGGATACTTTGTTTGTAGTACAGAGCTATATATAATCCATATAATCACCTCACTTTTAAAATCAGATTATGCTGTGGCCAATGCAGGAGTGGGACAGGAAAAGCACTGTTCCACCTGTTTTAACAGTATTGGGCGCAAAATAGAACCAAGAAGAAGGGCAAAATTTGGAGCACGGTAAGTTTTCTATAAAGCACAATCTAGCATAAACTTCAACTTGTGACAGCATTCATTCCTCTTGTGTACGAAAAAGATCTGGTTTAATGCACCAGTGCAATATTGAAGGATAGCTGAACTGCCAGAGGTGTTGGCTTACAGACGAAACGTTAAACAATATTTGTCCTCACATATGGATGCAGAAGATCTTGTAGCATTATGTTGATTAAGAGCAGGGAGGTTATCCAATATTTATACCTCAATCAGCATCACAAAATCAGATTATCTGATCATCATACCATTGTTGTTTATGGGAACTTGCTGTGTGCAACTTGGATGTGGTATTTCCCACAGTATAACATTGATTATACTTCAAAAATTCTTAATTAGTTGTAATTAAGCAAAAATGCATAATTTGTTGCGGAGCCTTGAGTTGTGAAAGGCACTATGTATATACGAAAGTCCTTTTTTTTTCATTGCAACATCCCCTTCATTCAGAGCCAAATTAAAATAGTGATTAGAAACAACTTGTGATTTTGTAAGAGCTGCCCATCAATTACTGTCATTGTAATGGGCATGTTTACATGGAAAACATGATTTACTTACCTAGATTAATCAGTTCTCATTTAAGTTAAAAAAAAAGATAGCTCACTGCAGAACAGACAGATACCCCTTCCCAATTGATTATGCATTGATGAATCAATTGAGAGCCCTTCGTCTTGCTTGCAAAAAAAAACAAGAGCACTGAAATTAAAGTCTCTAGTGATACTTGAATTATTAGTTCAAGAGTCACTGGCCTACACTTATCATAGAATTTATGAATATATTGTAGCTATCTAATTTGCATTGGAATTCATTACTGCATTCCTCAAGCTGGTTGTGTAATAACACATGATTTTTCCCTCCCTGAATTAAGAATGAACCTACTTTAAGAGTACAAAATGCTTAGAAAGCAAAACTGATGATTGAAAAACTATTGTCTTCCATCATCAAGAATTTTCTTTGAAAATTGTAATGACAAACTATGTTACTAATAGGTAGAAATTATGTTACTCTAATTTTGGATGGAGCCAGGAAGACGAATATTGAGCAGACTTCATCTCGAACCTCAGGAAATTGTCATCTTCTTCATTCAGATTTGGAAAAGCTAGGAAATATTTAAGAGCTGAGATTTTTCCCAAGTAAAATCTTAATCCTTTCAGAGTTTTTATTGACAGAATCTTGTGTAGCTCCAGGGAGCATTAAGACCAAACATCAGCTTCCTGATGGGTGGTTTGTGTTATATACTGGTTTGAAAGGGTTAATACTGAAGCATGTCATAAGCATTACTTACCACAATGATGTCATGTGGATTTGTGAGCAGATCAGCTTAAGACATTGAGAGTGGCAGGTCTGGGGGACTGATAGGTAGTGAAGCCTTCAGGACCGGTAAGAAAGGGAAGTCATAACTTTTACAAGCTCCAGTCATTCTCAGGAGACAGTAGATGATTAAATCTCAGGAAAAAATAGATAAAAGAATCTACAAAACTGTGGAGAAGTAGACCATAATACTTTTCCCAAATAATGTATAGAAATCGAATAAGAAAGTCCGTTTGAAGTCCCTATACTCAGATTATACTTGCTGTGGCGGAGTTGAGCTCAGGTTCCCGGCAGCAGCTGCATCTGGCGCAGATTGCTAGAGGCAGCAGAGGCAAGTTTGGGCCCAATACGACACCTGGTGGTTTTGGCAGTGGCTGAATCGGCAAAGCGGGTATGAATCAGACTCGTGATAGCAACGGAGTTGAGTTTGTGTCAGGGCAGTACCCGGCGGCATGGAAAGCATCGGCATTGGTGAGGTCCAGTGAGGACTCATAGTGGCAAGGGCATTGGTGGAGGCAGGATGGCAGCAAACGGTGGCAACTTTTGTTCCAGTGATGGCAGCTCAGCGGAGGGAACTTGTGCCTGGCCACCAGGCCCATGGCCCATGGCCAAGCACTTAACAAGATGGACCGTAAAGGTGGGCACTTCTTTTTATTTCTTTATTTTTCTGCTTTTATATTCAATGTTTTGGTTTATTTTTCTGTGTATTAAGATGGCACCAGAGAGTAGCAACACTAAACAAAATTTTTCATTGTATTTTGTAACAAATACAAGTGACAATAAATAAATCAAATCGATTTAAATATTGAAGCAGTGAGACCGAACATTTAGTACTCCTCAAAGTATGCTGTTAAAATCTTTATGTTACCATTATAATCTGTAACCAGTTACTAACTTGCAATAAATTTTATCTTGTTTCTTGTAAGAATCCATGACTATCAAAATCCTAGGGGTTACATTGAACAGAAACTCAACTGGATTCACCACATAAATATAATGGCTACAAGAACAGGATAGAGGCTAGGAATACTGTGGCGAGAAACTCACCTTCTGTCTCCCCAAAGTCTGTCCACCATTTAAAAAGCACAAGTCCACAGTGTGATGAAATACTCCTCACTTCCCAAGATAACTGCAACTCCAACAACATTCAAGAAGCTTGACACCAGCTGCCCACTTGATTGGCACCAGATCCATAAACGTTCATTCCCTCCACCACTAGCGATTAGCAGCACTGCGTACTATTGACAAGATGCACTGCAGAAATTCACCAAAGCTCCTTAGACAGCTTTGATGGCATTTTACATCATCTACCACAAATGAACTGCAGTGGTTAAAGAAGGCAGCTCACAACCACTTTCTC
Organism: Ginglymostoma cirratum; assembly: GCA_024137785.1. Lineage (NCBI taxonomy): Eukaryota > Metazoa > Chordata > Chondrichthyes > Orectolobiformes > Ginglymostomatidae > Ginglymostoma > Ginglymostoma cirratum. The sequence goes on from JAHRHZ010000046.1 coordinate 31,687,583, forward strand.
AAGGGCAATTAGGGATAAGCGATAAATGCTGACCAGCCAGCAATGTACACACCCCATGAGAGAATTAAAAGGACAGAGTCTCTTCTAGTCAGGCCAGAAGTAGATTTTCCTCTCCCATATAAGATCATGCAAACTTGCAAAACTTCTATCATAAGCAGCAGTTTCTTCAGTGCAGCCTGATATGCAGTGGTGCAGGCTTGAGTTGACTGCTCGTTTAACACATGATCAGCAGCAGTGTGAGATCTTTGGTAATAGTTTTACAATATCCACTCATACAGTAGTCAGCAGCAGGGAAGAGCTGATTTTTTAAGAGCCTGACAGAAGAAACCTTAGTTGCAACCTTCAACGAGAAAGAATATGCCAATAAATGGTAAGAGCATTTCAGACATGATAAGTGATTTGCTAGAATAGGAGAGTTAGCAACTCCCAGGAGAAGGTAAATTGGTCGCTCCAAAGTGCAATGCAAAGTGATACTCTGTGGGAGCAGTCCTCAGTTGGAGTTCAACAATGAGTGAACAGACATCAAATGTTCTCTAAGTAAAACTTAAAATTCCTGGTGGGTCAGGGAAATAGTTAAATGAGGCAATGATACAGGCTAGAAAAGCAACAAATTAAAAAATTACTTACACCTCTGATAGAGTATTGCTGCCAGAGCGAATGATAACATGAAGCATTGCTATATAAACAGATGTAAAGGTCCATGAAAAAAACGTTAACTTGAGGTCTCAGACCAAGGCCCATTACAAAGCCAGCGATATCACTGGGCATATAAAAACAAACCTAAGCAGTTCAGATTTAACAGGGACAGAAATCTGGGAAGCCTTCTTTCAGGACATGAGACAGGTGAGTAATTGACCCTAAGAACCAAAGAACCACCATAAAGGGGGGAATTATTCCTTGAAGCTGTAAATAAAGAGACTATCATTTATTAATAGCCACAAACAGTGAGATTCACACACTGAAGTTGCAAAAAAGGTGTGAATCCTTCATTTTAACCTCAAAATGTTGGAGTATGGAAAGCAGAGCTGCTAGTATTATGATATAAAAGTCAAAAATATATAATTCCATTTGGAATATGGCACGAGAAATAATATTTCCAGAGATTTCAGAGATGAGTCAAAGACCACACAGCATTGGACATCTTGATTTAAAAAAAATCTGAGTTAAAGAATAGCTCCTAAATTAGATTTTAAAGATCAGAAGATGAAGTGATAAATACATTTCTACACATGTTTAGGACTACAGCTGATGATATTGTAGCTCACCATAGGATGACAAAAAAACAGACATTCTTAAAGAGGTATCAAAAGGCTTCGACAATCCTTCATCCTCCAAAGAAATAAAATTCTTGAAAGAGTAAAATTTAGTAGAAGTGTTCAACATCCGGCAGAATCCATTGGTGATTTAATTAATGATCTCTACAGATTAGTGAAGAAATACCCTATGGTGATATCAAGTCACAATTTGTAAGAGACAGAACTGCTGTAAGAATTGCTGATGATTCTTTGGCAGGTTTATTACAGTCTAAAGAAGACTTCAATATAGTGACAGCCCATAACAGGGCAGAAGGAGCCCATATGGCAGGAGGGGTGCCAGACATTTGTGTCATCACTCCCTATGAGGGGAGAATCCCGGCCATTGCAGGAGAAGACTCGAACCACAAAATAAGTAAGCACCCTTCATTCTACAGTAATTCTTACAGTAACCTTGTTGTCAATCTCAATTATTGCACACCACTTTTAACCATTAGCCACAATGTTGTCTCTCTCTTTCGTGTCTTGCAGGTTCTACAACCCTCACCATGAACTCAGAGGAGAAATGGCCGGGTTCACCCAAAGTGCCCTGCTGGAGCTTTGGCAAGCCTAGAAACTGAAACGTCAGGGAAACAATTGGTATAGACATGTGGGTACACAATCTGGTGGGCACCTCACAGGAACAGCTCTACAGCTGGCTGAGGAAGAAAGGGACCAGACAACTAGCACTTGGAGGACTGCTGGCACCTACCCTGCACCAGACAGGAGAGGACCCCATGCTGTCAGCAATCAGGGACCTCATCCACTTGGGTTTGGGGTTCCTTGACCCTCGCCCAGGTGCCCTACCTTTGCAGAGAGACAGGGCTGTGCCAATAAGCACCCAACCAGAGATGAAACAACACTTTCGTCTCAGGATACCAGAGGTAGCTAGGCCCTTTACCTCCACCTTGCCTGACCCAGTTCCATGTTTTTCAGTTGAAGCCAGGGAGGTTTAACTTCCCTCTGACTTCCCTGGCAAGTGAGGCCCAACTAGAGATAAGTGCCCCTGGTGTTGCTCCATCAAAGCTCCAGGGCCAATGTGCTGCACATCAGAACAGGTTCCCTCCAGCCCAGCTGTGGAACCAGGGACTACACTGAGATGCAGCGGGAGGCAGAGAAAGAGGAAAACTTTTTGAGGGCACTTTGGTGGCACAGGTGACAGTGGCTTGTACAGGACTCTCAGCTTATGTGTTAATGTTAGCGATTGTACTGTATATGTGGTTGTCAATCTCTCTGTGTAGGCTCTGCATACATTGTCACAACATCCAGCATCACTTAATTGCCAAACATCAGATTCTGTAAATGAAACTCAGTGCTGAAGAATGATGACTCATGGTGACTCATATGGCCCACCTTGCTCAACATCCCTACTGTTTAGCTCCCTCTATATGCAAAGATGTAGCTATCAATGAATTGTCCAACAGTGGCTGTGACCGGGAGATGCAAAACCCACTCAGACGGTCAATGCTGCAGAATGGCCTGTGTGCCTTTGTGCTTTTCATTGTATGGGCCTGTGGCAATTTTTTTTTTCCCTTTCAAAGACCTGTGATTTGTGGCTGCTGCAGACCGTTCCCTCAGAGGGCATGTCACTTACTCCACACATTCTGACTGTGCTCACAGCCATTTCTTCCCCATTTAGCACTGACAGTGGATGGCACCTCCTCTCCCATATTACACTATTCCTACCCACCCATTGCTATACTCTCCCTTTGAAAATCTTACTGCCCCTCTCCCACACCCATGCCCAGACCCTGGAGCACTCAGTTGAGAAGAGAACTGAGACTCTGTCCCACAGCATGGGCACACTTGTCCAACACCCCCACAAGCCCCAGACTCGCCTTTCCGCTTAAGTTTTGTAGACAGAACGGGCACACTGACAATGGGCATCCCCTTGTCTGACATGGCTGGACAGCCCTGGGCAAGATGTGCCCAGACCCCAGACTGGTACCTTTAAATCTCCCTGACCATGTTGGCCCTCTACCCTGCTGCTGCTATAGAGCCCAATGGACTAACTGTGACCCACTCTCTGGGCAGCAGAGGCATGGATACCCTGACTCCCACTGACCAGATGCCTGGCCAATTTCCTTGACACATATGGGAAGCTGCCCTTAAGCTTCTGACTGACAGATGCTTCCGTCGCCCTCAGTGGGGACTTCTCCCCTGAGACTTTTAGACATGGCTGTCAGCTTCCTTGTCACAAAGGCTGCTGGCAAACGGCGCAGTTGTGAGACTGATGCTGCACACTGTTGTAATGCAAAAAATGCGTACCCTTGACTGAAGACTGTCTCCTAGCAAGGCAAACTGCCATTTTTGTGACAGTGCTAATTGACATGACAAGTCAGGACATGCAGGGAGGCACTAAGTGAGCCACTGGTAAGAAAGCGTGCAAGCAGATCCCTGAGACACAGTCTTATCCAGTTTGTGAGCTAAGTGCTTGTCCCTGTGCAATAGTATGCCCACTGCATCCTTTCAATTTCAGCTGCAATACAAATCTGCATTTTCAGAGCACACTACTAGAGTGTCAGAGAGGTGCCAGGATGTTGGAGTGAGCCAGGTGCCAGGTGCCAATGTCCAAGGACCAGCAGCTTGTATGCCTGGCTCCCGCTAATTGTGCCCTGTGTTTTGGAAGTTAAGTGGCTGTGTTTTGGAAGCAGGCAAAATGAAAGTCGCTCAGAGCAAGCCGCTAACTAATTCCACCAGAGAATTATAACAGAAAGTGATCGAGAGCTCACTTGTGTGTTAAACAAAGGTCTCCAAAGTTATCTGTCTTTATTCTATCCACAGTAGAGGTGAATACCTAACAACGTAATATTATTTCACCAAAAAATTAACTTCATGCTATACCTTGACTCGATTACTATCAAGCCTTAATAGCTGAGGACAGCTAGATGAGAATAACTACAGATTTCTGTTAAAACATGCTGAACAGTAGGATAGAAATTGTGTTTACCCAGATAGTGCTGTTAAATTGAACAAAACCATGACATTCAGGTATGAAATATCTGTGTTTGAAACGGGTTTGCAGGCCTTGAGAATTAATGAGCTTTTACTACTTCCAGTCAGACAAACTTGTTTGAAAGAATGTCAGCAAAGCCGAGACCAATGAAGTTCAGAGGCTCAGGGACTGCTCCAAACATTCTCAACTGATGGAACTGCATTGAAGGAAGTTGAAAGAGGATTGATAATACCAGTGTGGGCTTCTTCAAATAAATGGTTGAGTATGTTAATGGATAACGCTGGTTCAAAACAAATTCTAATTGGACTACAATCAGTTGTCTGACTTAATGTATCAGAGATTGTCATAGAAATTTTGTTGTTGCAATCACTGGGCAGGAATCAGGGTACTCAGATCAATACTCAGCTGACCACTTTGCTTGCTTCACATTTCAAATTATTTATTGTTGGTGCTAAGTTGTTATTTACAGTAGGGTATGATTCATATTTGTATGTTGTGATATATTTTGACTTAACACAATGAAGTTGGATATTCAAACATATATGAGCACACTCCATTATTTCCTGCAATTCTGATGTAGACTCCAGGATGAGAAGATTAAAAGAACATCATGCCTACTGAATAGAAATTAGCAAATAGAAAGCAGCATGGATTGTTTGAAAGGCAGGAGGTAAAAAGGCATTTATTATGTCTCCTTCACTTGTATCAAGGGTCGGACAGAAAGAATTAGAAGTGTTAAAGGCATAGACAAGAATGTTGTAGAAGGAATGTCCGTTTGGAATATCGAGGGGAGGATTAGACGTGTTTAGTGGTGGCATTGTACTGGAGATGATGGAAATACTATGATATGGCTGATAGAACTTATACACTTAATGGTAGGGCCTTGGAGCATGTTGCCAAACAAAGAGACTTAGGGGTGCAGGTGCATAATTCATTGAAAGTGGAGTCATAGGTAGATAGGGAGGTGAAGAAAGCATTTGGCATGCTTGCCTTCATTGGTCAGAACATTTGAGTATGGGAGTTAGGATGTCATGTTGTGACTGGACAGGACATTTGTGAGGTCACTTTCAGAATACTGTGTTCAATTCTGGTTGCCCTTCTATTGGAAAGATGTTGTAAAACTTGAGAAGGTGCAGAAAAGATTTACAAGGATGTTGCTGGGCCTGGAGGGTTTGAGTTGTAGGGAGAGGCTGAATAGACTGGAGTTGTTTTTCCTGGAACGTCGAAGGCGAAGGGGTGACGTTATAAGGGTTTATAAAATTGTGAGGAGCATGGATAGTAGGGTGAATAGCCAAGATCTTTTTTCTAGGTTGGGGGAGTCCAAAGCTAGAGGGTATAGGTTTAAGGTGAGAGGGGAAAGATTTAAAAAAGACCTGAGGGTGGCATGCGTATGGAACTAGCTGCCAGAGGAAGTGGTGGATTTGGTACAAGTACAATGTTTAAAATGCATCTGGATGCATATATGAATAGGAAGTGTTTCGAGGGATATGGGACTAGGAATGCTGGAAAATGAGACTAGGTCAGAATGGGATGTTTGGTTGGCACAGACAGATTGGACCGAAGGGTCTGTTTCCATGCTGACTTTATATGTCAAATGTGGAGGCTGTTGAGATGAAAGGTTCAAAACTGGGAAAACCTACTGAGGAGACAAATCAGAGTTACTGTTTCAGGTCGAGTGACCCTTCCTCAGAGCTAGTTTCACTCCACAGATGCTGTCAGACCTGCTGAGCTTTTCCAGCAATTTCTGTTTTCTGTTTCTGATATATAGCATGTCTAGTTCTTTTGGTTTTTATTTAAAACATATTGTGGTTCTGGCAAAGAGGGAGAGACAGAGGACAGAAGTGTGGTAGACACATTTGATGGCAATAACAGTAGAAAGGAATCCTTGCCTGATCAATAAAGGATGACATGTCAGAAAAATCAGTGTAGAATGTGACATTGTCAAACAGATCTGATAGAGAGGGATAGATTGAAAGAATGGAATAGAATCCTTATAGGAAATGAGGAGGAGGTGTAAGCAAGGTTGTCTTGACTAACGTAAAGCAAAGGTGGTTAAATATTCCAGTCAGCATGAAAGCAGGAGCAGGTCGCGATACGACTCATCACTGGACCCAAGAGATGAGGAAGGGAGTTGTGTAAGATTGGAACAAAGAATGTTCCATTGTTACAACCAAATGAGGAGGGGGGATTGGCTCTTCTCTTCATAACCTGCTCTCAGTCAGTTGCACAAATATTTTTAAAACTTCTTTCTTAACATGTAGTTATCACACTTCAACTAAACTTAGATCAAAAATGAATGAGAGTTAATTCTAGGTTTTCTTGAATAAAAACACGTGGAGCTTTATTACATATTAAACTCAAAGAAAGAGTGAGTCACAAATAATACAATGCATTTGTCACCAAGAGAGAAATTAAGGGAAGATCACAAAAATTATTACAAGGTTACAACAGGATATTTTCCCTGCCGTGTGAATATCTCAATCTCTGGATCTTGTGTTATTCCCAAGACCCTATTGGTTGGTCTTCACGCTTGCAATCCTCTTAAAGACAGTAGGCAGGTTCTCAAAATTGGAGGCCCAGTCAGAGTCCTGCTGCATTAGCTAAGCCAACAGTACCCCATGAGAGAGATGGACACTGCTAAGGCAGAAAGTGATGTGCTAGCCTGCTTCCAAATGGAGATGTTCTCATATGGTTTTCTACAACGGAGAGAATGAGAAGGCTTTCAGATGATAGGACTATTGTGGGCAGGAATCCCTCTGCATGATTGATTTAAGGTGAGTCTTCTGCTTTTTATTCTGACAGTTTCTTCATTGGTGCATGGAGCCTCTGCTTCCAATGGATCCCTGCCTGATACCAGCTCTTCCTGCATCGGAAGAGCTGATAGACCCTGCCTCAGCATGGGATTCTCCAATAGCAAGAAACTTCCATCTCCTTCGCAAAATGGTCAATAAGTAGGATCTTGAGTGTTTCAATTGGCAGACTGCCTAATGGCACGGGTTGCTGACTTTGTTCCCATCCCAACCTTGGAAAATGTAAGCAGGGAATGGAAAAATGTTGGAGAAGCCTTCCTTTTGTAGATTATTCATATTTTTCTGGTCCTGCTCTCTAATTTTGTGCCCACAGGACTGAAGATATTCCCCCCTCTTCCCCCCAACTGTTACAAGAAGAGGTTCACAATTTTCCACTTGTGAAGATGACTGTGGAAGATTAACTTCACTGACTGATTTTTGGAACTATTGGTGATCCAGGTAAAAACTGCACTCAAATCCTACCTGTCTCACAAAGTGGATTTCTACTTGCATATTGCAAGTCCATGTTTGATTTGCATATTGCCAAACAGAAAACCTCCCATGAACGAAACAATCAGGCAGTGTTTGGAATGTAATTTTTTTTAACATTACGATATAAAAATATGAGAAATGGAACAGAGTAGGCATTTTGGCCCTTAAACCTGCTGCATGCACTGATTCACTTGCAGGTCAGAAAGCTGTCAAATGTAGCCTTGAATACATTCAAAAAACCAGCCTCCATTGCTGTCTAAGCTCAAGGATTCCATATATTAATGACCCTCCGAGAGATGAAAATCCTTTTTCACCCTCATCTTAAAGGGAGAGGCATTTGATATTGTTCTCCCTGAGTTCCGGATTCCCCAATGACAGGAAGATCCATTCAGAAACTACCTGCCTAACCCTTCAGAATTGTATACTTGTCAAAAACGTCACATCTCATTCTACTAAACACCTGTGAAGATAGATAGAACCTGCTCAACTTGTCATTATAGGACAAGCATTCCATTGCAGGAATCAGCCTAATGAACATTCTCTGAACTGTCTCCAATGCAATTGTCTCTTCCATTCAATAATGAGACCAAAACTGTACACAACATTTCAGGTACAGTCTTACCAATGCCCTGCACAGTTAACAAGACTGCCCTACTTTTACACTTCATCTACCTCACAATAAAGGTCAACGTTCCTTCTGCTTTCTTAACTGCTTGCTGTACCTGCATGTTAACAATTTGTGATTCATTTTCATGGATGCCTAGATTCCTCAGTACAGCAGCATTCTCCAGTCCATTCTCATTTTTTATCCATCCTGCCAAATTGGATAACCTCATATTTCACCACATTATATTCCATTTATTAATTTCCTACCCATTCATTCAACCTATCATTGCAGAGTCTAAGGTGGGACATTTCCAGCCCCTGAACGAGATGGGCAATGACGAATCCATTAAGAAAATATGTGGAGATCTACAAAAATGAGATCCTTGATGTTGAGAAACAATGTCCAAACTTGCAATTAGGTTTTGAAAAAAGAGGTAAGTATTTTTCTAGTCAATGGCAAGAGGCATATTTGGATGTATTTGTAAGACATTGGTACCTAATCTCACTTTATTGATATGCATTTTCCTACTCTCCCATCTGCTGGCTGGAAACGAGATGGTGACAATTCAGGGTGGGTACTTAGTGACTGCATCTCGCTGCTTTCTCCTCCAAGCCTTGGATAGCGATCACCAGGGCATGCTTCATAGTCAGTTACTTGCAGAGCCCCCTGTCCATGGAAGTTGAAATCAAACAGATCAACCTTGCCACATTTATCATAGTACATCTTCAATCCACTTACAATACGTTCTCTAGTTCAAAGTTACGCTTTGGAACACCTTTCATTATGGTGCCAGACACTGTATGCAGGAACAAGCACCCATCTCTTGCAGCAGAACAGGGTGCATCTCAGGACTTGCTTTCTTAATACTCACTCACTTTGTGCCTTCTTGCATGCTCTAAACATGTCTGCCTTGCCTTTTTTTATATTGTGCCATCAATCAAAGCTTGAAGGCTCACAGTACTTCTGTCTTGCCTTGCCTTTTAGTGTAGTCACAATGCCAGGCAACTTGTCATAATTGCCAGCAGAGATAGGTCAAAGGGTTGGTCGCTGTATGCCACCAAGGTATGTCAAAGTTGCAACTGCACACTGTACCAGCAGCTTACGTGGCAAACACACTACATCTGCTTCAAAATAAAGGCCATGCCTCAAAGCTGAAGGGGAGCACCCACACTCATATCATGCTGGACAGCCTTCAGTCAAGGAATTCCAATATCAGTCCAGGGGCTTAGACACAGTCAGTCAGCCACTTGGGCGGACTGGGTTGGGGGTCCATATCTCTACAGTGAGGGTGCAAAGTACAAAAAGGTGCGGCAGAGATGCTTTGACCATCCAAGAAGGCACAAAGTGAATGACCATTAAGAGAGCAATTCCTGAGCCTGTTCTGTTGCCTGAGATGAGTGCTTGTCCCTGCATGCAGTGTCTGGCAGCATCAATATAATGAAAGGTGCTCCAAAGTGTAAGGAGGGAGTGGGTCATGGTCAGCATTGCAGATTCAGTGCAACCAGTCTGGGAGTCACAGTACATCAGTCATAGAATTATACCAAAATCAGTCAGGGGTATGTCCAAACATCAGATGTGTCAGTCTGTTGGCCTCAGTGCGGGCTGGGTCATACCGTGTCTCGGGCTCTATCCACTGACAGTCAATTTGGGTTATCAGAGACCACCACTATGTTAGGGAAAGGTGAGAAATTGATTTTTGGGGATTGAAGGCAGTATGCTGGGATGCAGAGGGAACAATAATAGTGACAGGAGCAATTCAACATGTAAGAGAGAAAGGCAATAGTGCACAGGGGACCATGGGTAACTGCAGGAAATTAGGTTATCAGTGTTCACAAGCACCCTGATTTTGACAGGGCAGTCAGACCAATGTGATTAAGCAGTAGGCCCTTGGATCAGTCAGCTCAATGCTGATGGGATTGACAGGGAGTGCAAGGAGTAAAGGAACAAGGAGGTTTGAGGCAGCATCAGGATGAAGAGGCCCAGAGGCTATTGTCCTTGATGTCAGTTCCTCCAGCTGAGTGGGGTGCGGTGTCACCACAAACTGAGCATGTCATGGGACACCATCACAGAACCGTTCATCTCCTGGAGTGAGACTTGTGGACCAAAGGGGTGGGTGACGATCTTACAAGATATTAGCTGCACTTAATTTTTGGACAACTGGCTTCTACCAAGGATCCACCAGAGACCTTTGTGGGATTGCGCAACCCTTGACCCAGAAATGTATTAGCGAGGCAATTTGTGTCAGATCATACCACTTCGTCTCATTTCCCCATGAGGAGTTCAATGCTACAGCCTGGGAGATAAGTTTTGTCAATATCGTTGGCTGCCCAGTTGCAGGGCACAATAGAGGCTATACACATGTTGCATTGAAAGCGGCCACATTCTAACACTGCTGATTTCATCAATAGAAAAATGTTCTATGTTACCAATGCACAAGTCATTTATGGTCATTGGTACTATATCACAGAAATCTGCATTTGATAACTTGCAAATTGCCGTGATGCTTATATTCTGGAGAGAAACTCAGGATCCTGCTTCATTTCAAAAGTTGGGTGCCTTCAGGATGGTTACTGGGAGACAAGGGCTACTCTCTATGACCATGGCTGGTGAGTCCATTACGCAACACCCTCACTGAGTGTGTAGGATGGGCCAAAAGCTAAAAGTTAACGATAATATTCAACAGCTGCATGAGAAAATAGATTGTACAGGATGGGAAAATAGGCTGGGAAAGTTTAAAATAATACTTAATAAGCTGTGTGACCTCGAATGAGCCAAAGATAACACCTGCACTCGTTTCTCCATCCAGTGTTGTCTGTGCCAGCCAGCAGTTTTGTCTATTGTATCTGTTGTTTTCTGTACCAATTGTTTGTGATACTGTATAAGAGAGAGAGAGTTTCGTTCCAAGCTGCTGCTGCTACTGCTACTGGTAGACTTCACCTTGGCTCGGAATCGTGAACAGTGCCAGGAATGAACCTAAGCCTGCAGACCAGCCATTGATTCATCAAAGAATCCCTACAGTGTGGAAACAGGCCATTCGGCCCAACAAGTCCACACCACCCCTCTGAATAGCATCCCACCCTGACTCATTCCCCTTACCCCTGCATTTCCCCATGTCTAACTCACATAACCTAAACATCCCTGTACACTGTGGGCAATTTAGCGTGGCCAATCCACCTAGCCTGCACATCTTTGGACAGTGGGAGGAAACCGGAGCACCCAGAGGAAACCCACACAGACACGGAGAGAATGTGCAAACTCCACACAGACAGTCACCCAAGGGTGGAATCGAACCCGGGTCCTTGGCGCTGTGAGGGAACAGTGCTAACCTCTGAGCGACCGTGATTGAGGGGTCCCTGACAGGCAGAAGAATATGAGACTTTTTGCTTTTCCTAGAAAGGCTGAGATTTGTTGCTTTTTCTTCCTCTTTTCTTTTCCATTTATTATTACATCTATAATCATTTATTATTGCCATTATAATCATTTATTATTACTTAATAAATGTTCATATTTAAGCAATTTGCTGTTGTTGAGACTTCTCTTAATTATTTTTACCTGAATCTGAAAAAGAACTGCTTGGATAAACGCTGTGACTCAAGACACTGAGTTCAAGTGCCAATACAATACAGATCGTTCTTCAATGAAGATCAACGTGAAGTCGATGATATGCGATCTGAAGATAAGGTTCTTATACTTGGATCTGTCTGGTATGATGTTGTAGTACACTCCGACAAAGTGTGCTGCAAACTCCACGCAAGCTGTGCTTTGCATGATTGGATCAGGTGGTGAGAATATGGGATGTACACTGATGAACTGGGAGACCACAAACAGGCTTCCAAAGAGGAAGAAGGGGATATTCAGCAGGAGGAATATCACCTTCAGCATGACAGTGTCAGATGCGAGTTAGACAGGATTTATTTGATATGCTTTTCCAATGGATATGAATTGGGTAAAGTGGTCACACCTTGCTTGTAAATTGGTTGTTGCTTGAAAAGCTATCAGCTCCTCTTTGATACTAAAAGCAAATTTATTTTTATTTTATTTGTTTATTCTGTTCTTTGCTTTTCTCATTGTTCAATAGACATTTACATTTTAAACCGTTTGACGGCCTTCCAGCATGTGATGCTCCCACATTGAACAATAACAATATGTTACGTTCTGTTGGCTTTCAGGAAAGACTAACTCTCCTTAAGCAGCGCTCTAACATGGTATGGTGCTAAGGACTGACAGCCTCGTTCTTGTAGCTGCAGTTACAATGACAGTCAATTAGACATGGGACAATAGCAATATATTTACGGATGTGAGATTCTATTTCCAATGAAGTGCTACCTATGTGCCCTCAAAAGCTGTTCTTTGCCATTTCCCTACCACTACAAGTACAATGAAGGGCTATTCATGGCTAGCAGCAAATGACCTGGCCATAGCAGTGGAAATCTCAGAAGGTCCCAGTACTGGAAAATACTTTCGCTGCTGGATAGCACACAAAATCACAACAGCAATGCCGCAAAGGTGTAATGCACAGATAATGAGATGAGCAGTAGAAAATTGTGTGTGATAGCTCACAGGAGCTCACAGAAAGAAAATGTCTTTCAAACTCCTCAAAACTAGCATTTAGTATTTTTTGGTAAAATTCAATCCTTTGTATCTTCTTCATAACTTGCTTTCCTACCTAATTGAAAGTAACCTGATTTTAAGCAATTAAAAATGGCATTAGGAAAAGTTATACGGAACAATTTGTTCATTACATTGGTGTGTCGTAGTCGAGTTCTTTGCTAGCTAAAGGTAGACATTGATAATTTTTTCTATGTATCTAATGTACCTATTGAAAGGCACACAAAGGAGTACAATTAACAGGATCTCATTGTGGTGATTAAAACCAACTCAGGACGTGGTAGTTTTCATGTTTCCAAACCTAGATACCATTATGATGTCTGTAAAATAATGCCAAAGATCACAGAAATATCAATTTGAGTCTGTTGTTCTCTATTTTTATAATTCCTTGTTCTTTTAGATTAATTGCCCCAAAAATCTTAATCCCCAGCCAGAAACAAACTGTCTTCACTTCATAGATAAAAGGTACTGCAGATGCTGGAGAATCCGAGATAACAAGCGTGGGGCTGGATGAACACAGCAGGCCAAGCAGCATCATAGGAGCAGGAAAACTTGACGTTTCGGGCC
>JAHRHZ010000046.1:31701293-31722506 GCA_024137785.1 Ginglymostoma cirratum
GGGTCTGATTGCAGATGGCGGAAATATCGGAGGATGATGCGTTGGATTCCGAGGTTGGTGGGGTGGTACGTGAGGACGAGGGGGATTCTTTTTTGGTTATTATTGCGGGGACGGGGCGTGAGGGATGTGTTACGGGAAATGCGGGAGACACGGTCGAGGGCGTTCTCGACCACTGTTGGGGGGAAGTTGCGGTCCTTGAAAAATGAGGACAATTGAGATGTACGGGAGTGGAATGTCTCATCCTGGGAGCAGATGCGGCGGAGGCGAAGGAATTGGGAATAGGTGATGGCATTTTTGCAGGAATGTGGGTGGAAGGAGGTGTATTCCAGGTAGCTGTGGGAGTCAGTGGGCTTGAAATGGACATCGGTTTCTAGGTGGTTACCCGAGATGGAGACAGAGAGGTCCAGGAAGGAGAGAGAAGTGTTGGAGATGGTCCAGGTGAACTTCAGGTTGGGGTGGAGGGTGTTGGTGAGGTGGATGAACTGTTCGAGCTCCTCGTGGGAGCACGAGGTGGCGCCGATGCAGTCATCAATGTAACGGAGGAAGAGGTGGGGTTTAGGGCCAGTGTAGGTACGGAAGAGGGATTGTTCCACGTAACCCACAAAGAGGCAGGCATAGCTAGGCCCCATGCGGGTACCCATGGCCACCCCCTTTGTCTGTAGGAAGTGGGAGGAATTGAAAGAGAAGTTGTTGAGGGTGAGGACGAGTTTGGCTAAGCAGATGAGGGTGTCGGTGGAGGGGGATTGGCCGGTTCTGCGGGACAGGAAGAAGCGGAGGGCCTTTAGTCCATCAGCATGGGGAATACAGGTGTATAGGGACTGGACGTCCATAGTAAAAATGAGGTGTTGGGGACCGGGGAATTGGAAGTTCTGGAGGAGATGGAGGGCGTTTTCCTGCTCCTATGATGCTGCTTGACCTACTGTTTTCAGCCAACCCCACGCTTGTCTTCACTTCATGTTCAACAGCATTATCATCACTCTATCCCTGACCCTCAAGATCCTGGGAGTTACCATTGACCAGAAACTAAACTGAACAGTCATATATATGCTGGAGCTACAAAAGCAGATCAGAGGCTGGGAAATCTGTGATGAATAACTCACTTCCTGAAACTCCACATCCTGTCAACCAGCTACAAAGCATAGTTTGTGTGTGTGATGAAATACTCTCCACTTAGTGGATGAGTCCAGCTCCAACAACATGGAAATAACTCAATGCCATTCAACATCAAACAGCCTACTTTATCTACATGTCATTCATCACCTTAAACATCACTCACTCCACGACTACCACACTGTGCATGAACTATAAATTGTCCTGCAGCTCACAAAGGCTCCTTTCACAGGACCTCACAAACAAACTGACATTACCATCATGAAGGACAAGGGAGCAAGATGCATGGAAGCACCACCACCTACATGTTTTTCTCCAAGCCACACACCGTCTGAACTTGAAACGATGTTGTTATTCCTTCACTATCACTGGGTCGAGTTCCTGGAACTTCCTCTCTAACAGCACTGTGGGTGTCCCTACACACCATGGACTGCAGCTATTAAAGAAAGATCACTTCACCACCTTCACACAAGCAACTAAAGATGGGAGCAAATTCTGACCAATGATGTGCAAATGTCAAGAGTGAATAAAAAATATCAACGCATCCTAATGCCCGTTTGAAGTCTTTGTAATTCATTAACCCCGATTTTAAAATTTGCTTTTCAGTATGAATCTTCATTCACAATACAAATAAGATGTTATGTACTGTACAACAAATTGCATTTTTTTTTCAATAAACTCACTGTGGTAGTTCCTCTCCTGACCAACACAACAAGACAAATATGAATAGTTTTACTGCTTCTACGGCCTGTGAGCTGTACATGGGCTGCAGTGTGTGTGTGGTTAGGTCAGCCACATTTCTGAGAAGACTAACACAGATGAAGACATGTTATCACAAGCCTCACCTTTTTATAAAGTGCTATGTTCTGCAAGTTTATTGATTTAACATTTATAACACTACTCTCTGAAAGCTGTGCTCATACATCAAAACTTTCCAATTACTTGTGCTGACCAATGCCAAGTATGACCGACAGTTCAATATTCTTGTTGCTGAGCATTACTGAAAGAAAAGAGACATTTTGTCAAAGCTGTTCTTCTTGCAGTCATGAGGACAATTTGCAAGAAATACAAATCTAAAGTGCAAACAAAATTTGTACTGCATGAGAGGAGAGTGTTAATTGTTGGCATAAAGCCTCTGATTGGCACATGTGTTGCCATGAAGAACACACTTCGGTATTTCTTGCAAATTGTTTTAGTGAGTGCAAACAAGAGGTCTGATAAAATATGCCTTTTTGCAGTGATACTCAAAGTCTGTACTACAGAATAGTTTAATTTAATTGTTCTCAGTATAATTTGGCATGGATTTCTTATGATTTACCTTTAACAACATTTTTAAGAAGAACAAAGGTGTTCCTGGACTTCTAATCTTCCCCAACCATTTAATAAGAGAGCACAAATCATAGAATCATTTAGGAAGCAACTTTAAGGTAGAAAAAACATGCTCCAAAAGGAGTAAAATAAATTAGGCAATGAGCCAAAGGAGGATCTATGAGGAGGAATGACAGATAAGCCTGACTAAAGATGGAGCTTTTATGGAGGGTCATAAAAGGCAGAGAGGCAAATAGTGAGGTACTGCGACAACATTTGAAATCAGAGGAGTTCACTCAGCAAAGTACATCACTGTCAATGGTCAAATGGAAAAGGAGATGCATTAACAACCAGAACTGGATTTGTCACAACAAAGGACCAATGGAGTTGTCGAACAGCTGAATTTACGGAGGGCAAAGAATGGGAACCGATCAGAAATGCATTAAAATATTTGAGCCTAGAGGTGCAAAGACACAGATAAAAATTTCCACAACATATGATTTGAGGTGAAGACAGGGCGAGTGCTTTCAAACTAAAAGTAATCGACCTTTGTGATGGAAAGAATATGGAACTGGAAACCCAGCCTAGTGTTGAATAAAACATCAAGGTCACAAGCAGCTGCTCAGCTAAGTTGGCTAGTGACATTAAAAGCATTATGTAAATCTAAGTGATTGTTTTTGTAAGAGACGCAGCATTTATTTTTCAGGAGCCAAAGAAAAACTACACTGAGTCCAGTATATCTCCAGTAAAAATGTGCTTTCAAAATGACTTTTCAAAATGGTTATCTAAAGATTTTCAACTGTTTCCCACATCTGTTCTCCAACATTTCCAATTTATTCCCCCAAACCCAACTCCCAAACCAATGTAGCCTCTTATTCACCATAGGTAGCACCAGCACCCTAAGTTAACATTCCTTTACAAGTAAAAACACCTAATTCTCAGCAATTATGAAGGAACCTAATAATTGAGGAAACAGCCACTTGCTGTAATTTCTCTGTACACTGCAAAAGTCACCTTGCTTTATGCTAATAATTAAAAATAAAACTCCATAGACAAGAAAGCTTGGTTATTACAGTTCTTCATGCAGTTTCAGTTTAATAGTTTTCTATGCAACCAAAATAGATTGCCAAATTCGTGCCTGCTTGTTATACCATAGTATGTTAATTATTCTTAATGAAGTTCAGAATGTGTAAAGAAAATGTCAGATGGCTCAGTTAACTAAAGTTTTAATAGGACAAACATCGCATTAAGGTAGATATCTGCTTTTCTCATTACAGCTGTTTTAATTACACAAAGACATTTGTGGTCAGGGAATGGTTCTAGTAACTAATCTATTGACCTTTCTAAAGGGTTTAAGTAGACCCCAGTGGCTTGTTGGATAAAACTACATTCTTTGCTCTGCTATCTTCTCTTGATGTCACTTTCAAAAATTAAGGACCAATGATATGACCTTGGGTGCAATGTGCATTGTTACACTTCTGGCGTTGGCACTAAATGTTTCTCAGGCCTGTTAAACAACTGATGCACAAGGATTACAAGATGCATGTCTGGCAAGTACTTCTGCAACTTAGATGCTCAAACAAGAACTGCCGTTGAACCATCATCCTGCTGTGCTTGGACAAATTGTTTAATTCAGCCTCGTGGCCAATTCACTGTAACGTTACTGACTACATTACTGTGACCCCCAAACCCAGGAATTTCATAAGAGACAAGATTATGACTCATTCACTTCTAATTTAATCACAGTAAGTTTTCTGCTCCAAGAAACTGACTCTCAATGTCTCTTGCGATTAAGTGAATCCTGCCACCATGTTTCCTGCCACAGCAGGCTGGATTCATTTTGCCCATGATGTTATGACACACTACCAAGTCAAGTAAAGTAAGACCTGCGGTAATAAGGTTGACACTTAATTAGCCTCTGAAATAATCTTAGAAGTTACACTGCTTCACGGCAAATAAGTTTGAGCATCAAATGCTGACCCTGCCAGTGATGTTTGTATCCCATGCAAGAATAAAGCAAATAAAAAGGAAGGGAATCCATTGAGTTAGAAACTTATTTTTACTTGATCAGAGTTTGGAGGCTATCCCAGGTGAATCTCTAACCAAATGAAAGCATGTAAATTACGTGGGCGTTTTTTGACCCCTTTAAGTTTAGTGAAGACAGTGGCACAGTGAGAAGATTGCAGCACTCAAGCCAAGATAAATTGCCCTTCAGGGTTTCAGGATACACAAACATGAAAAGGATAATTCCAGGACACCATCCCTTCAGTGAAGGACATTGCTTGCAAGGGGATCATCTCAAAAAATAGATTTACATGAGTCTTGGTCTGCAAGCAGAACACAGTGTATAATGGCAGATAAATCCCACGAGGGACCAGATGGAGTGGCATTCACAAAACTTACATTCTGACTTTGGCAAGTTTTTGCACTGGAAGTACCTGGTGACAGGAAGACATGTAAATACTAAATTAGAGATTTCAGAGTGGCCCTTTTCCCTGTATCTTACGTGGCACAGCTGATAATGGCAAGGCAAATATATTTTACTCAATCTGCATCTCTGAGGAAAAGTTAGGCGCCCACTTTCTTGGGAAAATTAGCACACACAGAGAAGAGGATCCACTTACCTTGGAGGCTGTGCAGTCACTGGAAAGCATGACTGACATGGCCATTTACATGGATGAAAGGTAATGCGCAGTGGATGCTCAAATATGGCCACTAACTGGGCATACAAAATCTGTCGCTTTCAGCTGGATCTTGAAATTTATTATCTGCTGTATCAGACTTCGCGGCTTGGAAGTCATATCCAAAAAAATGACAAAGTCAGTGAGCTAGATTTTAACTAACAGCCAGCCAATGCTCAAAGTACACCAGCTTGCTACTTGTTATTGATCGTGGAGGTCAGACAGAGCCACGTTAACACTTACATGGAGAAGTGCATGACCTGAATAGGCTTTAACAAGACGTACATTTACAAATACAGGTTGGTCTAGAGTATGGGAGAGGGGACTGGGGTTGGCAACATCCTACATTCTTGTTGGAGATCCCTTTCCTCCAGGCCACGTTCAGATACTTTTACTGACTTACTTTTGAGAGGATTCTCTGTTGTACCAACAGGCTTCACTGCTCACGACTGATATTTAGTGTGTAGTTAAAATTATATTAGCACAACATTAAAATGACATGATACGCAAAATTTAATGAAACCAATCCCTGATCCAAGTCAATACCTTGGAAGCCAACAGGAACCATCTGGGAGAAATGGTTGCTGAACAATTTCAGCTCTGTTCTGTATTCAATTTCTTCATGGAATGTGGGCATCACTGTTAAAGTCAATATTTATTGCCCATTCCTAACAGCCCTTGAGAAGATGGTGATGAGACACTTTCTAGAGCTGCTGAGGTCCATTATTTCACAATCCACTTGGGAAAGTGCACTGATAGTCAAGCTCCACTACTCCCAGGATTATTACAAATGTTAAAGATGTGATCAACTTACTTAAAGTCCGCAATTTTCCCGTCTAATGAATGCGGGTTAATAAAAAATACCTATCACATTTCTATACTTAACAAGTAACTACTTTTTGTTATAAATAAATCAATTTTCACCACAAGCAAACAAAATATGAACTATCAACTCATAAATTTATAATTTAAACTCTACCATTTCTTATACCCTTACACAGACATACAGCCAGGTAGACATGGACAAAGAAAATAAATGTATACAATGGATAAAGAAAAAGGAATGGGAGCACAGTTCAATAACACCATGCCATAGGAGTTAATGAGATATCCTTTTGCTTCTTTTGAGTCTTACTAGTCTGCGATCTTCTTCAACTTTCCATGGCCTTTCATTTCTTTACTGCAGACACGGGAAACTGGCACCAAATTGTTCAGTCTCTCAGTCACGGGTTCGAGGCAACAGTTTATAGGCAAATGGTGACTGGGAATAGCTAGTCCTCTTCCAATTCTTTCTTACTTCTTTGCAAAGAAAGGGAGGATATTAGCCTTTTAGAATCTGGTGGATTTCTGCCATTGTAGTGTTCCCACACAGGCTGTCCACTTGCCCAGGAGCCAACTAGGGGCTTGTAATGCTGTGTACTCCTGAACAACACAATTGGTCCTGATTGAAAAACCAATCAACAGACTAACTGCCCAAAACACACACCCATATTGGCAATGCGTCGAGCAATCCTCTCTCCGTTGCTTGAATGAGGTTACCATTTAAATGTTGCTCATATTTAGTTTCAGTAACTTGTTTTAAAATTGCAACATTTCTTTCCATAATTTCTTGGTCTGGCCTACATGTGACTCCAGACCCACAGCAATGTGGTTGATTCAACCGCCCTCTGGGGCATAACCAATGATGCCCTCATCCCATGAATGAATAAAAAAAATCAGAATCCTTTTCCCATTTAATAATTGGAATCGGTGCCTCTACAATGCTGTCAGGCCGTTCTAGGATTTTAATCCAATGACAATAGAGAAACAGAAATATTTATTTTCAAGATTGTGAGTGATTTGCAGGGGAATTTGAAGGTTGTCATGTTCCCATGAATCTACTACCTTTAATGTTTCAGTTGGCAGCAAGAGTGGGCTGCATTTTCCCAGCCTGGCATGAAATGGGCAATGGCAAATCAGTTGGAAAAATATGATGAAACTAGAAAAAATGTGATTTACAATGTTAAAAGAAGTTTTCCACCTAAAGTTTGAACAACGAGATAAGAATTTGTGTTCATGATTATCTCATTATTACCTATTCTAACTTCAGCTATGCAATTTGTTATTCTCACATGACAGAGAGAAAGTAGACGTTGTCCATCGTGAAGTAGAAGTCAGAGCAGGTACCGGTGATTCCAGTTTGCCGATTGCTTCTCCTGGCCTCTAACTTGGTAAGAATTCCACAACATTGCAGAGAGATTGGTATTGGACACACACCAAAATCACCAGAGCACCATGGCACTCCCCAGTGCATTGAGAATGCAGTTCTATATTTCATTCTACATCCATAAAATAACAATACACCTTTGCATTGTAGCACATCTGTCGCTTTGTGAGCAGCGTCAGGCACTTATCTCATGGATTTGAGCAGGGCCATTAGTCTGTTCTCTTAGAGCTCACTCACATTGAGCCAACTTGAATGCTCACATTATTTCTGTCTTTCCTTTTAGTACCTTGCTGTCTCATTCAGAACCTATAGGCACACCATATCTCAGTCTTGCCTTGCTGCTTAGTGCAGACACAAAAGCAGGCATCTTGTCATGGTTGCCAGGAAAGATCAGTCAAGAGTGTGCACACATTGCAGTATGACACTATATTGCACTAATCTCACACCTGCATAAGGTGCCAACAACTTAGACAGAGCAAAGACAATGTAAGTGTCAAAGACAATGCAATCAAATGACCACGTCTCAAAGTCTAAGGGAAGTTGCCCATGGTCAAGTCAAGGGGCACTGTTGTCAGTCAGAGGGTATCATTGCAGTAATTCAAGAGCCTTGTCATATATCAGTCCAATTGCTTCAACATGGTCATTAGGCTGCTTCAGGCGGAGTCAAGAGTTCCATAACATTATAGTCCAGAGACTGGACAATGGTCAATTCTGTAGGTCCAGTGCAACCAATCAAGGGATGTATGGTTAGTCAGTTGGGCAACTGTAAGAGACCAGTCAGGGCTCTGGCCACTCATCAATTAATCATCACTCATCAGTCCTTCCAAGTTTGCCAGGGGATGGACCACAATGAATTCTGAATAATAAAGCGGTGTAATACAACACAAGATGTTAAAGAAACAGTAACATTCCTTTGGATAAGCTTTAACATGTTATGACACTGAGGATAAGTAACCTGTGTAGCTTGATTCTCATTGGTGCTGTTACGCAGATAGTCAATCAGACAGAACTTGATGTAAGGTGGCAAGACATTTACAACTGAGATCTTCTATCCTTGCCACCTCTGTGCCCTCAGGAGCAGCTCGCTTTCATTTCTGGCTCATTACATGCATTGCAAAAGTTTGTTCATGGCAGGCAGTGATTGATCTGGTAACAGCTGAAGTTTAAAAATGGCAAGGACAATTATTAAAATTCATCCCAATGTGCTTGAAAGATGATATCAACAAAGCTTTAGTAAGTCAGCCTTGTACACGTTGTAGGTAGCACACACTGATGTTTTTGCACACCAGTAGTGCAACAAGTAAATATGGTGGTGAAGGTGTGCCAACAAATAGGCTATTTTGTCTTGGATGCTGCTACATGCATCCAGGCAAATAGACAGCATTCCATCACACTCTGAGTTGTGCCGTATAGTTTGTAGACAAGCTCCATGTATAATTCTCGACAGCTGACCTGCTGCCATTGCCCTCCTTCTGACAGGGCAGGAAGTTTAAAACTTTACAATTACTGTTTCCACAACTAGCCTTGAGAAGGCCGACAAATAATGTAAGAGAATTTTAGTTTATGCTGAACTAAGATAATGAAATCTATAAAGTTATTTATCAAACAGAGTAAAGATGATAACAGTTCATGAAAATCCTTGAGAGATTTTGAACTTCCGTTTGAATGCTGAAGAAGAACACCTAGAAATTTGGAAGGAGCCACCATTACTGATATGCCAAGAGTTTTTTGAGGTGGCAGTGCAAATTCCTCTGCTCTCCAGCAATCAGCCCCAACACATTGACTTATGAATCACTCTGTCACTGTTGTTAGAAATAATTGCTTTTCTTCACCTTTAGACTGCTGACATTATTCACATATACCCCTGACTACAATTTTAATGTAAAATCATTACTTTGCCTAATTGTGTATCAAGTAATGATAACTCATCATAATGCAATAAATGAGACAGCTAAATAAAGGTCTTGAACTTAACTTTGCTTATAAATGTACACTGTTTCTCTTAGTTCCAAATGATAGATCATAAAGATAGATCATATCCTGGTCATAAGTTTAATTATATCTGAAATATTTATACTTCTTCTGGCTTCAGTCACAAAATTCATGCATAATCAGGGAGATCAAAACTGTGACCAAAATATTTAAAAACAGTACTGTATCTGGAAAAACAGGTCTTAATTAATTTGAACAAACCTGTTTGAAACTTTCAATTTATAGGTAATTACTAGATTTATTTTATTCACTCTTAGGATGTGGGCATTGGCGGTGAGAGCAGCATTTATTAACCATTCCTAACTATCTTTGAGAAAGAGTGAGGAGCTATCTTCTTAAAACAATACAGTCTATGTGGTGCACATACACCCACTGCATTGATAGTTAGGGAATTCCAGGATTTTGATCTAGTGATGACGTAGGAAGAATTATTCATTACTTAATTATTCACCCACAATGGAAGAAAGATTTATTTTCTTGTAGCAACAAAACCTCACCAATAGGATGGGGCATCCTCATTAAGATCATATGATAAAGATCAGAATTAAACTATTTAGTCCATTGAGTCTACTCCACCATTTGATCATGGCTCATATGTTGCTCAAGCACATTCTCCTGCCTTTGCCCCATAACTTTTGATTTGCTTACTAATCAAAAACCTATTGATCTCTGTCTTAAATGCAGTCAATGACTTGACCTCCACAGCTTTCTGTACCAATGATTTCCACAGGTTCACCACCTTCTGGCTGAAGAATTTCCCCCTCATCTCAGTTCCAAAGGTTCATCTCTTCGCTCCGAGGCTGTGCCCTCGGGTCCTAGTCTTTCCTACTAGTGGACACATTTCCACTAGTGGCACAAAGCAGTGTGGATGAGCTTTGCTGTTTAGGGCATGCAGCCTCTGACTTCAATGGCTTCCTTGGGAGGCTGCACGCAGGTCACCTCCATGCCACAGGCCAACAACTCACAGAGTAACAGGATGTGAAGATACCAGTCCACCAGTGGCAAAATACCAGTCACCTGAATAAATGGACTGTAGTTTAGTCTTACTTATTCAAATTGGCTGCCCAGTTAGAGGGCAATCTAACCCTTAGTGTTCCTCGCTTTGGGAAACCTTCTTAGCAACGGGAATGCATCAGGGAGATATCACAAACAGTCTGCCCAATATTTTCCCAGCTCCCCCACCTCCTAGACCATTGCCCTGTTGGTAAAGACCGTGCATGTTTCCAATTTCTAATTCAGTGAGCAAGGTAGCATAGAAGGTTGATAGCTTCCTTGGTTAAATGATTAGAGTGTCAGTGTCGGTTTAGTCTTAACAGTGGCTTAAGGACCTCTTGGGGCCTGCCTCTCTCACCTTGCCCACTGGATGCAGCACCCTCAGACATCGAGAATAATACATAAAAAGAGAAGAGAAGCAGCATTAGAATTATCAAGACCCAATGGAGCATAATGGATGGCCATTGTGTTCTTTGAAAGAATGATGTCATTTATGCCCATACCCTGGCTCTTTCCTTATAGCTAGGACTTATTTTCCTGATATATTGGCTCAATTTTAAAAGTTACTTTTGAATATACTACTCCCGATCTTTGCAATAACCATGTGAAACATAAGATGCCATGATTGAGTTGACTCTGAGGTTTGACGGCATATTGCAGTAAAAAGGTTAGACCCTTATTCATGTCTCCTTGTGGTGCCTCTTGGGTAGAGAGCCTATGCCAGCAACATCTAAACGATGAATTTTGCTAACCTTACCTGTTAGTGTTGTGATCAGGCTGACATTGCTCTGCAAGTCCACCTTACTTCAGGTCACACCAACACAGATGGTTTCTGCTGTCAGAGTCTCTCAGGCCAAGTTAGCTGCACTAGAAACTACATTTTCTGAAATTTTAGCTGGAAAGAAAATAAACCTTGATCAAGGGTCTATAAAAGATCAAATGCACCTATTTTTAAAGTGTACGTAACGTTGATTTCCCCATTTGGCTACATGTTTGCCCAAAATATTTGTTAATACCCCCGCAAAGTTGTACAATATGTGACTGTATGCAGCAATCAGGAACTTTTCTCACAGGAACAAAGAGGCTGCACACCAACAGCAATCCCTTTTGGAATAGTTCATGCCATGACTACAACAACAAACTAAAGGGACTGTAGCGATCTGAGCACACGTTGCTAAACACCCTATGTGCTTAAAGTGGGAACATCACACACAGTGTCCTAAACTGTCTTTAAATTTGAGTTTATCCATTAAACAATTCTGAATCTGACAGAAGTGAAGATAGTTGGACTTCCTCTCTCTAGCATCCTGGGTCAGAATGATATGGAACTTGCCTGTTAGAATTAAAAGCTATATAACGTCAGAAGAAATTAAACTGTTCTCTCTCAGGTTCTGTTCCTTTAAACCTTTACACTTTTCTGTTCATTGCCCCTCAATTTTAATTCCTCTTCTCGTGTGTCCCTCTCCCTAATGGCATCCTTTTCGGCCTCAATTCTAGTACCTTCCTCTTTATCAGTGATCACGTATCCCACTCTTGACCTCTCAGCTAAGCTCTTTGCTAATCTGCATATACTTCTCAGCCAGAATCTGGAAATGCCATTGGGATAAAGTAATGGTCTAACAATCCTTATTGATGTTGAAAATGGACATCAAGTGAGATGGCAAGGACAGAAAATGGAGAAGGAATGGGAGACAAGTTTAAATCAAGACTTGAAAGTAAGATCAGGCACAGCTAATAGATATTGGAGCATAAATTGGAATAGCTTTGCCAAGTATATGGAAACATGCTTTTTGTAATAACAGTTAGCATTTAATCAATCAGCATTTCAACAGTTGAAAGTGGGAGCTAATCAAAGCTCTTCTCTGTCTGCTGTGAGGAAATACTGATCCAAACAAACCCCTGATTTAAGAAAAAAATCTTCTCAGCACCAGCTGGTGTAAAAATGTTCGTGTTTTCACTCTATTATTCAATAACAAGCACATTTGAAATAGAAACACATCATTGACCTGCATTTCCCTCTTTGTAACCTATCAATCAGAAAGAAAACAAAAGGGTGAAGAGCTAGCTTAGCAGAATGAGTACCCTGAACATGCCTGAAATTAATCATGCTGTACGAGCTTAAATATCTGTAAAAGCAGGTGACATTTGGAAAAGTGTTAACAAGTAAGCATCTTTAGCTTCCAGCTAGATATTAGAGAAACATAATTACATGGTGAATTGCAGGTCAACACAATTTCAAAAGACATTTCCACTTAAACAACACACAGATGCATCAACTAATTATTCTTTGCAAATTGAGTATATCATCTGTACCTTTCACCCTTAAAGGATCTGGTTCAGAAGGTGCAATTCTGAGTTTTGTGACACAATTAAAATAAATTGAGTTCTAGAAGCCCCTTTTCAAAATCCAAGACTTTAAATGCTAGATGGAGATCCTGTGATGCAATGGATAGCACCCCTGCCTGGGATTCAGTAGCTCGAGGTTCAAGTCCTACTCCAGCACACAATAGCCAAGGGAGGAGCATTGATAATGCAGACAAGTGTTTGACAATCAACATGTACATCCTTCAAATATACACCAAAGGCAGGTTGTAAGAATAGGAGAGATTCCTAATCAACCACGGGACGACAAGAAATTGAAGTTGCTAACATTGCTATCCACAGCTCTAGACTATTGCGTGTATATAAAAATACATGTTGCCATGGCAACTCAGACTCCTAGGAGCTGGTAGGCTGGAATGGATCAAAGTAGTTCTGGCAACAAGGTTTCAATCCAAGTTCTGGCTGGGGAGAATTTATGACCTGCCTCCTTGTCCTAGCTGTGGTAGAGATGATGCTCCGGGTCAGACTTGTCTTTGTGGCAGGGAACCCAAGAAGAGAAGTAGAAATGCTAGAATCAACAGTGCTGCTGTTTTTCAAAGTGAAGTATTTCAGCTTTCATCCGATGCCTTCACAGCAATCCATAACAGAATAAAATAACTTGTTTTCACTTCTACTTACACTACTTTCTGGTGGATTCCCAATTCAGCCTGTCTCCTCAGTGTCACATTAATTGGAACAATAACAGGTTAACTATTTTTCAAGACTCAAGGCTCATTGCTGTGTTGGTCTTCTGGCAAAAAAATATATTGCAGAAAGTTATGTCATCGGACTCCAATGAACTGTTACTCAGCACCTTGGGCATAAGGTTCACCTTATGTTAACTGTGCCTCTGCCAAAACATAAAATATTGATATAGTTGTTGAAGACTTTAGAATTAAATATGAATATTAAAGTTGCTGGCATGTCAAAGACTGCTCTGTTTGGCGAAAGATGTTGAACAATTCTACCTGGAGGTTGGGTGTTTTCAGGTAAATACAAGTTTGGGTGCCAACCAACCTCTAAATCAATATTTTGAGAGTTCATGGACTTGAGCTCACCATCTTCTTTGACATTGTAATGTAGATACAGGGAGTGCTTCTATGGATCACTGCCTGCATGTTTTAATCATTTATGAGTGTCTATCCCATGGCTAAAGCATGGAATATGGAAAGAGGCTAATCATCTACTGAGGGCACTGAGATGACTGCCGGGAGTGCCCTCAAGGAGCATCAGAGGCCCTGGCTGCATACAGACACTAGCTTCATGATAGCTGTCAGGGTAGTTGGTCTAACTGCATGCCTGACATCAACACAATCAGTAATTGAATGGTTGACGAGGAAGTAAACATGTCATCAGCCTGAATAAGAACAGTCTGGCTTCCCCTTGATATGTGTTAATGTCACAAACATGGAGTGGTTCCTCAGCATTCCCACTGTCGTGCACAGGAATGTAGGAGAGATGTTGGCTGTGCAAGCTGAACTGGAACTTACAATTTAAAGCATATGGTGCTTTAAAAATTGAGCAAATTAGATCTTTACAATAATGCCATTGAATTTGAAAGATTTGCATGACAGCCTTCATAGGCTAGATAGCTTTGAGCCATTTTGCCTTTTTTCTTGGCTCAGATAGAATTACCTGCCTAATGACTGTTTTGCGCCAGTTTAAGCATAAGTTAGTCCAGTATAAATTGATATTCAAAATTTGAGCTTGTTAAATGCTTTGACAATCATACAATGAGCCCAATTTTCCAGTAAACTCCGAATTTACACAGAATAAATAGTTTAGAAAATTATATATAACCATGATAGGTTTGGTACCATAAAACAATGCAGAATAATAACAAAGTTGGAAATTAGATTACTTGAGTTGGGCATAATTTACTATTTTGTTTTAATTCCCAAAACAACGATATGGTAAATTTTTTCAACAAGTACTCAGCTTTATAACTGAAATGTCTAGTGTTCACATAATGATTCCAAAAAGCATTGAAGAATACATCCCTGGAACAATGAATAATTAATACTTATAAAAAAAAACTAAGGACATAGGTTTATGTAATGAGATGTAACAATGAAAGTGTATCACAGGAAAAAAATATGAATATATCAACCAATTTATAAGAAAAACATGTTGGACTGAATTATTTAAATAAAAATAAATAGCTTATTTCCAATTGCTTACTGTGTAATGGTAACAGAAACTTGAAATTCTATGGTGTCCTTATCATAGAGAAACTTCTCAAGAGACTTCACAGGAAAGTAATTGAACAAAATATATTGACTCCAATAAGGATAATTAATGGCAAACGTAAATTGAAAAATGCTTATCACAAATGAATGGCTTTAACCATTTTCAGTTAACATGTGAGGCTATAAGAAGTTAAAGGCAACTTTGCTGCTATAGAACACTAATTCCACTAATGTGAATCTGCAAATAATTGTTCTGATCTCAAGAACAAAACTTCCTTTCCTGAATGACCTAACAATCTTTCTATGGACATGTATATAGTGTTAAGCCATGTAGATTGTGTCAAGTTTAGGTTCTGTATGTTCCTGTGATTAAATCTGTCAGAAGGAGCTAATCTCAAGCTGGAAGTGCATAGAGTGAAGCTATATTGATTGTATTTATAAATGTGATCTCTTCAAGTTCCAGCTAATCACATTGTTAATTGCATCTCTGGATGTCATCTTGTCACTTTTCATGTCATCACCTAATTTAAAATGCCAAACAGATTTGAAGAAGGATTGTGAAATGTAGTTAGTCACCGCTGCATTCAGAAACCAGAATTACATTAACATTAGGCTTTACATTACATATAAAGCACTTTGATTCCAAATGAGAGTACATAAGCAATATAGAGACTCAATTAATAATTACATTGCAAGATGACGTTAAGAATGTTTTGATAAAAACAGAAAGAATCCTTATAGTACTTCAGAATAAGCAATTGGGAAGGATGAATTAAGGCTTGTGATCCTTATTCATCGTTGTTTCTCATGGATACTTCTCCTTAAAAACAGAAAAATGTTTTCATTCATCTCCAAGTGATGAACCGATCGATGGCGAAGTCTCTCTGATCTCAGGATTAATCTGAGTTCCAATGTCAAAGAAGAATGGTCAAACATTATTGGCATCAGCTTATGGCTGCCAAAAGGACAGATCCCTCACTCATGAATAAACTTAGATAGACTACAATGCCATGCTTTTTTATAGTCTCAACCGTTGGGTAACTTTCTCAATTTGTGGTCCATATCGTGTCTCCAGTAACACACTGCTGAAGCTGTCAAGGAAGAAATACTAGAGCTAACATTTCGGGTCTGGTGACCCTTCCTCAGAATGGTTATGAGGAAGGGTCACCAGACCCGAAACCTTAATTCTGTTTTTTTCCTTCACAGATGCTGCCAGACCCACTGAGCTTTTCCAGCAACTTTGTTTTTGCTCCTGATTTACAGCATCCGCAGTTCTTTCGGTTTTTAAGAAATACTAGAGGATCTCAGTGGGGCAATTATGGGTTGTAAAGATGTGCAAGCATATGGGCTGCTCATAAAATATCCTGTTCCTTTTCTTTAATGAATGTAAGATCAGACAGAGCATATCACAGGCAGTCAATTCACCATGGTCACCCCTCCCTACCATTTCCCTATATAATGCCCACACTCTTATTAAAGAAGGAAAAAAGAACTTGTGTTATACAAGTAAATTTATATATTACCACATGGAAAGTAGAGATCTATTGTTTTACATGATTTAAGCCCCACCCCACTACAGCAGAATCTGCCCTGTAAACAATCAGCTACTAATTTGTTGTGGTGCCTGTAGATTACTTTTGCCTTATTAAACCAAATACAGTACTCTGACATAGAAATCAGTAGCAGGGTCTTCAATTGTATTAGCTACATCAAAGGCACAGAATCCATTCACAGTGCACTGAGGACTCTGAAGGCAGAAGTACCTTGGTCTGATACATAACCTTTTGTAGGAGGGATCTAAGCATGGATAGAGGCATTTGGGGAAGACCAATTTCTGATCCCCATGAATTTCACGCAACAGGGATCTGATGAGAGACGGAAGCTTCTGAGCGTGTGTGGGGTTGGTACAGAGTTGGGTTACTGGCAGATGTATTCATGCTGCTCTTGATTCTTTAGCAGTGCTGTAAGGGCAGTTACCTTCTCCCTGAAGCAATCCTTTTGCTCCTTCATCTGTCAGGTTTCCAGAATCCTGGCAAACTTGGTCAGCCAGGGTTAAACCTGCAAAACAGGCCAATCCAAATGCTGACAGACTCACTAATATGGTTAAATTGCCAACTACCTCCTTGGAGCAGGTCTGTTGCCTGTCCCTTATTCCTCACTCATCAAACACAAAAGCACACAGGTTAGGATCAGTTTCAGGTTTTTAATACCAGACCAGCAAAGATTTTGGGACACCGTCATACACACAGCAATTAGCAGCAACATATTTACCTTGCTCTGAATCTACAGAGTTATTTCCAAAAGGTGGCAGAGTTTTGTCAGCACTTCTTCCATGAATCAAAATTGATGTGTGTCATATTTGGGTTTGGGATACCAACCACAGGCAGCTTGTGACGGGCGTGGTATTCTTCCCCCACCTGAGCATTAAAGAGAAGAGGCTTGAACAAGATGTAGCTGATTGCACATTAGCAATCAGGTGTAGATTACATTACTAAGACAGATATTGTTACTTAGACATTTGAAAAATCTAGGATATAGGTCTTTACTACACAAGATCCTGAGTTGTTCTGTCTCATCAATATTATGAGCAGTTTTGGGCCCCATATCTAAGGAATGATATGCTGGCCTTGGACCAGGTCCAGAAGAGGTTCATGAAATGATCACGGCAATGAAGGGCTTGTCATATGAGTAGTGGTTGAGGACTCTGGGTCTGTACTCGATGGAGTTGAGAAAGATGAGGGATGATCTAGAACACTGACAGGCCTGGATAAAGTAGACATGGAGAAGATATTTCCAATAGTAGGAGAGACGAGGACCTAAGGGCACAGCCTCAGAGTGAAAGGGCAACCCTTTAGAACTGAGATGAGGAGGAATTTCTTCAGCCAACGAGTGGTGATTCGGTGGAACTCATTGCCTTGGATGACTGTGGAGGCCAAGTTACTGAGTGTATTTAAGACAGAGATAGATAGGATCTTAATTGGTAAGGGGATCAGGGATCACAGGGAGAAGGTAGGAGAATGGGATTGAGAAACAAATCAGCCATGATTGAACAGTGGAGCAGCCTTGACGGGACAAATGGCTTAATTCTACTCCTATATCTTACAGTGTATGGTCATTCCCAACCAAGTCACTACGATAGTATCTGTTTGGGTGGAGCTTAATGCAATCTCCAGCACTAACCCTTTCAGAACTATTACCTCATACAACAATATACACATTACTCCTGGCTTAGCTAGGGATAAGAGAGTGCACAAGGAAGACCTCCTGGTGAATATGGTCTCCTGCTGACAGTTGTTCTTCCCTGCCCTCTGCAAATAATTTGTCCTTTTCTTTGCTCCCCCTTATGCTGCAGCCCTTTGAGAATTGCAAATATTACCCTCATGACTGGGGTCCCGAACACTTGCAGTCACAATAAAGGCCTTCTCCACATGTTGTGCCACTTCTTGCAAACTTCACCAAGTTTCTTCGACTCCTCAAAAGGCTTAATAATTCTATAAATTCAAACAGAGTAATCTAATGCACATTTTATCAGAGGGTTTTATTAGAAGTGTGAGGTTGAAATTGGAAATATTACTATTGAATCAGCATTACACACTGAATAACAACATGCTTTGATATCATGTCACATTTTTGGCCCACATTACTAAAACCCATGCTGACACCCTCAGGAGGATGACCTATGTGGCTCTCAGCCAGAATTGCATGTGACAGTTGCAAACACCATTTCAATACAACACAGCGCCTACAGCACCAAAATTACCAGGTGTGTTATGGAACCTAAATTTGAGAGCAGAAGTGTTAGTTTCTGAATCCATATAATTGGCAGATCAGCTTATCCAATAGTCAGGTGAAGTTCTGGATTATTGTTCTACGATCATTAACGAACAGAGAAGCATCAAGTGCATGTTCCCAAATTGTCAGTGCATTCCCGTAAAATAGCAGATCCTGGTAATATCATGGGTTGAAGACATTATCCCAAAAATCAGATTCCACAACCTTTATCGCAGACTGTTGCATAGCTGTTACCTACAAACCCACCAAGAGTATCAGGAATGGAATAGCGGAAGAATTCAGCTTGTTTGCCAATTTTTTTTCACTTGGATGAGGATGTAATACATCATGCCAAGGGAACAGCATCAACTCAGCCAAATGAAGGAGGCCATGGGAACAAGAGCAGATAGTTAATTCCTGCATAAGACAAAAGCAAAGATATTTGACAGTATCCATCTCTCATAAGATTTCTTGTCTTTCTATTTTTCATTGTTCTGTTACTGAAATTAATTCATTCTGAAGTGAGAGAATATTAAAGGTTGGGAGATATCCTCTTAGAATTACCTTACAGGACAAAATGATTAGACCCAAACCTCCTTTTACTGATATTTAACACTCAATGTAGATTGGCTGCAGCCATTGTTATTTGCAATGTATTTATATCTTGTAAGCAGCAGAATTACCAAGAAGAAAAGGTTACTTTTGTACTTCAAAATCTTTGCAGCGATATCTTATCTCAGCCTCAGCTAAGCTGCAGCTTCAACTACAAATGACTTCAGTCAATTGCTCAGCAGCTGCCACATCCTCTGTCTTTAATTACAATCTCTTTCACCATTTCCAGCAATGCTCAACAGTGGATGATGCAAACAATTCCATACTCTGTAGGCTACAGTAAAGCTTTTTTTGTTATCTAGTTAATGAAAGATGAAAATCCTGGCTGGGTAATAACTGTATCATACTTCTGCACTCACTGCAATTAAATGCTCAGAATGACCTTGTTACCACTACCTGAACAATCTCTCACCATGCTAGGCATTAATCACAACAAGCTATATTGTTTGAATCTCAGTCCAAGGACATCACAATTGCTCTGTGCATCCTTCACAGCACATTGTCCTCAACAAATTATGGCAGAATGCCATCATCAAGCACTAAGCAGAGGTTTTTCTCAATCAATATGCCAGAACCATATCTTTAGTGGAATTCAAATGTTAATGTCGACGACAATATTGAAGTCACTTTGGGGGCATTGGAGGAGGTTTCAATTTTGGTGAGGATAGGAGGAAGTGAAATATCAGGTCAGCCACTGTTATAAATAAGGGCAGAAGATTGACAACACTGCCTCTCACACTTTACAATGAAATAAACTGATTGGAAAGCAAGTTTTGTGTAGATTTTCTGAAAATAAACCTCACCACAGGATGAGACACAAAACGAATGCTATCAAGGAAAACAACTAAGATCATAACAAGCCAACCAGAGACTCTTGTATTTTAGCTATGAATAAGAGACCTTGAATCAAGACAAGGTGATCCACAGTATTCCACGAAACATAAACACATTTATGAGAGACTCTACATAATGGAAAATTACTGGAGAAAGCTAAAGAAAGACTAATAGCTTCCTTGATGGTTTCAGATGATGGTTTAAACAAAGACTGCAGAATATAATTGGATATTGTGTTCACAAAAGAACATTCACAGTTGTATGACTTGTCAATATAGTAAATAACACCATCCCCTGAAGAAAGGATCTTAAGATTGAACACTTTCGAGATTTGAACTGCAATCAAAGAAAGGAGATCTCTCTGCCTCCTGCCAATTTCAGAAAATATCAGTGACAGAGAAACCACCAATGATTATTAGGAGAAGAATCTAAAACCAGAGGAGAAGGTCAACTCTGCCGATTGTATGACCGCAGCCAGTTCATCTAGATATTGGACAAGTGTTTACTTGCTAGAAGTAAAGAAACATAGTTGAGTATTCTGATACTAGATATTAGTAAAGAGTTGAATTGCTGGGAGCAAAGTAGCAAAGCAGCTGCAATTTTTAGATGATGTTTAAATAACAACAAAATATTACGGATACTAGAAATCCAAAATAAAAATAAAAAATATTTGAAATACCCTAATCAATCTGACAACATCTGTGGAGAGAGATACAGGTAGTTGATGTCTCAAGTCCAATATGACACTTGTTTGGAATTTTACTGTGCTTTTTTAAACTTTTATTTCATTTTCCCTTCTTTTCCCCACATGTTAAATCTGTAATCATTTGCTCTATCACTTTTCAATTTTCCTGAAACCATTTTAAATCTATACTCGCATTAAATAGGCAATCATGGGCATAAATAAAATGACAATATTCTGAGGGGACTAATTTGTTGTCTTGTAAGTCACAGCTTGGTTAAAAGAGCCATAATTAGGTTGCTTTATAAAATATAGAAACTTCTACATTAAATTGGCATCATTGGGTGGACCCAATATGTCTGCGCTAGTCAACAAAGATCTGACCACACTATGATAACAAGGTGTAGAGCTGGATGAACACAGCAGGCCAAGCAGCATCAGTGGAGCAGGAAGGCTGACGTTTCAGGCCTAGAC
>JAHRHZ010000046.1:31722906-31735201 GCA_024137785.1 Ginglymostoma cirratum
CTGATGCTGCTTGGCCTGCTGTGTTCATCCAGCTCTACACCTTGTTATCTCAGATTCTCCAGCATCTGCAGTTCCTACTATCTCTGACCACATTAATCCCATTTTCTAGCTCTTGGCCCCTAGCCCTGAAGACTGTGGCAATATAAATGAATATCTCAATACTGTTTAAATGTTACAAGAGTTTCTGACTCAACCATACTTTCAGTCAATGCTTTCCAGGGTCCTGTCACCCTTTGGGTAAAGAAATATCTCCTCAATTTTATCTTAGGCTTCTCTCTCTTAGCTTAAATCTGTCTCCTCTTGATACTGACCCCACTGCTAATAGAAAAAAATGCCTTTTCATCCACCCTAACTACACCCCTTATAATCTCATACACTTCTCCCAGATCTGCTCTCAAATTTCATTGCTCCAAGGTGAACAAACTCAGCCGATCTAATGTTTCCTTAAAGCTCAGACCCTTTAAGTACACTATCTCACACTTTTCCAGGCTGAATTTCACTTGCTCTCTCCACCTGACCTGTCCATTGATGTCCCCCTGCAGTTTACAGCTATTGTCCCCACTGTTTACTACTGTATCAATTTTTTGTGTCTCCACAAACCTCTCGGCCATACCACCTATATTTTAATCCAGATCATGAATGAACTTCATGAACAGCATGGGCCCCAGCACTGAGTCCTGTGGAAAGCCACTGGAAACAGACATCCAATCACAGAAACATCCACCTACCATCACCCTCTGCTTCCTCCATCTCAGCCAGTTTTGGATTCAACATGCCACTTTGCCTTGGATCCCATGGGCTCATACATTTGAGACCAGTCTACCATGAAGGCCTTGTTAAAGTCTGTGTAGATCACTTCAATTGCATTATCCTCATTGACAAACATGGTTATGTCTTAAAATAAATTGATAAAACTTGGCAAACACGACTTTGCCTTAGCAACTCTATGCTGACTATTCCTGATTAATCTGTGCCTCTCCAAGTGAAGATAAATCCTGTCCATCAGCATTCTTTTTAATAACTTCCCCACCACTGAGGTCAGACTGAATGGTCTCTAGTTTCCTGCGCAATTCCTTCCAGCCCTCCAGACTTTTGGCACTCTCCCTGTAGTCAGAGAGGATCTTAAAATGACTGCTAGAGCCCTGATATTTGCTCCTTCTCCCCCTTAACAGCCTGGAAAATACTTCTTATTTGGACTTGCACAGAGCCGATCAACTCCAGAAATGAACCCAATCCCTTAAGAATCTAAAACTCTGCCCTTGCATCATTTCTTCAGCCATGTCTTCATCTGTTCCATCCTTCTATTTCTGTATTCATTATTGTGTAGTGCTGGGAGTCCTGCTTTTCAAATTCCTATCTAACTCTGACAAGCCAGTGACTGATATTATACAAAGTGAACAGCAATCCTCCGGAACCATGGCCGAGGATGGCAATGTGTCTGATACACTTGTAGAAAAATCACAGGAGATCATAGAACCCCTACAGTGTGGAAACAGGCCATTCGGCCCAACAAGCTCACACTGCCCCTCTGAAGAGCATCCCACCCACACCCATTCCCCTATTCCTATATTATACCCCATGTCTAACCCACCTATACTAAACATCTCTGGACACTAGGGGCAATTTAGCACAGCTAATCCACCTAACCTGTACATCTTTGGACTATGGGAGGAAACCAGAGTGCCTGGAGGAAACCCATGCAGACACAGGAGAATGTGCAAATTCCACACAGAGAGTTGCCCGAGGCTCGAGTCAAACCTTGGTATTTAGCGCTGTGAGGCAGCAGTGCTAACCACTGAGCCACCATGCCATGAATGAAGACATCTACCCTAATCAACCAGTTGAAGTATGGACTTCAATGCAGATTATTCAGAAGATTTAAAATAAAGATTTACTTGTGCAAAATGAAGAACTTCAAACATCGGTCTGAATCCATCCTGTCTGTCTGGCCGCTGGTCATTTTCCAGTCACTATTCCTTTCTCCCCCAACCTGTTCAGTCTGCCATTACTGTACCCCCCCGTCTCCCGGTCACTGTCCCCCAATCCCCTAACCAATCATTAGTAAGTGTTTCCCCTCCCTCCATTCCATCCCCACCACCAGACCTGGTCAGTCACTGGTCACAGTACCTGCCCCCCAGCCCTCTGGCCCAGTCTCAGTCACTCCACCTTTATTCAGTATCCATCTGGCTTTTGGTCCGGTCACTGGTTAATGTAATCCACATCAGCCCCTTGTCCCATCTCTGGTCCCTGTATCCTGGCCCATGGCTATTCTCTGGTCACTGTCTATCTGAGCTGTGGTCCAGTCTCTGGCTGCTGTCCTCCTGGCCTGTGGTCAGTCTCGGGCCTCTCCCTTTGGCCAGTGGTCATGTTGTGGGCTTTCTGCTCTGTGTTTAATACCGGCCAACCCCTGGTCCAGCCTATTTATCTATGCCAGCAACAGACTGTCAACCACTGGAACATGGCCAATGATCAGGGAAGGGCTGGATGACAAACTGGCACTGGGTTCTGGGGGAGAAAAAACTGAAAGAACAGCGGATACTGTAAATCAGGAACAAAAACAAAGTTGCTGGAAAAACTCAGCAGTCTGGCAGCATCTCTGAAGGAAAAACAAAGTTAACATTTTGGTTCGGTGACCCTTCTTCAGAACTGATGGTGGCTGAGAAAACATCAGTTTATATGTGGAAAATAGGGAGGGGGATAGAGTGGGGGTAAATGATAGGATAAAGCCTAAAGAGAGAGAACGACAGTTGGACAGACAAAGGAGTTGATAACAATCAGGCTGGGAGGGTGAACAGTCGTTAATGGGGACTATTAGAGACTAACAACAGGTAGTGTAATGACAGGCTATGTGATTACAAGGTCTGGTGTGTGGGGTGGGGGGCAGGGACATGGGAGAGTTTAGGCCCGAAAATTATTAACTCTCAAAGCCAGCCTTGAGGACAGATGAATGTTTATTTAAATTGTAATGGAAACAGTCATTTTGCAAGACACTATAAGAAACTTAAAAGAAGATGTGGAGAAAGAGACAAAGAAGGGAACACCCAAACCAAGAGTCCTGAGCTATGAGGAACTAATGGAGTGTGTGTTCACTATTGTGAAGAATCAAAAGACTTGACAGGAAGATGAGGTCTAAATGAGGGAGGGGATGAGACACCACTGAATGAACAAATTTGATGGGGCCATGCCTGAGTACCTGAGTCTGCTTAAGAACAATGAATGTAGTAGACAACGTATGGACATTTTGGAGAAAGAAAGGAGGACAATTATCTAGAGTTTCCAACAACTTAATACCTATTATGAAAACACCTCAGAAGTCTTTATGCACTCACAGAGGGTAAATCCATGGCTGGGGTGGTTTCTAAACCTTTATATCTTAAGGCAGCAGTCCTAAATGGACTTGTACTTTAACACAATGGGATAAAACTGGAATGTGGATATGGGGCTCTGATAGGGTGTTGATATATAACATAGCTATAGAGATGCACATCAGCTGGGTTGGGGTGGACAAGACTGACCAGGTTTTGGTTATTCCACCACGTCACAGAAAGGCATGATTTGTGACTTCACTGGGACCCAGCGAACCGGACACCCTAAAGAAGAGGGTCCTGGAAAGTTACAAGAAGATAGTGAGGAATTACAGAGAATCTTTCACCACCATAAACAACGATAGAACCAGAATGTGAGTAGAAGTTAGAGAAAATCCTGTGGCACAATCTCTGAAACAATTTACCTCCAAAGACAGACAGTAAATAACCCAGACAAAGCACTAATGCTATTGATAGGTCAGGGAGTTTTGAGACCTTGGCCTACTCATGTGAATTCACCTTTTCATCCTGTTCAAAAACTGGATGGGTCAAAGTGATTGACAATCAACTGTTCAGTCCTGAACAAAAAGGGGCTTGACTGTGCACCCACACTAGTTGCAGCAAATGAACCAAATTAACAATATGTCTAAATCAGCAGCAGTCTTTAGCATGTCAGATATTTCAAACAGATTCTGGTCAATCCTCCTCCACCCAACAATTAGTATAAGTTTGCCTACAGACGTAATTTGCAGATATAATATGTTTGTGAAAGACATCTTTTTTCACCATCATTCACATATGCAGGAGGTGACAAAGACTTGGGGTAATTTTAATCTTAAGATATTTGTATACGGAAGGCCTTGGAAGCCAGCAGCACAAACTCAAAATGTAGGCATGCACTATCTACAATTCTTGAACTGAGAAAATGGTTAGTCAGAAAATCATTGGCAGTGCACACTTATATTTCTGATTTGTGCTGTCATTGTAGTGCTTCCAATCAGAATTACCTTACAAATGATGCCTTAGTCTAGAAAGGTTAATAAGCTGTTGTGTTTGTGAAGGCGATCAGAAAGCTGGTCTTAAGCCGGATTTGTCCTTGCACGTTTTGATCTTTACACGATAAATTAAACTCTACCAAATAAGACAGAATCTAAAGAATAAATTTGCATTTAAACTGCCGTTGAACTGCTAATTTATCCCTAAGCAGTTTTCTATTGACAGAGTAGAAGAGGGCAGATGACGAAAGTAAAGTCACTAAAGCAGTAATCTCAATTGGTGTCAATGTTAGCATAGCAGAAACTCAGACTTTGTGTAAAACTGTAGAAAGCACACCGTTTAATGAATGGTATCATTATGTGAGCCTTGCTGAAATTTACCTTTAACAGCTGCAATGCTCCTGAACATTGAGCACAAGCTCCTGACATTAAGAAACGCAGATGTCTGAAACTTTCTAAACATCAGATATGCAGGGCAGCTGCAAACATCTGTGACAGTGCAAGAGTTTGCAGACTTGTTATGTGACTGAGGCATTAAGGTCCAATTAATATACTAATTAAAGAATGGTTTCACAATGCACTCAGAACACTTGAACAGAATTCCAGATACAGCTATTTGGAATGTGTCTGTCTCAGTCAAGTTCTTATTGCCAAAGTTGTAATGCTGTTTGCAAATCACTGCTTTTATAGTATATGTGTAAGGAGAGAGGATGTTATTGAAACTGCAGCCTCACTGGCAGCTTCTTTGATCATCTATTACCTCTTGCCTGTTTTGCTAGATAATGGTCATAGTGTGCTTCTTATAGGCATACCTCTATTTGTAGATTCTGGAGAGAGGAGAATGATCACTGCAGGCATGGCGGGCAGGTAAGTATGCATCTCAGCAGATCGATGAGAACCTATCCTCAAACATTCATCCAACCGGGGAGGCTGGTAAACTCAGCAATTACAGTTAAATTAGCATCATGTTGCTGGCGGGGAAAGTTATAGAAAGAATAATCTAATCCAGGATAAAATTAATTAACGTTTGGGCCATCCATTTGTGTTCTTGCCCTTACTTAGAAAATTAATTTAGAAATTAGAATGCCTCCACCCCTCAACCTCAACACTCACACCCCTCTGCTGCCCTCCCTCCACCCCCAACCCATCTTTATCTCCTGCCAATTTGCACCATTATCAAAAAATCTGTACTCCTTTAAGAGGAGAAGGGGAATAAAGGAAAGAAACCTGAACATATTCAATTCTTGTCTAAAATAGTGTTTCTGTGAAGGTTAATGCTCATGTTACATTGGCCTGACCCTATACATTCTACTGATGTCAAACTTAGTCTGTAGATGGAGGCAAGGAGTTCTACTCTACGTTTGGAGGGAACAGATATATCTGTACCAGCTCCTTAAGGTCCTTTTAATGAACCTTAACCATATGTGGCTGTACTTACTGCTATCCTTCCTGTTTTCTAAGAACAGTGCCTCTTCTACTCTATGTTGGTGTATCCTCGACCACTAATCTCTACAAAGACTCAAGACAAAGGAAGCTCGATGAAAGCAACCTACCTCAAACAAACTTCACCCGGTACCACATACTTGTAGAAGTGGCAAATACCACAGAATACCAGGAATCATCATCTGCACCTTTCAATGTTACAGTCAGACAAAAACAACTAGTACTGATGTAGCCTATGTGTGATGCAAATAGGGGTCCTGTGGTGCAGCGATAATGTCCCTGCCTCTAAGCCAGGATTAATGCAAGAGACCGTTTAATTGCAAAAAAAACCTTTCAACTGCTCATCATGGCCTCATCTCAACATCGAAAGGCAAATTCTTTAAATTCAATATCTCTATTGACGTCACTGTATAGGATCTGACCAGGTCTAGTAACCAGGCTTTACAAACAAGGCCATTCCCTAACTCTGGCTTACTGAAATAGATTTCTAGACAGATACACATTTGCATAATATTTTATTTGTTAATTTGTCAGAGTTTGATCTTTTGTTAGTGAGTCTGAAATATCAATTCTTCATCATACTGTCAGTGATTAATCGGCCAATAAACTGGATTAAATAAATTTTCTTTTGCTTTATGATCATGTGTCAAACACACAAAAATAATGTCTATCATTACATTGTAATCTTTGATTGACAGTATATCCCTTACTATAAAAAGACATAGATTTATGAGATTATATTAGCTACTAAACCCATTGCTATGTAAAGGAAAGGACGCCCACACATACCTTTAATCTCCTCCTTTGGGGTTTTCACTGCTCATTTATTTTTATACTTGCAGGAATTTCCATTAATATGCGTTATCAATATACACTTCATTTATTCTAAGAAGTCACACCACAGAGGTATATTAATAATTTTTAAAGTACTCCAAGTTTTAAACTCATTATCATTTCCATTTACTGACATTAATATGATAGAGCACAATCTCATTTTCTTTAAAATGATCATTCCCTCTCATTCATGAACCCTTACATTAAGTATATCATGATTATACCTGAGAAATACTTTAGCTCCCAAGCTGATAAATGAGGACAGTGGGTGGAAAGCTTTTTTATTGATTCCAGTTGCTTTGAAACCTTATTGTGACCACAATTTTGCTATAATGAAATTAGAGTAATTTTCTTGAGCATCAGTGTCTGAGCAAATGTTCCTACGAGCTAGCTCACCGTCGATGACATTTTGATGAATTAGAAATAAAATTCATGGTGGAAAAATTAAAACATTAAATATACACAATACACTTTCTCTAAGTATAAGGTTACTTCATATATCATGGATAATACTTTCTTAACAAAGTTATAGCACTGCCTTTAGAGAAACTTAAAATAATAGACTAACATTTGCTGCTTGCATAACTACAGACTCAGAGAATTGTTATGGTGCAGAATTAGGCCATTTGACCCATTATGACTGTGCAGGCTTTCTGAGGCGTTTACATTAGTACTGATGTCCTGTCTTTTTTGATAACCCTGCACATTGTTTCTATTTAATTAATCATCCAAGTCCCTTTTTAATGCCTCAGTTGAACCTACTCTACCACACTTGTAGGCAGTGCATCCCAGACCCTAACTATAGCTTGAAAAAAATTCCTCACCTCACATGTGTTTCTTCTACAACACACTTTAAAATTATGCCCCTTGGTTCTTCATCTTTCAAGAGTGACAACAGTTTTTTTCTACTCTGTCCAGACCATTCGTAATACCAATCTCTGCAGAGCTCCATTACAAACATCCTTGCAGCCAAAAACCTTCCCCTTAACTAATTCTCTCTCTTTCCTATCCCTCAGCCAATTTTGTATCTACGTCACTACTGGCCCCTTTTATTCCGTCACCTATAACTTTCTTCAAGTCTGTAGAATGACACCGCATTGAATGCCATTTGCAGGTCCGTGTACACGTAATAACATTCCCCTCATAAAGTCTCTCTGTCATATTCCACAGCAATCACCCCAATGTCCACAAACAAAGCTGTGTAAGGACACTATTCAAACAGGCCACAACTCACTGCAACACACTGGAACTTTGCAAGAAAGAGGAAAAACACCTACGCAAGGTCTTAGCTGTCAATGGATAGCCCACCAACTTCATCCGCAGATGCCTACTAGATAGACAACATCAAGAGGACACAATATGACCTAATACACTGGCTACACTGCCGTATATCAAGAATATATCTGGATAGCACACAAACCCACAGTCACACCACGACAAACACTCACAAGGACCAAAGATTCCATACCTACGGAATGCAGGACCAACGTGGTGTACAAAATACCATGCAAGGACTCCCAAAAACCTTACATCGGCCAGACAGGAAGGAAACTAGCCATCAAAATACACAATCACCAGCTAGCAGCAAAACTACATGACAAACTTTCCATCATTTCAGTACACAGAGACAATGAAGGCCAGCAATTTAACTGGGATGATGAGACCACCCCAGCTCAAGCCAACCATAGGCATGCATGGGAATTCCTAGAGGCCTGGTTCTCCATCCATAATGCTATCAATGGACGTGTGGAATTAGACCGCATATACAAACCCTTACAAAAAAGAACCGAAAATGACACAAAACACCTCAACAGACCAGGTCATATAAATAGTGAGCGGAGTAGAACTACAGCACTTCATCGAAGGCTGCACTGGCAATGTTACCAAGCACGGTGACAAAGTGTCTGAACTACAACCAACCAGCTCGGAGAGCAAGTCAACAACCTCCCTCTGTCATCACTTCAAAACATATCAGGACTTTAGTTAGCCATGATTTTCGCTAACCAAAGTCATGCTGATTTATCTGAATCCATCCACAATTTTCCATGCAACTATTAATTCCATACTGGACAATTATCTGGAGAAATTTCCCCACCACTGAAGTTAAACTAACTGGTCTGTAATTGTTGGGTCAATCTTCACAACTTTTTACTGAGCAGTGTGTAATGTTTGCAATTCTCCAATCTTCTGGACTACTCTAAACCCAAGAAATATAATTGCTAATGTTTCCACAATTTTCACTCGTATACTTCAATCCCTTTGAATGCATTTCATCTGAGCCTGTGTCTTATCAGCTTTAAGTACCAAGAACTTTTCCAATACCTTCCCTGCATCAATTTTAAGCCGCTTCTAGAGACTGAGTTTCTTCCTCTGTCACCATGTCCTGGGCAGTGTCAGCATTGCAGTAAAGATAGATACAAAATGTTCCTTTAACACCTCAGTCATGCCTTTTGCTTCCTAATCAACCCTACTCCTCCTTCTACTTATGATTTCCTTATAGAAGATTTTGGGACTGCCTTTAGTGTTAGCTGCCAGTCTTTTTTTCAAAATCCCTCTTTGCGTCTCATATTTGCTTTGTCACTTCCCTTCTGAACTTCTGTATTCAGATTCTTAACTCTATTTACTGCCAAACACCCGTTATAAGCTTTTGTCACTTA
The DNA here is from genome assembly GCA_024137785.1 of Ginglymostoma cirratum. NCBI lineage: Eukaryota > Metazoa > Chordata > Chondrichthyes > Orectolobiformes > Ginglymostomatidae > Ginglymostoma > Ginglymostoma cirratum. Next base: position 31,732,141 of record JAHRHZ010000046.1, read on the forward strand.
ACTTGTGTTTCCGTTGTAATCCAAAGATCTCTGGATTTGTTTCCCTTTTGAAGGGCAAGCTACATTTTTTTTGTCAACCTATGGATCCAGTCTATCTGGACATTTTTTTAAAAATATATTTTCTAACCAACCTGTTCCGAGAAATGTCACTACACACCTTTGGAACAGGTGGGACTTGAACCCAGGCCTCCTGGCTTCTGGGATACTATTTCTTGCCCCATTAAAGTCCACTCTCTGTCAGTTGATTATTTTTCGCTCGACTTTGGCTGAAAACTAATACTTCCTTTTTTTGTAATGCTGTATCACATCGTTGAAATATTGAGTTCCTTTTAGAGTATAGCTTGTGGTTTTAAACACTAATGCTGCAGCCAACTTTTGGCAGGAGCAACTAACAAAAACAATGAAATCAGCCAATCTCTGTTTGTGAATGGATTGGAATGATGGAGAGGGATTGACTGAACTCCATCTCAAATAGTTTCTATCATTCCTCTTTGATCAATGCCATGTTCATGAAAGCAGGCAGATATTGGACGCTTCATTAAAATGCTCACTTGAAGAATGTAATATTTATATGAATTGAGACTTGTTTCCTTTTTTATTGAGAACTAGTAGAGATCTGGATCAGAAAATGACACAGCTCCATGGTAGGATATAAATCATTAGGGTGTACTTGAACTTGGGGTTGGATGCATGATTGGAGTGAGAGGGACAAGGAGAAAGAAGAGATTTCTTGTTTTTGATGGCTTTTTCTTCACTTTTCAAATAATAAATTTCTGCATAGTACATGGCTTTTCACTTAGTTCTATTGGTCATGGGATTTAAACATATTGGAAGGCCAAAACATCATATAGTTGATGCTCATATATGATAGAATGTCCATTCCCTCCATAAAAAAACTTCTGGGCATATCGTCATCTATTTGCCGCCAAAAAACAGCCTTCGAGCTAATTCCAATGGGAATATGTCTTATACAAAGTCCATGAAGGGGTTATCCAGTCTGTCTTTGGGCTGACTATCAACAATATTATGGCAATAGATGATACTTTAATTATCTATGTGGCCATATGGTGTCTGTTCAGTAATATTCATACAGCTAAACTTTTGCTTTGGAACCAGGGAATAGTAGCTGGGACTGTTTCTGGATTCCTAAACCCCTCCCAAGTGAATAGTCATTGACTGTAATTTTTACTCAGACACCCCACCATCCCCTCCCCAAACTCCAACGGGTTCCATGTCCACCTACAGGGGACAAGTCAGTTTTTGAAGTTGGAGGGGTGTTTTCCACCTTCAGATAATTACCCAGTAAAATATATGAGAGGGAGCTTCAACATTTAATATTATATTTCAAAAATACAAAGTCCAACCAGGGTGCCATGGGAGGGGAGGTGGGATTGGAGGGTGGGGGATGGGTTGGAGGACCTTTCATCAGGAAACCTTTGGTTGCATGATCACCTAGGCAGGTGGAGAGGACTAAAAGCCTGTCTGGAATGATGCCTGCTCCAGGCAGTTAAACTGTACCTATTTGCATCCTAACTGGAAAACCCCAGTCAGCCACCATTACCCAGCCTTAATAAGGTTCTTACTGGGTCTAATTGTCTGCCCATTTCATGGGGCTGATGGCCTAACCTGGCGTCAAACTTGCATTGGATGAAAATGACCAATGCCAGGTTTGAGAGCTGTGTGCCTCATGGTATTCAGGCCCTATCTGTTTAACCTGACTGGGGCCCCAGATTTCACCCCAGAGTCTTTGTGCTTCATTTTTATAAGATAATTTGTATTGATGCAAAGAGTAAAACTTGATGCATCTTGGAAATTCAGTTGATAATGCATTTCATTTCTGAGGAATGACCCTATAGGTAAATGGGATTAGTATAGTTTGGTGTTTGTTGGTCGGCATAGACTCGAAGGGTCTGCTTCGATACTGCATGACTATAGGACTCTAGGACAGAATGAGAGGTTGATAATCTAAGATTGAAGTCAAAAGGCAGTTTTAAAAAGAAATGCAACAGAAGCAAGTTTTAAACATGGAATGGTAAGAGAACAGGATCATAGTTGGATCAGTTACAATCAAAATTGCTAATTCATTAATCTGGAAGAAGAACAAGTATGAAAGGAATAATTTGCCAAGGTAGCAAACAATGAAAATACTCATAGATTCAAAAGGTGAACCCCTTAATGTTTGTAGTAAAATTAAAAACTAGCATATATCTGCCTGTATTTACAACCACTAAACATCTCAAAACATTTTTGTAACATTGGAAATGTGGCAGTTAATTTGCACTCAGTAAACTGCTGCAACAGCCGTGTGTTAATGCCCATATAACCTTTATTTTGTGATGTTGATAGAGGGAAAAATATTGGTGCCAAAAATTGAGATAATGCCCCACTCTTCAAAATAGCATCATGGGATGTTATACACTCACCTGAGCAGTCAGACAGGGCCTTGGCTTAACATCTCATATGAAAAATGACACTTCTAACAGTGCAGTGCTCCCTCATACTGCAATGGATTGTCTGCTTTGGATTTGTGACCAAGACTTCGAGACTGAGCAAAGCCTCTGCCTTCATTTCTAATTCACAGAGATGACCATTGTAATGATTTCACCCGTCCATTCACTTATGTGCTCTTCTCCCTTGGAGGGGATTGAGGGAATCTGAGCCCTCACACTTTCTCTTCAACTCTGTTGGGCAAAGGAAGAATAATCAAATGTTCCCAGTTCACCATTCAGGTCATTTTCCAGGCATTCCATTCATGGGTCAACTCTATAGAAATTTGCCTCCTTATAAATATTTGTGCACTTTTGTTTCTTTGCATAACCTTATTTACAGACTTGATGTAGTATTATCTCAAAAAAAATGGTCTTGCCCATTTCGATCATGAATGCACACTGTCAAGCCTGGAGGTTTGGTAATTATGTGGAGATTGTTGTAACTCTGCATTTAATTTGATTGGTATTCAACATTCTGTCCACATGGCTAAAATGTCTGTGGAAGAATGGGATAAATAAGATAAATAAATAAAAAGAGTCCATAGACCTTCTCCCATCAAAATCTTGCATGA
>JAHRHZ010000046.1:31735211-31748053 GCA_024137785.1 Ginglymostoma cirratum
GAAGAATTAAGATAACACACAATTTTGATTTTTGAAATGTAGGGCGAAGTGTTCAAAGGGTTATGGATATATCCTTTAAATTCAAATTCACATCGAACAGGAATTAAGCAACAATGCGAGAAAAAGTATTTAAATATACAATACATATCAGTGGAGTGGTAGTGCCCCTAACTCTGGACCAGGAGACCTAAATTCAAGCCCCACTTGCTTCTGAGGTATGTAATAACATCTCTGTATGGGGATATATAACATATACAAATTGCTAAGGTAGCTAAGTTGCTGATACCATTTAGGAAGAGATATCCACACAAACATTTCATAGACTGACAATAGACTCAGGCTTAATTAAACAGTAGAAATGCTGTTTTTCCCCACTGTATTAACTACTCACATTACACCTGATAAATATTATTGCTTGAGAGACCATTAAGCTCAACCTAAGATGAAGTACTTTAACTGCATGTTGTTAACATAAAACACAAACACTGAAGCACAATGCATGTTGAACACACACAGAAATCATACGACATACACAAAAATCTGATTAGCTCCTCCAGGAACAGTTCATTATATCGTGATTGGCAGAAATTAACTTGTGATTTTGGTTAACCCTTTCAGGTATTAATCCATTATTTAAGCCTCAGAGCAAGTAAGTAGAAAATAAACAAATTATCAATCTAACTTGTTTAGCCATCCTTTTCATGAGGTATTTCACTGCTATTTGGTACCTCAGACCAGAAATCATTTTTATCTGATTTGTTCTTCCACTCATATTGCTTTGTTGTTTACTGTAATTGCTTTTTTATTAAGTACAAAATGTGTGTACACTAATGTGGTGCTGCAGGCTACTGAGTGACATATAGAATTTTAAATTTTCAATACTCCTCTGGACTTCTCTTGTTCCTCCTGATTTGCAATGCACCATATTACATGCTCTTCCTTTCCTGTGCATCCTCGCTACACTTAAGTCAAGAGGCATCATGCAGTTTCCTACTACGACTCTTTCTCCCAGCACCTCAGAACAGGGAGAACGTCTCCAAGCTTTTCATTCATGCTAAAGCATTCAAGCTTATGAACATTAAACCTGACGGATTCTCATTTCTAATACAACAACATACTGAGGATGCTGCAAAGCTCTAATGAAAACAGATGTGTTGAAAATGAAAAAAAAACGTGTTAGTAACACACAGCAGGTTTGGCAGCCTCTTTGAAGAAAGAAACAGTTAAAATTTCACATCAGTGATCTTTTCCAATGAATAGCCATCAAACTGAAATGTTAACAGTTTCTCTCCCATAGATAATACCAGACACTGTTGAGAATTTCCAGCTGCTCTTTTTATTGCGCCATTCTTTGGCTTCTTTGAGATCCCAACCTAAATGCTTTGAATGGGTCATTTGAATATTTTGTCAAAGTATCCTTGCCTGTACCCAAGCAATTAAAGCACTTGCCCCACTGAGGACATGAAAGATGAAATTGCATTCAAAGAACAGAAAGAGCCAAAAATCCAAACTATTAAAAACACAATCTCTGATATGAGCACCAAAGTAAGGGTCACCCCATGATCTGTCTCCCAAGGACATACAAGGATGACACTCCTCAGAATCATGGACTACTTCATGTTGTGGTCCACCACGAGGATTCTGCAGCACCTCTACTCCTCACAAAAGAAGGATTTTCTCCTTGGGTGCCAATAAAGTCCTGCATACAGCAAGAAATCCAACACTTCTTTGGCAAAATATCATTGAAATAGTTGCAGCCCCAGGTACTGATGTTCCAGTGAAGACTGAAGACAGCAGCTTTTTGAAATAATATCCATGTGCATTGAACTGTAAGGAAATTGCACTAGCAACTTAAGTCTCAATAACTTTAAACGAGTTTAAAATTTATGTTGCCATTTCAGTTGCTTACTCCAGTTAGGGTTTGGCAAAGAAATAAAGCTTTCTTCATTTGTATTGCCGATTTAACTGCTGTTAAAATGCTGATACTTAACACATTCCAAGCAATTGTGATCTGTTTGACCACTTGAGCCTGCTCTGTCTTTCTATAAGATCATGACTGGTCTCATTGTGACCTTAACTGCACTTTGCTATCTGTCTCCTCAAAAACTGCTTTCTCTGAGACAATTCCAAAGTATAGCAACAACTTCAGAGGAGGAATTTCTCTTCATCTCAGTCTTAAATTGGAAACCCCTTATTTTTAAATTGTGCCCTCTAGTTTTAGATTCCACCTTGAGACCAAATATTCTCTCATTGGGCAAGCTCACTCAGAATCTAAAAACAGAGGGTGCTGGAGAAACTCAGCAGTTCTGGCATTTTGTGGAGAGAAAGCAGAGTTAATGTTTTGGGTTCGGTGACCCTTCTTCAGAACTGATTGTAGCTAGGGAAAGATTGGTATATGTGCTGAAGGTGGGGTGGGCGGAGGGGCAGGATTAAAAGGTAGGTGGAGTTGGAGCCCAGAGAAAGAGAACAGCAGTTGGGCAGACAAAGCATTGAGTAATGGTAAGAAGAAATAAAGATTAGAATGGAAATCCTGTCAGAGACAGGAGCATAATCTCTTCAAGGCGGGCATACCTGGAAGAGATGTGGCAGTGAGTTAAACATTAAATAAAAAAAAATTAAAAAAAAGAACTGCAGATGTTGGAAATCTGAAACAAACACACAATTTGCTGGAGCAACTCAGCAGATCTGCAGCATTTAGGGGCAGCTCAGTTGCTCAGTGGTTAGCACTACTGTCTCACAGCACCAGGGACATGAGTTCCATTCCACCCTCAGGCGACTGTCTGTGCGGAGGTTGCACATTAGCCCTGTGTCTGCGTCGGTTTCCTTCGGGAGCTCTGGTATCCTCCCACAGTCCAAAGATGTGCAGGCTAGGTGGATTGGTCATGCTAAATTGGCTGCTAGTGTTCAGGGATGTGTAGATTAGGTGCCTTATAGGGGGATGGGTCTGGGTGGGATGCTCTGAGGGTCAGTGTGGACTTGTTGGGCCGCAGGGCCTGTTACCACACTCTAGCGATTCTATGATTCATCTGTAGAGAGAAAGCAGAATTAACATTGTGGATCCAGTGACCCATGTACTAATCTTTTGATAAACTCCAATCAGTGCGGGCCCAACCCGTTCAACCTTTCTACATAGGACAACACCTGTCTTCCCAAGAATGATCCTTGTGCACATTTTTTGAACCACTTGCAGTGGAACCCTATCCCTTCGTCAGCCAGAAAACAAAACTCCACAATAAAGGGTCCAGTATCAACAATACCATGTACAGTTGTAGCTAGACTTGTCTACTTCCATGCTCCATGCCTCTTGCAATAAAGAACAACACTCTATTTATCTTTCTAATTACTTGCTGTATCTGTAGAATAACTTCTTTGTGACCCATTGGCATGGATCTCACATCCCTCTGTACTACAATTTTGTATAGTCTCTCTTCATTTAAATCATATTCTGCCTTCTTCCTGCCAAAGTTGACAACCTCAAATTTTCCAACATTATGCTTCCTCTGCCAAATCATTGGCCACTGTCTTAACCTATTTATATCCATTTGCAGATTATTTGTATCCTTTTCACAACTTATTTTTACATTCCATCTTTGTATCTGCCTTCATCCATATCAATAATATAGGCAGTAAATAGTTGACAGCCCAGCTGTGATCCCTGTAGCCCACCACTAGATATGGTTAAAAGTACCCCATTTACACTAAAACTCTGTTTGCTGTTAATTAACCAATATTCTATCCACTAATATACCCCTCCCAACAACATGAGCTCCTATCATTGAAGGGAATTAAGGTTCCAAAAGTAAATTTCAAGGACCTGTGAAGGAGATTAAAAGGCATGGCCTCCAAAGAAGAAGTCTTAGGATGACTCTCACTCTGAAGAGTTAGTGAGCACGGATCTAAATTTCTCTGGATACCTGGTATTTGGGAGGTATATACAAAAGGGAAAAGGAGGTGGGGTAGCACTCTTAATTAGGGACAAATCAATACATTAGTAAGAGACTATCTTAGAATGGAATACCAAGATGAAGATGCAGTTTCAGTGGAGCTAAGAAACTGTGAGTTAGGAATCATTGGTTGGAGCTGTGTTTTGGTCAGCCAACTATAGTGATTATGTTGGGCATGATTTACATCAGGAAATTAGAGGTGCAGGTAGTGTGAGTAATAGCAATAATTAGTGATTTAAATTTAAACATACTCTGGGTTACACAAAATCAGCACTAATGCTGTGGAGGATGAAATCCTGGAGTGTGCATGTGTCAGGTTCCTACAACTGTACACTGAGGAACCAAAGAGGATTCAGCGATTTTGGATTTAGGGTTGTGCAATGAGAAAGGTCAAATGAATAGCCTTGCTGCGAAGGACCCTTTGGGAAATAACGACCATCATATTTCATACTAAATTTGAGTGCTCTATTGTTTATTCTGATAAAGATATCTTAAATCTGAAAAAAGAAAATCATGTATGGCAAGTTGGCCAGGACAGATTGGGAAAACAAAATAGTTGATGTTAGACAGGCAATGGCTTATATTTAACAAAATACTATATGGTTTACAAAGGTAGACATTCCTCTAAGACACAAACATCAAAAGGCAAAAGTAAATCATCTGTGATTAATGAAAAAAGTGGCTTACAATGATGTCAAAAAAATGGTAAACCTGACGATTGAGGAAAATTTAGAAACCAGCAAAGGACAATCAAGAAACTCATCACAAAAGGGAAAGAAGAGAATATGAATGCAAACTAGGAAGGATCATAAAGGTGGACCATCAAAGCTTCTTTAGGTATGTAAAAAGGAAAAGATTAGCTAGGACAAATGTGGGCCCTTTACAGGTGGGGACAAGCTAATTGATAGTGAAGAAGTCGGAAACAACAGGGGAATTGAACAGTTACTTTTAGTCTTTCTTCATTGAAGAAAATATAAAAAATCCCTTTGAGATAATGGGGACCAAAGGACTTGTAAACTGAGAAAGTCGTAGAAATTGGAATTAATAAAGCGATAGTACTTGAAAAGCAAACTTGATTTAAGGTTGATAAATCCCCTGTTTCAAATGAACTTCATTCCAGAGTGCTGAAGGAGGTGACTATAGAGATGATGAGTATGTTGTTGGCTATCTTTCAAAATTCTGTAGATTTTGGAAAAGTTCTTATAGGCTGGAAAGTAGTAAATGCAACCACAGTATTTAAGAAGGTGGTGGAGGGGAGACCGGAAAACATACAGGCCTGTCAATTGAACAATAGGGTAGCAAGGATCAGTGCTAGGTCACACTTTATATAAATGATTTGATTGTGGGACCAATTAGATCAATTATTTCCAAATTTGCTGATGACACCAAGCTGCATGGGAATGCAAGTTGTGAGGAAAATGCAAGGGGGTTTCAAAAGGACTTAGACAGGCCAAGTGAATAGTTTAGAACATGACAGCTGAATATAACATGAATAAGTGTGGTAGAAAAAGGCAGAAAGGAAGAATATTTCTTAAATAGAGAATTTAGGAAAAGTAAAGCAACCTTTGGTTATGAGTCAGTAAGTTAGCCTGGATGTGCAGTAAGCACTTCGGAAGGAAAATTGTTGTTCTTCATTGCAAGGGGATTTGTGTGCAGGAGTAAATATGTCTTTCTGCAGTTGTGAACAGGCTTGGTATGATTGGAGCATTGTATACTGCTTATCTGAGAAGGGTTATACTTGCCATAAAGGGAGTTTTATTTTAAATTCATTAATGGGATTAGAATGTTGCTGGTCAGGCTAGCATTTATTGTCCGTCATATAATTGCCCAGAGGTCAGTTAACAGTCAATCACATTGCTGTGGGTCTGAAGTCACATATAGGTCAGACCAGGGAAGAATGGCAGATTTCTTTCCCTAAAGGAATCTTGGTAAACAAGGTGGGTTTTTCCTGACAATTGACAAAGGATTCATGGTCATCATTAGATTATTAATACCGGCTTCTTTTCAATTAAATTCCACCATCTGCCATGTTGGGATTTAAACTCTTGGTCTCCAAGCATTACATGGGTCTCTAGATTAATAGTCCAGGTAGGCCTTCGGCTCCCCAAAATGCAAAGGAGTTTCATCGGATTGATCCCCAAATTGGCAGTATTATCTTTTGCGGAGAGATTGAGGAAACTGGGCCTGTATTCTCTATCGTTTCAAAGAAAGAAGGACAACTACTTTGGCTATGTTTGTTTAATATATGTATTTGTAGAAGCTTTGCCTGTCTGCTTTTATACTGTTTGCTCCTTTTTTTTCTATAATTTCTGCCTCTTTATTTTTCTTGGACATCCTTTAGACCCTAAGACAAAAGGCATAAGAACAGATGTAGGTCATTCGGCCCATCGGGCAGGCTCTGCAATTTAATGAGATCGTGGCTGATCTGATAAACGTCAACTCCACTTTCATGCCTTTCCCCCATAACTCTTGATTCCTTACGGATTAAACATCAATCTATCTCAGCTTTGAACATATCTAATGTTCCAGCCTCTGTCATCTTCTGTGCTGAAGAATTCCAAAACTTGACAGTCATCTGAGAGAAGAAATTCCTCCTAATCTCTGTCTTAAATGGGCATTATGCACTCTTGTCTTAGACTGTTCCAAAGGGGGAAACCATCTCTCTGCATTTATCCTGTCAAACCTACAAAAATTTTGTGTGTTATCTATAAATCATCAAAACTCCAATGAGTGCAGACCTAACTTATTCAACCTCTCCTCACAAGAAAATTGCACCATACTCAAGATCAAACTAATTAACCTTCTCTGGATTGCCTCCAACGTCAGTATATCTTTCCTTAGATAGGGAAACCAACATTGTTCACGGTATTCTAAGTATAGTCTAACTTGTATTGTTTTAACAAGACTTTCCTATTTTTATATTCCACTTCCTTTGAAATAAAGGCCAACGTTTTTTTTTCCCATTACTTGTTGAACTTGTAAGCTGGCATTCTTGTTATTTCTGCACAATGATTCCCAAATCCCCTTGGCTGCAGCTTTCTTTCTTTCTTTAAATAATATTAACCCTATCTATTTTTCCTGCCTAGGCGCATAACCTTACATTTTAATATGATCTTCCATTGTTTTGCTGATCTTTTACTGATTTCTACATTTCCCTAACCTTATGGCCTACCACTAACTGTTACAGCATTGTGCATCTTTTCTTTCAATTTGATACCATCTTTAACTTGCATGCCTAACCACGGATGGCGTGTTATTCTCACAGAGTCATCTTTCAATCTTAATGGGATATATATTTTGAGAGTTATGAACTTTCCTCTTAAATATTTGCCACAGCTTCACTTCTAGCTTACCTTTTAACCTACTTTCCAGTCCACTTTAGCCAGATTTGTCTTCATACCCACGAAAATGGCTATATTTAAGTTTAAGACACTAGCTGTGGATGTACATTTCTTAGCTTCAACTTGAATCTTAAAGACTGTCACGATATGATAACTCTTGTCTCCCTCTCTATGAAGTCATGAATTAATCCTGTCTCATTACCCACTGACACCTCTTAAAAAACAGCATTGTCTCTGGTTGGTGAAATATGATACAGAACGTATGGCACTTTCTAGAGTAAACACTAACCCCTATCAGCTTTTAGTGCACATAACGGCAAGAAGCAATTGTAAAACAGACTCACAGACCTAAGCTTCTAAACAAGGCATTTTAACCCAAGGGCATAATCTGCACTACACCAGTCAATTACTACCCAACAATCCCAACTCTTTATTCCCAACCCTTACCTCCCACACCCCTCAAAAATGGGCAGGCAGCAAAATTGGCCAGGGCAAAGGTTCAGGCAGGTTCACTAGTAATCAAAGGAAGGCTGGCCAAGTACCTTATATGCCATGGAGAGAAGTTTCTCAGAGGGAGGGAAAGTCAGGTCTAGGATATCATCCAACAAGGCAGTAAAACTCTTTTGCTCCTTCTGGACACTCAAAGCAAACATTTTCATTGAAACCTTCATCCTTTCAACAGCCACCAAACTGGATTCACTGGTGTAAGAGTCACAGCAGTGTTCCGACAGAGACCCAGATTAAAATTTACCAGTATCCTGTATTCTGAAAAGAACTGGCATGCCTGTAAAAGGGAGAAGACTATCTTCGTCCACTCCCAATTGGAGCAGGATAACCCATCTGACTGAAGATGCCAGTGCTCCTTATTTTGAAGCCAAAGAAAAGGGAACACAAAGCAACAGCCACTCACTGCAGATTGATTTTGGATGAAGCCCAAATTGTGGCATATACCTCAATGAAAATACAGGCAGTGAAGAGAGCTGAAGATAGAAATACAATTACTATTCCTTCCTTCACCAATCCGCACTCAGAACAAGTAGCCAGGACATATTTATTACTAACACTCTGCTTTCTGCAGAAAAGGTATGCCAATACTTAACACCACTCTTAGACAAGGATTTTGCAGCAATTAAGGAGACTGCAGTAATTCCATTTACAGTTATGCTTTTTGAAAAATATGAATTGTGAAAATATTAGAAACATATTTCTGTACCACTTCTGCTTGGTCATGTTTATGTCTACCTAACAATTACCAAACGGACTCGAATACCACAAATCATCCTAATCAACCAGTTATCATATATTTGCATTATTTTAGGTCCAGATCTGTTTTCATGTAATTCACTTTAGTGAGTACTGAGATATTAAAATGTGTAACTGGTATAAAAGAAGGAATCTAGTAATTACACGAGACTTCCGATTTAACTGTACATCAATCACACAAATCAACTCACTTTGAAGTAACTGGGGGTTCTCTGAATAGTGCTTTGACTAGCATGCAGTTGTGAAAATCCATCAATTGTTGTCTGAACCAACACATTGCAGAATGAAAGTCTTTAGTTGACACAGAATCTGAATATAATGTAATATTGCAAATAATTTTTTTAATATTAGCTCATGCCGTTTGGAGATCAATCACTGGTTTAGCCAGGTCTTAGAAGATTTTATCAAGGAATCGCTGCTGTGATTCAAGGGGAGAGTGGCAGGCTTCCTATGGGAGATGGGGAGGCAGTGGTAATGTAGGAATACAAAATCGAATCCCACCATGGCAGATGGTGAAGTTTGGATTTAATAAAATAAAACATAGAATAAAGAGCTGGCCTAATAGTGACCATGTAACCACTGCCAATTGTCGTAAAAACCCATCTGACTCACTAATGACCTTTAGGGAAGGAAATCTGCTGTCCTTACCTGGTCTGGCCTGCATGTGACTCCAGACCCCTATATAGACTCTTAAACTGCCCCAGGGCAATTAGGGATGGAAAATAATATGAATTAGTAAGAGAAAAAATTGATTTCTTTGATCTGCATTTACACACCTTTTGATGAATGCGGATGATAAGTTCCAAGTTGCGTATTTCCTTCTGTGCTGTTTTCAGCTATAGAAATACACCAGACCAGTTCTGTCACATAAGACGTAATTCTTCAGTACAGTGTGTAAAGCATTATCAAATTGCTAAGAGAAGCTAACAAACTGCTCGTTGTCCATAGTCAGAGCTATATCTTTAATAACTTATGATCAAGATCTGTAATGTGAATCTATGTGTTATACTTTAAAACACAACATTGCAAACACATCATTTCCTCTATTCTTCTTCATCTTCATGTGGAAAAATGGGCAGGTAATTCTGAAATATGTCAAATCCGTCAGATAGAGCCCTTCCAATTGTTAACCATCAAGTTATTTTCACCCCTATGTTCAGGTGTATTTCTAATATGTTAATACCGGGGTAATTAAAAATATATTAAAACAATTAATTAACATTAGCCGTGTGAAAGAAAAAAGGGCATTTGGTGATTATTGAATAAGATTAATATATTTGCATTACCACACAAAAAATTGCATGTGTCATCGCCAGTACTAATAAAGAGTGGAGAAATTGGAATGTAATACTACAACTCCCGAGCAGACGAAGGCCAGGGTTTTCAGTCCCAGGTTGGGACCACAGAGCTGGAACACTTCCCATCTCTGTAAGCACAGCCTGTGGGCAGAAGTAGCCCAGGAGTTGAAATTTTTATTCCAGGGTTCCCAGGGTTCCCAAGGACTTTAATTGGGTGACCCTGGAACAAGAGCAGAGAAAGCCAGTTGTGGTGGCGGGCTTTCTGAAGGCCTCACTCCGTGCACTAGAATGATACCATAGTTTCAAAAAGAGGAGCAAAATGTAAAATGGCTTCTCACACACTCCCTCTGTCCTATCCATGTTAACCGATGCCTATCATAGCTCGTACCCTTTATGTCAACCAATACAATTCTGGCCTTGTACTCTCCATGCCGGCCTACCTCTTCATCAATTCCTATGGACCTTTTTTGCCTATGCCCCCTGCCCAGCCTCAACGTACTCTATCACCATTATGCCAGTTTAGTGCCAACATCTTCCTCTAATCCACCACCTTTTGCTCTTACACCAGAATGTTAACTCACTTAATATGCACATGGGCAACCCCAAAATTGCAGAGATGAAATAAAATAAATTTCACTTAATTGTCTATTTCAGACTTCATTATATTGAAAAAGACATCCTCATTCATGAAATGGCATTAACTACATTTACATTCCTTCAACTGCATAATGCTTTATACTGATGAACATTTCTTTCAAGTGCAAGATAACAACAAGCTTTGGAGTTCATAGTCTCATTTCTGAAAATGCATATCCACTTGTTGCTATCAGCCAAACTATGAAATGGCAGGCACCCTACTGTGATAATGGATGTTTGTGAAACCAGTCATGCAGTGCCACTCAAGTAAGGGAATCCCCGAGGCATATTTGAACTGACAGAATGAAATAGCAACCAATTCTTTTATTTTAACACTCCAGACACTTTTTTTCAAAAGATTTAAATGGCAACATTTTTAAATGCTTAGCTTGAGAGATCCCACAACACCTTTGATAGTTCCTCTGGGCAATTCTTCTTGGCACTTTTGACAGTTAATTTCGACAAAAGATTACTATACTTCACCTAAAGGTCACCTGATCTCCCGAAAGATGTACAAAACTTGAATCAGAAGGGTACCTTAACTCTGCAGAAGGGAACCCTAATGATCCAAATGAAGCCACAAATTTTTGATATGCTTATGATAGGTCTAATCTGCAAACTTACCAAAATCACAAAGGAGCGGAGGCAACTATTAATTTTAACCTGTTTCCATTCCCGTGAATTTGCTAGGCACCATGTTTGAAAGGCTAGCAATTATAGTGAATAGACTGACCTAAAGTTTATGAAGGTAAACTTTAGGTCTGTAGGTATAGTGGAAAACTTTTGAACTAATCCTTTCAGACCTCAGAGAAGAAAAATACTTATGTCAAAATGATAAATATTGTGAATCACAAACTGCTTAAAACACGTCCACTTACCTGCTGAAAATTTTACAGGTACATTTTATTTTCTATCTTCTAATAACAAGTCCTGGACATTATAGCATTCCATATAGCCATGAGGCAATGAATGGTCTCACTAACAAACAGCATTTTAATTTAATGCCAGTGGTAGATTGACACACAGTCAAAAGTTAGCTCAATTTATCCAAATCCATTAAATCCACTACTCTCAAAGGCAACCATAGCATATTATAGGATCATGCAATGTTTAACACAACAACATCAAATCCATATTTGTGCTTTCTCTACAGAAGCCCTCTAATTAGATCTGAATGCCCTTCAGTATTATTTTTCTTCAGAAAGCTATTTAATTCTCTTTATGACAAATCTAGGGCAATGTTTCAAGAAGCAGAGAATTTTGTGTTACACAATGAGCTGTATGAATGTTATTTAGCTGAATATTGTCTCATATTTGTAAGGCTTTTGATGAGAAGCAAGTGAAACTGATGGATAGAGGGCACATGATCAAAATCTCCTTTCCACTGGGAAAGTGATAAAGATGTTTCCTCAGCAGACATTTTATCTGTCACTTGCTGTAGGCAGAACTGAGCTGACTGTTGGCTTATCTGGATGATAGCCTTTGCATTGGCCTGGAAAACTCATATTATACAGAAGCTTAAGTAATATGAGCTTCACAGCTAAGGAAGATCCTTAGCCCTTCATGTCACCTACAAATCTAATACAGGCGTCACAACTTGGTCATTACCGTGGAAGTAAACCAAAGATAGCAACACAATTATGAAAATATGTCTTTAATTCTGTGTGGGTACAGCATGTTAGGACATATTTTATTGCCTATTGCTGCTTAAGACAGTAGTAGTGTCTTGAAATGCTGCTATCTTTTGGGTATAGTTACGGGCGTTGATATCTAACATCACTCTGGTTACTACAAGTTTAGAAGATGCTGTCTCAGGAACTTTGGTAAGTCACTGCAGTGCATCTTGAGGAGGAACACACTGCTGTCACTATGTTTTATAGGGTAATGGAGTAAATGTTGAAAGTGATGGATAAGGCACCAATTAGGTGGATCGTGTTGTCCTTGATAGTGTTGAGCTTCAGCATTTTTGGAGCTGCATTTATCTCTCCAAGTGAATAATATTCCATTATACTCCTGGCTTCTGCGTTATGTATGGTAGACGGGCACTGGGGAGACAGGAGGCGAGCCACATGTTGCCTCTGGCCTGATGTTGTACCCAAAGTATTAATGTGGCTGGATTAGCTCAGTTTCTGGTAACTTTTAACGTGCAACATGTTAATAGTATAGAATTCAGTAATGACATTGCAGTTGGAAGTTGAAGGAAGTTGTTTATATTCTGAGATAATAGGTACTGCAGATGCTGGAGAATCCGAGATAACAAGGTGTGGAGCTGGATGAACACAGCAGGCCAAGCAGCATCATAGGAGCAGGAAAGCTTGACGTTTCGGGCCTAGACCCTTTCTGATGAAGGGTCTAGGCCC
>JAHRHZ010000046.1:31748453-31758977 GCA_024137785.1 Ginglymostoma cirratum
GCCTAGACCCTTTCTGATGAAGGGTCTAGGCCCGAAATGTCAAGCTTTCCTGCTCCTATGATGCTGCTTGGCCTGCTGTGTTCATCCAGCTCCACACCTTGTTATCTTGTTTATATTCTCCCTTGTTGGACATGGTCATTCCCTGGCATTTCTAATTGGTGGGAGTTTTACTTTCCAGTTATCAGACCAGGCCTGAATGTTTTCTAATTCTAGCAGCTCGTGGACATGAACTACTTCAGTAGCTGAAGAATTGTAAATGCCTGAAAGTTGCGTAGCCATCAGGTTCATTTCTGCAGTTTCATTTCAAATCACCTCCATTTCTGATGTTATGATGGATGGAAGGGCAAAGCTGAAGGTGGTTGGGCCTAGGCAACTAACATGAGGAACTTCTGCAGAGATGTCCTGGGAGTGAGATGATTGATTTTCATCAGCCACAGTCATCTTCCTTTGTACGAGTTACAACTCCAACCAGCCGAGGGGTTTCCACCCGAATCCTACTAACTCCAATGATACCAGGGCTCATTGTTGCCATACTTGGTCAACTGCTGCCTTGATTTCAAGTGCAGTCACTCTCTCTGGAGCACAGCACTTTTGTTCATGTTTGTACTAAGACTGTAATAAGATCAGGAGCTGAGTGGCAATGAGGAACCCAAACTAAGCATCAGAAAGCATGTTATAGTTGGGAAAGTGCTGATTGATTGCAGTACACCTATCCATTATTTCATTGAGAGAATAGTGATAGGTTAGTGATTGACCAAGTTGGTATGTCCTGCTTTTAGTGGACAAAATGGAGTGTAAATATGGATTCTTGAAACCTGAAAGCACAAACATCATTTGACCTAAAAGTGCTACACTCTTGTAACTAGGCCCTTCACATACAGTAATATAGGGATAATTTGTTCTGCAGCAGGAGTTATTAAGGCTGTCGACAATTATATCTTAATCAAATGTAAGCTTGGGAAAAATTCAATTTTGTAAAGGAAACAAATGTAAAACATTCAATGAACATGTAGAAAAGTGAACAAGCCAAAATGGAAGAGTTAAAATATCAATCACTCTTTTCCACTGCCACTATCTTACATTATGATATAGTACAAATTAGGCCAGCACTCTTGCAGCTATACTGTATAAGTAATATTTGTGAGCTATCGAAAATCTGAAAATTAACGTTAGGTTAAAATAACTTCATAAGATTCAAATTAATATGAATAGAACTCAAAATCTATCTAATGGAGTAAATTAACTTCAAAAATGCCAACTTTGCAATATTCACCTTGTGACAATCAGATGAAGAGGAGCAACCAGTCTCCTCTTTTAACTTCCTTTTTGGTTGGTTGTAATTGAGATTTTTAGTACCTTTTCAGCACACAGGTATCATGCCTCAATTAAAAGGCCAAATCAGATCAAGATTAAGGAACCAGATTATTCTTGAGTATAAGAATGGGGAATTTCATTTCCTCTTACCACTAAAATAATGCATTGTGACATCAAACATATGCACAAACACAGATATGTTTTAAAAAGAAAAAACTATCTGTTACGGACAGGAAGAATAGGCCGCACAGACTTTTTTCCTAGAAGTCCTTAGTCTTTAAAGTTTTGCTTTATAAACCTAAGGCCAGATGTTTAACTTTTGACTCATAGTTTACAACAGTGGCGAAGCTTGTGAATCTTGTCCCACATTGCTTTTTTACTAGTCATTGAATTTAAAGTTGAGAGAAACTGGGAGGGAAAGCCATTCAGTGTCCTTGCTACTATCAATTCATATTTATTTCTCTCTATTTTATTGTTCAAAGCATCTGTTGATTTATGTCCATTTGTCTATCCTTGAATCTGTTCCGTCATCCTTCCAAGCCAAATACTCGACAGGTAATCTGTCATCTCCAAGTAGGGTAATTTATGATGCAAGTGTGAATTAAACAATCAATGTTAATTTCTTGATGATGACTCAGTAGACTGATTTCAGTTTTTCAATAACTTAATAAAATCAAACAGCTGGTTTCATTGATTCCTTTGGGTTTCTGGACTTACCTCAAACTTTGGTCAAGCAATCAAAATAGACATTTTAGGTCTGAAGTTATCCTTTGTAAAAACGGCTTTTAGTCAATGAAGGGTCTCAGGCACAACAAATCAGATGATGTATGTTGAATCTTGATAGTCTATTCTTTACTATAGTCATAACAACCTCCACCTCAATGGCACAGCAATTTTTGAGAATCTCAATTGAATTTTATCAATAACCAATGAAGAAATCCTTAACTTGTAAAATTTTCTGAAAAAACATATACTTAAATTGATCTTTCCATTCACGTATTCAGCCCAATCTGGATTTTCATTTCTCATGTAAGTGCTAGTGATTCTGGCTGCAAAAAATTACCAAGGTGAGTAAGTATTTCAGTCCTCATGTTATGTGTAAGTCTGCTGAGTGAAATTTCTTGGGAAATTATTTCTCCCAGTCGGATATGTGACAATGTTTTGCAGAATCTACAACTTTTTGTTTTCAGTATAGAACAGTGAAGTCACTTTTTACATATCCTTTAGGGAATGAACTGTCATTATACTTGGGAATGGTTGCTAAACCTTCCATGTCACTACTGTACAGCTCTGGCCTACATCTGTCTAGGAGTTATAAATCTCAAGTTCATTTCAACTGACCTAATTATCAGAATGAGTTATAGTTGAGTGTTCTACTGAGTGCACTGGAGGTTCCATTGTTTATGCTTGCTAAGACATTGTAAAATGAAAAGAGAAGGATTCTCTATTTGATGGATAACCAATTTATACACAGTGGCAAACAATTATTAAAAGAAAATAAACATTTTTCTCAGCAGAAATTATTTGCACAACTCAATGAAATGAATTAAAGTGAAAAATAGGGAATGACAAGCACTCAACTGGGTCAAATGCTTTATACTACTCAAGAGATTAAAAATTGAAGTAGGTTGTTTTAACCTGATATCCCACAAAAATAACTCCACTTAATTGTTTGCAATTTTGAGTACTCTACCTTTAAAGACTATCATGATTCAAGGGAAAAATTCACAATAGAAAGAATTAGGATTATTCCATGGATGGTAGCTCTAGGATATTAGGCAGGAGAAATAAATCTGAAATTGTTTCCACTGCACAAAGAGAATTGAATGATGGTGATGGTGGGAGGCATGATCCAAGAAAAGATGTTGAAATGCTTGGCTAATACAAAGGTTTGCAGGCATTTAACTTACCTCTGATTTGAGTTTGTGAGTAAAGCATATAAATCAGGTGGAGATTAATAAAATGTCGAATGAATTACTGCAGATCTATGGAATTCACGACATTAAAAATGCTGGATTTGGACATGAATACAATGGGATTGAAGGTTACAATGATTACCATTAATTCCCTGCACCCAGACAAAATGTCCTGCAAATAGAGTACTGAAGACTTACAGGATAGAATTTTCCTGAAGACAACTGAAGGCATGTTTGGATGTGTACAAGAAGTTAAAATCCTTGTGTGCTGTCAGTTGATCGTTAAAATAACCACAGAACTCAGTGAGCACAATCTTTTTAAATATCTGTGAGATGTGCTGGCCAAGCCAACATTTATTTCCCAGCCCTTATTGCCTTGAAGAAAGTGGCAGTGAGCTGCCTGCTTGAATCACTGCAATCCTTAACCCTCAATTCTGGATTTAGCAACCATCACTAATTCTGCCTGTTCAGGGGAAGGCTGTTTTGTTTCAGATATCTGTATCTAGCAGCTGGTACATCGGTTTCTTGATCCATCTGTAACTTGCCAACATCCCGGAGATGAGTGCGCAGTGAGAAGAGCTTCTTTAATCGGAGAAATTGAAGAACTCCAGCCAGGGTCATCGATAAACTGCAATTCACAACACTTGTTTACAGAAAGTGTCCTGTCACTGTTTGATAGGTGATTGGCAACTTATTGGGAATGTACGCCATCCACCCAACACATCCCTCACTGTGAGTTGTACCTCCCTGCTGCTAGCCTTCACCATGCTGCTCAACCTTCTACCTCAGACGATGTACAAGAACGGATGCCACATTACCAACTCCACCAACAGCAGCAATAACAGTAGTGCCAACCGCCCTTTTCACAGCCACATGCCCCTCCATAGCATAGAGAAGAAGGAGACTGAGAACAGCTGAAAGCAGTTGAGAACCTCACATTGAGTCCTCTAGCTGAGGACCAACTATCTCCACATGTCTAAGTACCAATTCCTATGGATGTTCACACTGTATAGACAGGTAACTAATAGAATTTGAAATTCCTGGAACAAGACCTCTGTGGCAGATAAACTGCCTGTTACCTAAAGTAATACCCCATGCCACGCTCTGCCCAAAACAGATTCCTGCAATTGCAGGAGAATGCTGAGGAAGTTAGCATATGATGTTTGGCGATCAACAGTGTCACCCCGCTCAACTTCCCTTCTTCTTGAAGTGCTGGATCATTGGTGCATCATCAAAAAGCTGGAGGGCCCACAGTTCTGCAACTACCTTGCACATTCATTCTAATCTTGCTGCTCGATTGGAGAGGCTAGCACCTTCTCCCATTCTTGGAAGCGCTCATTTCACTGCAATTCCTCAGATTCCTCTGTAGGGACTTCAGGTAAAGAAAGGCCCAGGAAGCAATGTTCCCAAATCTCCAATCTATTCCCATGGTTGCTAATAGGCTCAAGAATGCAAGTGCAGATGGGTCATTGTTCAATTAGAAAACCTTCTTTTGGCTACCTCAATGTATCATCTTGCCCATCCTTCTTGATTGACTGAGAAACCTGAAGATGGAATGTTTCTATTATGGTTCAATTAAAGAAACTAGACAAAGTTGGCACACTCACCCTTTGGTTTGCTAGTTTACAAATGTTTCAGCCATTTGGCCAGGGACTAAGTTGGGAAAACTCCATCCAGAATCCACAACATTATTAATATTTGCAAAATCAAGGCTATACATCATGATACGCTGAAGTGTTCCCGATGAGAGTGTAAACAAAGAAAATTGAACTGGCCTCTTAAAAACACACCCAGATGATCAAATGTGTTTGAACCTGACAGTCCCAGCCCTGCTCCCACCACAGAAATGTAATGAATTTTTTTTTCTTCATTCATTCATGGGTTGAGGGCATCGCTGCTAGGCAGCATTTATTGCCCATCCCCAATTGCCCAGAGGGCAGTTAAGAGTCAACCACATTGCTGTGGCTCTGGATTCACATGGAGGCCAGACCAGATAAGGATGGCAGTTTCCTTCCCTAAAGGACATTAGTGAACCAGATGTTTTTTTCCAACAATCAACAATGGATTCATATTCATCATTAGATTCTTAATTCCAGATATTTTTATTGAATTCAAATTCCACCATCTGCCAGGGTGGGATTCAAACCTTGGTCCCCAGAACATTATCTGGGTCTCTGAATTAACAGTCCAGCGATAATACCGCTAGGCCATCACCTCCCCAAATACAGTTGAACACAGTAAGTACTCTGTAATTTTAGACCAAAATCTCAAGGATTCTTGTGTTTAGTTGTCTCTCATAAAATTAATTAGGCAGGAAACAGTTCATAATTAATATGATGTGGGGTGTCAGTGTTGGACAGAGGTGGACAATTTCAGAAGTCACACGACATCTGGTTATAGTCCAACAGGTTTATTTGAAATCACAAGCTTTTGGAGCACAGTAGCCTCATCACCTGACAAAAGGGCTCTGCTCCGAAAGCTTGTGATTTCAAATAAACCTGTTGGACTATAACCAGCTGTCGTGTGACTTCTGACAATTAATAGGTCATCGATAGAAAGGATAAGCATGATAAATTTGATGGTCTTTTCTTCATAAGTACTGGAATTTAGTACATTTTTATGATAATTCTTTTCAATTAATCTTCAGATTTAAGAATGGCTCCAGATAAGATGTTTCAAAGGAGATAATCGTTCAAACAAGTAGTCCAATAGTTTCACCTCAGGAGCAGAAGGCTGTAAATTGAAGTCACCTGGAATAAAACCTGCACTGTCTTGAGATTTTATCAGTTTCCCTGATGATAAGTTAAAGATCTAATCAATCTAACTGATAAACTATGAGATAACCATTCTTCTAAGAACACAAAATATATCAAATATGCAAACAACTTTGGTTACTCAAATATCTTCCAATATTGGCAATAATATATCAACACTAGAAAGTTGAGCTAAAGGTGACCAGCAATGGATATATTGTAGTAGTTTGTGTATTCAAGTCTAAAACTATTCTATCTATTGAATTTATCTGCTAATATGGAGATTTTCTTCTTTAGCTTTCAGTTGACCTGATACTACATAATAACCTGTGGCTGCAACACATGCATTACAAGGAGCTCCAGTACGGTGCAGAAACATTAACAATTAGACTGTCAACTGCTATTGAGGATCGGCAACTTCCTGGACTACTTGGCATTGTATTTTTATCAATTCCAGTACTAAGATATGAATATAAGCACTAATATTAAAGTGTTAAATGGCTCGAATGTCCAAATATTCAGGACACAGTCAATCATACAAACACATCTGCCTTGCAAAGATAATTTTTATTGTTGCTCAGGTGGCTCAGGCAATCCCATTTCCTATGAGAGGAAGGTACCTTTTTCTGGAAAGGTAGCTGCTAGAAAAGCAATTCAATTAATAATGATCCCTTTCTCCCCCTCTTATCTGTCCATTATCACATTTTTTTTTCTATTATAAATTATTTCCAAATCAAACTTCTATCTTTCTATTAACTTCTTACAATAACAGAAATGTTGTCTTTAAATAAAAATACAACACTGAGCATGCTGGAAATCTGAAGCACACACAAAGAATGCTGGATGGGTTCAAATCTGGTGTGATTTCTTCAGAACATTTTCTTCAGTTATCTTTAAAGCTATTTACTTATCTTTCTTCATATTCCCCCTGGTTCCTAACTTCCATTTTGGACACAAGAGCAAATTTCAATGAAGGAATTTGATAGGCTAAACACAATATTTCTGCAATCCATAACCAATAGACATATAATAGAACCTGATTCATTAACCACATATTCTCTCCCAGTTTGTACATGAAAACAGAGAAGCCAGTTAGTTAAGAGTTCATTTAAATTAACTATGGTTTTAGTGGTTATAAACTCCATTACTTTTATCACAAATTGTGTCACAAATTGTTAGTGCTTTTCGTCTATCTGTTGATAGCAAGTATTTCCACGTGGTATGTTTTCATTTATTTAATATAATCAATTAATGCACATAACTATTTCAGGAAGATGCAAGATCATCTTTTTGTGACACATTTCATTTAATTAATCGTTATTAAGGACTTTAAATGCCGGGTGTGAAGTTGATTATTAGTCTTTGCTCCATCACAACCCCATGTCCTGTACTTTTGACTGCTGGAGTATTTTGACATGGGCTGTTGCAGACTTCTTCTGGGTTCTTGTTTCATTATTCATGGATTGTCTCAAGCCCTTTCATAAAAAGCTTAGGACAGCTCATTCTTGTTGCTACCTCCTGAAGTGAAATGTTTCTGGAAAGGGCAATAAAAACAACTCTAGATTTTAGATTAGTTGATCATGAAGATATGCCTAGGAGACAGCATTTATTTTGGAAAGAAATGGAGTATTTGAACGTTGTTTGTCAAAGACTGATGTGTTTCCATGATGTAAATTAAGCTATGTAGGCTTTGCCAAAGCAAAACAGCAGAATCAAAGGCAAATTTAAGGCAAACTTGTCTCAAGAATCTTTGTTTTAATCTTAAAATAGCCAATATAGTGATTTGAGTGTCAGTTTATAACGTAAGTAGTGACTTAATTCAAGGATGCAAAAAGCATTGGAAACATTTTTGATTCAACCAAGGAAAGAATTTCAACTGACAAGCAAGTGAGAGAGATGCAAATAATCAGATTTTATCATCAAACATTGTCTTGTAACCTAAATGGCATTCTTTGACTCTGTTCTTAACTCTACTTTGTGCTTTCTTAGGTATATTTCTGCTCAACATCCAAATAGCATCAAAATTTTGTATCTACCACCTACTTTCTGTTAACTCTTTTATTATCAGTTACACAGCACAACCATGTATAACCCAACTTAATGCAGCCAATTGATTAAAGGTGACACATTTGTTTATGCTTCAAAGTCAAAATTGAATGATGAAAAAGTTTTGCAATTCATTTATGCAGGAGGTTCCAAAGTACTCATCAGCCAATTAATTAATTTTAAAATATAAGGAAATACAGTAATCAATCTGTACACAGCCGATCTCGAACCACAATGAGATAATTAGTCACAATGAGATAACTTTAGTGTTAGTTAAGAAATAATTGTTGATCAGGCCACCTGAAGAACTTCAAACTGCACATCATCTTTCACATCCACCTGAATAATCAGAATATAAAACCAATTTAATGATTCATCTGAACTGCAAAACTTGAAAGAGTTCATCTGGTCATTAGTAGTGCCCTGAAATGTTAACTTACATTACATCCCAGGATTACAGAGGCAAATCTTCAGCTGAAGGTGATCGGCCCAGATAACATTCTAGTGTTCGTGCTGAAGATTTGTGCTCCAGAACTTGCTACAACCCTAACCAAACTGTATCAGTACCTTTACAACACTAGTATTTAACCACTAATGTGGAAAGTTATCCAGGAATGCTCTGCACACAAAAAGAAGGACAAATCCTATTAATCCTGCGACCGTTGCATCAAACTGATCTTGATCATAGGAAAGTGATGAAAGGGCTCATCAAGGGTGATATCAAGCAGCACCTACTCACTGACACTCAGCTTGTTTTCCACCATGACCTCTCAGCTCCTGACCTCATTACATCCTTCATTAAAACATGGATAAAAGAACTAAATTCTAAATGTGAGGTGAGAGTGACTACTTGACATCAAGGTCACATTTGACTGTGTAGGCGTTAGGGAGCTGCAGCAGAATTTGTGTCAGTGGAAATCAGGGGAAAACTCTTCATACCTGGCTCAAAGGAAAATAGTTGTGACTGTTTTTGAGATCATTCATATCAAGGATGTCTCTACAAGAGTCCCTCAGGGCAGTGACCAACGCCTAATCATCTTCAGCAGCTTCATCAATGATCTGCCAGTCCACACCAACCGTCTGAAGAGCATCCCACTCTGACACACTGCCCTACCCTATTCCTGTAACCCTGCATTTCCCATTGCTAACCCACCTAGCTTACGCATTCCTGAACGCTATGGGTAATTTAGCACGGCCAATTGATCTAACCCGCACATCTTTGGACTGTGGGAGGAAACTCACGCAAGCATGGGGAGAATGTGCAAACTCCACACAGACAGACACCCAAGGGTGGATCATGACATCCCGTTCACATGCACAATTCTGCGATTACAAATACCTTAAACCTGCACTGTACAAGAATTTAATTAATGCAATTGTCCATTGAAGGGCCTAACATTACTCAAGTTCCCAGATAGAAAAGTACACCGGTTGCACCCATTCCAGTTGCGGTGACAGTCGTTTTTCATTTTTGCTGTGTACTTGTAATTCAGGTGAGAATGGAAAGCAACACAGTCTGCACTTCTCAGAGGAAGTCTCAGTTTACTAATCTAGGTGACTTCCTAAACCTTCATGTTTCTTTCTTCCTTGCACTTCCTGTTGAGCTCATCAGTTGTGAGGATCACATGTTCCCACTCAACTCTTTCATTTATGTTTACTTGAGGCCTGGCCCTAGAGTTTAGCTGTGTCACCATCGCAATGCACTATCCCTCCACCACTGCCAGGATAGTGGCGACTATCAATGACCATCCCTACCCCCACTGTAACCAATGAAATGTAGGAACTAAAGTAGGCCATTCACTCCATCAAGCCTGCTCCAGCATTAAATAAGATCATGGCCAATCTGATAATTATCAACTCTACTATCTTGTGTTTTTTGCACAACCCCTAATTTGCTCAGTGTTAAACTCCTGACTATTGCAGTATTAAATATACTTAATAATGCAGCCTCTACAGCCTTCGGTGGTTAGGAATATCTGTGGGGAGGACTACCCTCTGGGAAAAGAAATTCTACCTCATTTCTGCTTCAATAAGCAACCCCTTATTCTGAGTTCATGCCCTGTGGTCCGAGAACCTCTGACAAGGGGAAATAACTTTTCCTCATGTACCTGTCAAATCGCTGAGAAACTTATGTGTTTCAAAAAGGTCACTGCTCATTCTATTAAATTCCATTGTGTACAGGCCTAAACTACTCAATCATTCCTTAAAAGTAAGTCCCCCCATTCCTAGGATCAACCTGGTGAACTTTCTTTAGACTCTCCAATGTCTAATGTATCTTTCCTTAGATAAGGGGCTTAAAATTGTTCATAATATTCCAGCTGTGGTCTGTAAAGTTGTAGCATGACCAAATAGAAGTGGAGTATTTTAATACTCCATTTCCTTTGAAGTAAAGGCCAACATTTCATTTGTCTTAGAGATAGTAGGAACTGCGGATGCTGGAGAATCTGAGATAACAAGGTGTAGAGCTGGATGAACACAGCAGGCCAGGCAGCAGA
>JAHRHZ010000046.1:31773977-31794903 GCA_024137785.1 Ginglymostoma cirratum
GAAACGTCAAGTTTTCCTGCTCCTATGATGCTGCTTGACCTGCTGTGTTCATCCAGCCCCATGCTTGTTATCTATACACAATACACCTGTTTTAACTTTAAAAAAAGGGTGATAGCCATTCTCTGGTTCATTCCATCAGAGCAATGCCTTGATCAATCAGAGTCAATATACCATTAAATAAAGCTTAGCAGTTAACTGTCAATCAACTATCAGTCATCATTTAACTGATTCACCATGGCAGTGCCTCAACCAATAAGAGTCTACATGTAAACCAATCAGCACTCTCTTCAGATGCAATATAAAATGGTATTCCCCTTCACATTGTTGTTCATGTAAATATTCTGATGAGAGCAAGATGTAGAGCTTTGGCATCAATGTGTATTTTTCACAATACTCAAGTTACCCAGGAGTTAAAGCATGGTGACTATTCCTGGGTAGCTATTCAGATAAGTGAGTCCAAACTCTCTGAAATCTCCATCTTTTAGGTTTGACTTGGTGACTTTTCTGGAGTGTTCCAGAATTGCCCTTCAGACAATTAACCCTCTTGGGCAATTCCCACATAGTCAGATGCATCAGGACGTCTACACGATCACGATACACTTTTTTTTGTGTTCGCTGCTGCAATTATTACTACTCTCACACATCAAAACCTTCACCCGAAACACAGACATACTATTTATTTTTCTAAATGCTTGCTGGATCAGCATGTTAACTTTCAGTGATCTGTCAACAAAAACAGAAGTTCCTCTGAAAGGCAACATTTCACAGTCTGCCTTTCTCTTCCAAAGTGGATAACTTCACTTGTTGTTGTATTTTATTCCACCTGCTATGTGCTTCCATTGATTCTGCCTAATCAGACTATGATTTTCTAAGTGACCTGTTATCATACACCTTGTCATAAATTCTAACATTGTATCTCTCAATAATTTACTCTCCTTTTTCTGTTTTCTCATAATTAATATTTGGTTATCATTTGTTGAATTCCAAAATCTGACCAATCTTCAGGCCTACTACACTTATTAGCAAAACAAATTTTAATATGCTTTTTAACTTTTTTTACTCAACACCATTGTACCACATTTCCAGTAGGGTCTTTATTCCTGAAGGGAAATCATATTGATTGCAAATTATGAATTAATTCTTTAAATGTATGTGATTGTTTATTAACCATCATATCTTTTAAACTAATTTTTTAATGTAATTTTGTTAATTAATGCCTCATACCAGTGTAGTTTGCCTATGTCAGATTTAAGACCCTAATTTTATTTAACTAAATCATTATTGAACCCAGTATGAAATTGAATGATATCGTAATCACTCTTCCTTATATATTCCTCCACTACAATGTTGTAAACAAACTTTTCCTCATTTCCCCACAATATTAGATCTAATAAAATCCTGTTCCTGAATAACTTTCTCATCTAGCTGATGTAGAAGGCTAGCACTTAATGTTCTGTACGATTCTGAAGAAGAACCATTCTAGACTTGAAACATCATTTTTCTTTACAGATACTTTCAGACCTCTTGAGTTTCTCCAGAAATCTCTGTATTTGTTTCAGATTTCCATCCACAGTATTTTGATTTTGTCATTGAAAACTAGCTTATACAGGTTCCAATATCACCTTTTCTTGTTCTTGCAAATTTGGTTTATCCGGTCTCTTGGAAGTTTCAAGTCCCCATGGTTACTGAAATGCCTTTGTTACATAACCCTCTATTTTCCTGACTTGAACATTGCTTTACATTACAATTTCTGTTACATAATGAACCTACCTGTATTTTCTTCTCCTTGTTATTCCCTAGCTTTACTCAAATTGATTCCACTTTTGATTTTCTGAGCTCAGCTCCTTACTTTTTACTGTCTTGATTCTAACTTTTATTTTCAAGGTCATCCACTGCTTTTCTATTTTGCATTTTTTTTTTATGTGTGATAAGTGTCCCAGAATAATTTGAAACCAACTTTGGTCACTTTCGAACCAAGGCTCACTAATGGCTCCCAGATTAAATCCATTGATTTCTCTCCAAGCCAGTAATTCATCTGTACTCTTGCAGCGCATCATCCGAACTGCCATTCCTATTGAGCCCTTTTTTTAAATTAACAGAATAAAATTGTATTATAATTGGGGCTCCTTTTAAAATTGCTGTCTTTCCTGCTCTTTTATTCTGTTCTGCATCTGTTAGATTGCTTTTCTGTTCAATTTTCATTTCATGACTAAAACACAATCAGAAGTAATTACTGCAGAATCAGATCTCTCTCCCTAACAAGCTCAGGCCACAAAATTCAGCAGGAGTATTCAGTCAAATTGTACAAGACTGTTCTATTTATACAGGTATTTTTTGTTAAGTTCATGATTCAGCACAAAAAACTCAGGTCCTGGGTTACATAGTTTCAGCCTGACTACAGCAAATATTGGTCTTTGAAACACTTACACCCTCTCCATTATATGAGCTGTACATTCCATGCATGTAAACAATAAACTACAATGCATGGAAAAGACAAAATGCAGATTTCAGATGTCATTGAGCCAAGAAGATACACTCATGCTCATCAAACTCTCCCAATGATTCCATTCTAAGCACTTTAATGACTTTATTACTTTAAACAGTAAATGGTCCTAGCCCTTAAGACATGGACGAATGATTTTCCCAATTTTTTCATCTTCTCATCCTTTTACAAAACAGCCACGCTCCACAGAACTGAAAGCTGTTTAATCTATCATGTGTTGATCCCTCACACAGCAAGGTACATTGAAATACAGGGACAGTGTATACCTACATTTCTAAATTTAGCTCTTTATTTTGTTTATCAACTCTGTTATTTTACTATTTATATAATGTATTCTTTATGTCTGAGAGATTTGAAATTAATGAAAATTCGAAACACTTCAATGTTGATATTCTCAATTTAGTTCATTTTAATTTTATCTACCTTGTTTTGATTAATCAATTAAACACAAATCTAATTTAAAGATAAATTATACAGTTGACTTACTCTGCTAGGTTCTTGACCCCACGTTACAGCCACTCCTTACCTCCACTTCTGAATCTCTTTAATTTGAAATTCCAGAAGTTTGTGTTAGAGATAAACTGTTCCTCCACAACAGGAACTGATGCAATCCTTGCAGGCAGAGTTCACGTGAAAATCATTAACAACAAACAGGAGGAAGGGGCTCCGCATAATCTCCAAGCTCAATGATGGGGGAGCCCAGTACATCAATACTAAAGACAAAACTGAAACATTTACAACTACCTTCAGCCTGAAGTGCCAAGTGGATGATCCCTCTCAACCTTTTTCTGAGGTCTCCAGCAACACAGATGCCAGCCTTCATGCTGTGAATACCGCAAAGATGCTGATAACATTCCAGTAATAATTCTCGAGATTTCTGCTCCAGAATGAGCTAGCTCGGCTGTTCTAGTACTGCAACAACACTGGCATCTACACAAAAAATCAGGACAATTCCAACTCAGCCCAGAGGTGGCGATGGCCTAGTGGTATTATCACTGGATTGTTGATCCAGAAACCCAGATAACATTCTGGGGACCCAGGTTTGAATCCTGCCATCGCAGGTGGTGGAATTTGAATTCAATAAATATCTGGAATCAAGAATCTGAAGATGACCATGAATCCATTGTCGATTGTTGGGAAAAACTCATCTGGTTCACTAATATCCTTTAGGGGAAGGAACTGCATTCCTTACCTGGCCTGGACTGCATGTGACTCCGGACCCACAGGAATGTGGTTGACTCTTAACTGCTCTCTGGGCAATTAGGGATGGGCAATAAATGCTGCCTAGCCAGCGATGCCCCTCATCCTGTGAATAAATAAAGAAAAAAAAAGCTTCATGCCATAAGTCTAATCTTCGTCATCAATAAAGTGATGGAAGGGGCCATTGACAATGCTGTCAGCCAGCACTAGTTCAACAATAACCTTCTAATTAATGCTCAAGTTGAATTCCACCATCAACAAAGTTGCTAGAAAAGCTCAGAATGTCTGGTAGCATCTGTGAAGAAAAAACAGAGATGCTGCCAGATCTGCTGAGCTTTTCTAGCAAATGTTGTTTTTGTTCCTGATTTACAGCATCTGCAGCTCTTTCAGTTTGAATTCCACCATGACCACTCGACTCCAGTCCAGGTTTTGTCTAAACATGGATAAAAACAGCTGAACTCCAGAGATAAGAAGAGACTACCCTTGACATCAAAGCAACATTTGATGAAAAATGGAATGAAAGAGTACCAAACAAACAAAAGTCAATGGGAATCAGGAGAAAAAGACTACTTGAAGTTATACCTAGAACAAGGAAAATAGTTGTGGTTGTTGCAGGTCCATCATGTCAGTTCCTTCACTGCAGTGTTTTCTCTTTATAGTGTCCCTGGTCTAACTGTAGCTGCTTCATCAATAACCTCTCTGCGTCATAAGGACAGAAATAGACATTTTCACTAACAATTGCACAATGTACAGCATCCTTGATGACTCCTCAGAAACCAAAACAGTCAATTTCCATATCCAGCAATATCTTGACAACATCCAGGCTTGGACTAATAGATGCAATAAATATTTGTGTGATATATTAGTGCCAGTCAGTGATCATCTCCACAATAGAGCATTTAAACATCTCCCGTTGATATTCAATGGTGTTACCATCACACATATCCTACTATCAATCATAAAATCCCTACGTCATGGAAGTAGGACATTCAGCCCAAGGAGTTCACTCTGACCCTCTGAAGAGCACCCAACCCAGACCAAACCCCTACTCTATCCCCGTAACCCTGCATTTCCCACCAAGTCTGTGCATACCTCAACACTATGGCCAATTTAACATGGCCAACACACCTAACCTGCACATCTTTGGACTGTGAGAGGAAATCAGAGCACTCACAAGAAACCCACACAGACACAGGGAGATTATGCAAACTTCACACAGACTGTCCCCCGAGTGTGGAATCGAACCCAGTTCTGGGGCACTGTGAGACGACAGTGCTGACCACTGAGCTACCATGCCACCCCATCAATGGGCAATGCTATTAACTAGGAAATGAACAAGACTAATGGATACTACTGTGGTTATGGGAGGCAGTGAGAAGCTGACAATTCTTCAACAATTAACACACCTTGTGATTTC
This sequence comes from Ginglymostoma cirratum, assembly GCA_024137785.1. Classification (NCBI taxonomy): domain Eukaryota; kingdom Metazoa; phylum Chordata; class Chondrichthyes; order Orectolobiformes; family Ginglymostomatidae; genus Ginglymostoma; species Ginglymostoma cirratum. Next base: position 31,779,098 of record JAHRHZ010000046.1, read on the forward strand.
CCCAAAGACACAAATAAAGTGAAGACAAAAAATCAGAGTTAACATTTCAGGTCTGGTGACCCTTCCTCAGAACTCGAAACATTAACTCTGATTTCTTCTTCACAGGTGCTGCCAGACCCACTGAGCTCTTCCAGCAACTTCTGTTTTTGTTCCTGATTTGCAGCATCCACAGTGATTTCGGTTGACACAAGTAAAGCATATGCCTGGATGGATGCAGCCCCAACAACAATCGAGAAGCTTAAAGCCACCCAGGACAAACAAGCCACTTATATAACATTCCATTCATCACCTTAAACATTCATTCCCTACAACACACGCAGCAGCATGTATTATCTACAAATGTGCTCCAGCAACTCACCCTGACATCATTGACAAAACCTTCCAAACCTGCGGCCTTTACAATGGAGAGGGCCATGGGCAGTAAGAGCACCACTACTTGCAAGTGACCCTCCAAACCACGTATGGTCCTGACATGCAACTCTACCCCCTTTCTTCATTGTTACTGGGTCAAAATCCTGAATGTCCCTTCCTAACCCATGAACAATGCTCACCCCCACGGACCATGCTTGTTCATTAAGATGGTTTATCACCACCTCCTGAAGGGAAATTAGGAAGAAGCAATTAATGCCAGGTTATTGAACCGGTAGTGAACAATACCAACATCCCATGAATAAGTAAAGAAAATTGTGAACTTGAAGAAATTACCCACTGAAATGGTTAAAATTGATAGGACTGATATGCTCAGAAGTGAGTATTTAACAATATAAACAGTGAAGATTACTGTTGAACAGCAACTCTGGCCCTGACAAATCGATTTTGTAAGTGTGTAGTCTCAAAAATAAAAAAGTTGCAATTTTGACGAATGTACAATTAAAATAATTTCTTTCTGAACCTTCCATCCATGGACTCCATTTACATAGTTCACTGCTACAGAAAGGTGGCCAACATCATCAAAGAGCCATCGCACCCCAGTAAAGATCTCCTACAACCTTTTCCATCAGACAGAAGATACAGAAGCCTCAACACACACACAGCAAGTTCAGAAACAACTTCTTCCCGGCCATTATCAGACTGATGAATGGTCTGTCTAGTCTCAAATAAGGCTGATCTTGCTAACGTTGATCGCGCCAAGCACACACACTGTGCAATGTAAGACGTACGTCTCTGTCTAAGTGTTTTTACAACCTCTGATCAGTACATCCTTGCTTACTGTGATCTGCCTGTATTGCTCATAAAAAAGCTTTACACTGTACTTTGGTACATGAGAAAATCAATCAAATTCCCCAGAAATCTCCTGCACAGTATCCTCAGACCAACGCATCATAGTTAGCAAGTAACGTTAATATCATATATGTGTCAACACCAACAAGAGAAAATCTGGCATTTTTGCCTTGATGTTCACTGGCATTTTTGTCACCATACCCCCCCCCCCATATCAATATTCTGGGGATTACCATTGATCCAAAAATGAGCTGAACCAGCCATTTAAATGCTGTGGCTACAAAAGTAGATCAAAAGTTGGGAATTCTTTGCTGTGGAATGCATATCCCAACTCCTCAACATCTGTTGAATATCTACAACCGCAAGTTAGAAGTATGATGAAATTCTCCCCACTAGCCTGGATGAACTTCAACAACTCAACCGTCCTGGACAACACAACCCACTTGATCAACACTCCATCCACCAGCGACTTTCGTTCCAGTGGCAGTGACATGGCAACAGGGAGTCATGCCTGGCCAAAAGGCCCATGGCCCATGATGGAGCTCTTAACAAGAAGGACTGTAAAATTGGACACTTCCTTTCTTTCTTCATTTTTCTGCCTTTATATTTTATGTTTTGGTTTATTTTTCTGTGTTTTAAGATGACACCAAATAGTGGCAGCACTATACAACACTTCTCACTATATTTGGTAACAAGATACATGTGACAATAAATAAATCAAATCAAATTAAATCTTAAACATTCTTTTTCTCTACTACCAGAACACAGGAGCGGCAGTGCATACCATCTACAAAATGCACTGCAGTAATTCACCAAGCATCTTTTCTCAGAAAGTTTGAAACATACAATGCTGCATAAAAAAGAATAAAGGTAATGAATGAATTGAAGCACAGCCACCTGCAAATTCCCCTCCAAATTTTATACCATACTGACTCAGAGCAATATTGTCATTTATTCGCTGCCATTGGTTCAGCACCTGAAACTCATGATGCATGCAATAAAGAGAGTTGCATTGAATGTATGTTGATGTAACATGTGTGCTGTAGCAGAATTCAAGCGAGTGGTGGCCTTTGAGTGTGAGGGAGTAGCGAAAAAAAGATGCCACTTACCCTTATGGAGCATGGAAGATCTTAGATCTTTTCCTTATACTATTGAGAAGTCCACTTCACAGGGACACGACACTGACCTGGGCAGCTTTCTGGATCCAGGCTGGCTTGGTCTGAGCATGAGGCCTCCTGTGGTCGACAGCGAGAAAAAGGATGACTCTCTTCTCCACTATCCTATCCGCCAGCACCTTCAGCATTCTGTTCATGAAGGATGGTGCAAATTTGCCTTTCTGTGCCAAAATGGTCCAGCACCACCATGTGAAGGGCAGTCCCTGAATACAGTATCTGAGGTGGTGGACAGCTGGACTTTGAAAACAGCGACAGCAGCATGAAAGTTAGAAAGTTCCAGCACATCCACCTTGTATGCCAGGCAATTCCTTAAGAAAGAAACCAGAGCCTGGTTGCATACCTAATGGAGGAACAGGAGAAGATTGCATGAGAAAAGTCATGACGAGCAGTGATCCCAAGAACCTCATTTTACAAAACACATGAACTGAAAATAGGAACGTTTCTCTCCAAATGTAATTTTTAGACAAAGTAAGGATCAGAGGATGAGCATAAATGAACGTTCAAAGCTAATTCAGTAATAACATTAAAGCTTTATATTCATCTCTCATTCAGTGGGAGTCCTGAATTGTATCAAATAACAAAACTAAAAGAAAATCCAAAGGCAACAGGGGAATGTAAAGACAAAAACTGTTTCTGTTCCTAATCCATTTCAACCAAAAATATTACATCAGTATTCAATTAAATCACTGTTAAATTTCTGCAATTTTACACTAAAATAAAGACATCAAAGGGCATGTTTATTTCACAAATATTGAAACCATACAGATTTAGAAGTATTGTTCCTTGTAGAGTTCAGGAGTGGGTTGTTGCAAACAGCACCAAGACAATACAAACTGCTCAGTAATTGCCAACCACCAGTTTCACATCAGGGACCGTAGATACAACGAAATTGAATTGGGTCCTAGATACAAATCCCAATTCTATTAACCATCAATTTTAAGACAAAACTTTAAATATGAAGACAAAGTCTGAAAAATAACCTGAAAAATGGTCACAAAATTAATCTCCAGACATCAAAAACAGGACAAATTGAACTATCTATGCTCAAGGCACTAAAATTAACTTTTCATTTATCCAACTCAGTCACAATTGTTCTCTTAGGCCAACTATGAATTGGGTCACAAAAAACAGCTTGAAAATGGTAAAAATTAAAAATCAATGGTTTTAATACGGTGGAATCAAAGAAGACATAATGAAAGATTAACATAATTTTGATAAGTGATTATGAAAATATGGAAAACTTTTTAAAAGTACTGATACCACATAAATAGCGAAGTGAAAGGCATAGAGGTAACAAGGTGTAGAGCTGGATGAACACAGCAGGCCAAGCAGCATCAGAGGAGCAGGAAGGCTGACGTTTTGGGCCTAGACCCTACTTCAGTGAAAGGCAAAATTTAGTATTAAGATATAGGAACCAAAGAATAACCTCATATTAACAATGTAAATTAGTCTTGATTAATTAAAATCAGGCATTAGAAATAAGCTGAGAATCTTTGCATGAAACTATTAGAAATTGACTGCAGTTGATGAATCTTTACAACATTTGAATCTTTGCAAAACACAGTTCCTTTCATCCTTTCGTAGGATGTGGGTTTCACTGACAAAGTCAGCAGTTGGTCTCCATCCATTAATATCCCTGATAAGGTGATGATAAAACACCATACTGCAGTCCATCTGGTGGAAGTGCACCCACAGTCCTGCTAGAGAGGGAGTTCAATGATGTCCAGCCAGTGACAGTGAATGGTGATATAATTCCAAGATAGAATGATGCATGCTTGGAGGAGAACCCGTAGCTAGTGGACCCCCACACATGTGCTACCCTTTTCCTTCTTGATGGAAATGGTCATGGATTTGGAATTGCACTTGAAGGAGGCTTGGTGAATTGCTGCAGTGCATTTTGCATATGATGCCACTGTGCATTAGCAGTGAAGAGAGTGAACATTTGAGGTGGTGAATGAGGTACCTATCAAGGGGGCCTGCTTTGTCCCAAATGGTACTGAGCTGCATCCATTCAAGCAAGTGGAAAGTATTCCAGCACACTTATGACCAGCGTTTTGTAGATGGTTTCAGGTTTTTGGAACTCAATTGGTGAATTGACTTAACAAACTAGCCTCTGATCTGCTCTTGGAGCTATAGTATTTTTATGGTCGATCTAGTTCAGTTTCTGATCAATAATACGCACTGGTGGTTATGTTAAAAGGAGGTCGTTCGATTCCCATTCGTTGAAGTTGGTCATTGTCTGGCATTTATGTAAGGTAATTGTTATTTGACACTCATCAGCCTCAGCCTGGACATTGTCCAGGTCTTGCTGCAGGGCCTTGTAGCTTCAGCAATGAACATTAGGCAATCATGTGTAATATCCCATTTCTGATATTATAATGGAAGGATAATCAGTGTTGAAGCAGTTGAGGATGGTTATGCCAAGAACAGTATTCAGAGAAACTCAGGCCATAACCATCCTCCTTTATGTTAGTTATTATTCCAAGCAGTGGATAATTTTCTCCCTAATTTCTACCGACTCCAGTTTTTCTCAGGGTGTTTAATGTCACTCAGTCAAATTCTGCTTATCATCAACACAACACTTCTTGAATTCAGTAGGTACAGTGAAAAGTTTTGTTTTGCATGCAGTACAAGCAGATCATACCATACAAAGTGCATAGAGCACTTCGAACAGAGTGAAGGATACAATCGTACAGCTACAGAGAAGGTACACACGAGTGAGATCAACATTAAATTTAAAATTTCCAATGTCCATTCAGAAGTCTAATAACAGCGGGGAAGAAGCTGTTCTTGAATCTTTTGGTACAAGTTGTTTAAGCTTTTGTATCTTCTGCCCGACAGAAGAGATTGGAAGAGATTATAATCGGGGCTGGAGTGGTCTTTGATGATGTTGGCTGCCTTTCTGAGGCAGTGAGAACTATAGATGGAAGTCATGTGGAGATGATAAGTAGTAGACTAATGGGGCAGTAATTGGCCAGGCTGGATGTTTCCTGTTTTTAATGGTCAGGACATACCTGACAATTTTCCAAATTATTAGGTAGGTGCCACTGTCGTATCTGAACAGGAAAAGCTTGACTAGGGGCACAGATAATTCAGGAGTGCCAGCCTTCAATACTAGTGTTGTCATACAAACAGCATTTGCAGTATCTAGTGGCTTCAGCCGTTTCTTGGCATCATATCGAGAGAACCGAATTGGCTGAAGACTGGCATCTGTGATGCTGGGGTTCTCAGAAGGAAGTTGAGATGGATCAACTACTTTGTATATAGCTAAAGATGGTTTCAAATGCTTCTGCCTTGTCTGTAGCATTGATGAGTAAGATACCCATATCCTTTGGGTAGGGATATTTGTGGAGCATCCTTTTACAATTAGTTGTTTACTTGTCTAACATCATTCACAACTAGGTGTGGCAGGATTCAGTATGAAACACTGAGACTAGATTTACCTGTGGCATGCAAGACGTGACAGTCTTTAAAGTAACATATACCAGTTCGTCCTACAAATACTGTCAGATGATATTCCTTCAAAAACAAGATTGATATTGAAGTTTTCATGAAACATGTGTCCCGTATACTTCATTTTTCAATCAATACACAGACAATATATACTTTAATAAAATAAAACTTTAATACCTTAAATTAAATACATTAAAACATTGATTTGATTTAAGACAAACAAGTTTAAATATCATCATAAATTTATATGTAAATTACAGGTATAACTTGTTAAATGAGGAGGGTTAGAATAACTGGATAATTCTTCCCCGTTTTGTATTGAATATAGATTAAATGTACCAGACTGTTTGTTTTTGAACACTTGCCATTGATTAAATACCAAAAATGCTTTTCCTCCGTTCTACAGTAGTATGAAGTCTGCATCTTTGTAGGCCAAAATAATTAATCCTTCAGACCTTCCCTCCAGGTAGAGTTGAATTGAACCAGTCTGTGAGATAGAGCACCAATTACTCCAGCTTTGTGCTTTTTTTTACTGCTGTATCCATTTCCAGTCTCAACAGCTCTTTTTCCTATCTTAGTCGACCTTGATCACAATGCTGAAAATACAATTGAAGAATGATGTGAACCAGAAGATACAACTACATAAACAAATTGACTAATTGTGAGAAATTTACTTCTGTTTTAGACAGAAATATTCAGAACTGTTCAAAGTACAGCATCTGCAGGGTCTCAAATGGTGTCAAGAAGTAGAGGCAGAGGAAAGGTTATAAAATCATAAGAAATATGAGCATGAGAGGGCCATTGTTCCATTAAATCTCCTCCATCACTCAGTAATGTCATGGCTTACCTGATCGTGGCCTCAACTCCAACTTTCTGCCTGATTCTCATCAAACTTGATTCATTTGTGCATCAAAAACTTGTCAAACTCAATGAATGGAAAAAATATAGATGTAGAAATTAAAACCTGGTTATACAGGAATGGTGACACAAGCTGGTGCTGCCATTAAAAGGGTTTGAGATATATTTAATTCAAAACTAAGACTTGTTGAAAATTACAAAGGAGGACGTGACCATGATAGTATATGTAAGGCAGGAAGTTGTTCAACCTTAGAGAAATGCATGCAGTAACATTTGCACCAGACAAATACCAGGAAATGATCATCTCCAACAAGGGAGAATCTAATTGTTACCACTTAACATTCACCTTTCACCTTCGTGAAATCCGCACGAACACCATCCTGGGGGTTACCACGGATCATAAAGTGAAGTGGACAACCCATATAAATACTGTGGGTACAAGGTCAGGAGCTAGGAATCCTGCAGCAAGTTGCTCACCTACTGAGTCCCCAAAGTCTGTCCACACTATCCAGAACAAAGCAGCCCTTTTGATTGGCCCCACATCCACAACCATTCAATTCCTCCACCACCAACTGTTAGTTGTAGCTTTATGTACAACCCACAAGGTGCAATGCAGAAATTCAACAAGGAGTTACACAGCAACTTCTAAATCCACAACCACTACCATCTAGGACAAGGACAGCAGATACATGGGAACATAACTTCCTACAAGTTCCCTCCAAGCTACGTGCCATCCTGACTTAAGAGTGTATCTCTGTTCCTTCAGTGGCCGTTAGGTCAAATCCCTCTATAATGGCATTGTGGGAATCTTTGGAGCAAATGGAGAGTAGCAGTTCAAGAAGGCAATTCGCCACCACTGTCTGGGCAACTAAGATTGGACAACAAAGCTGGTCCAATGAACAACATTCACACCTGTGAATGAGAGGAAACTTGTTCAAAAACACAGAGGGTACAAAATGCAGAAACTTGCATACAGCTGTAAAGAAATAATCACTCTAAACAGATAGAGTGGCGAACTGTTTTAAAACATAAAGAGGCATGATCATTGTGGAATGTGCAACACAAAGGAACTGATGAGAAAAGAAGTACAGTCACCGTAGAATGTGTCAACTGGAGACTTGTGGCTTTGCAAGGAATTGTAAAGCCCTGCAATAGCTTTGTGTAGGTAGTCATGTGACAATTCTTAGAATCACAGAATTGCTACCATTCAAAAGGAGGAAATAAAGCCTATTGTGTCTGCTATGGCTCTGAGCATTTTAATTTAGTGCCAATCTCTGGCCTTTTCCTCATAATGCTGCACATTGTTTCTATTTAAATAATCATCCAATGCCCTCAATTAAGCATGCCCCCACCATATTTCCAGACGATGCATACCAGATCCAAACCTCTTGCACTGTGGAAAAGAAGGTGTTTTCTCCCATCACATTTGCTTCTTTGGCAAAACACTTCAAAATGGTACTTTTCACTTCTCAACCTATTTAGGAATAGGAACAGTTTCACCATATCCACTCTGTCCAGACCTGTCATGATTTGAAAACTTCTGTCAATTCAATTCTTACCTTTCTCTTCTCCAAGGAAAACAATCCCAACTTCCCCAATCTTTCCTCATGATTTAGGTGACTCATTCCTGAAACTGCTCTTGTGAACTTTTTCTGCACTCTACCTAATGCGTTCACATCCTTCCTATCATACAGTATGCAGAACTGTACACAATGTCATGTAAGTTCAAAATTACCTCTCTGATCTTGTACTATATGTCCCCATTTATGAAGCCTAGGAATCTCATTGCTTCATTAACCACTCTCTACCTATCCTGCCACCTTTAATACGACCTCGCACCTATTCAACCCTTGGACTTTCAAGCTATCAAGGAATTGGGTCAAGTCTGAAGACAGCCAGGGAAATTTCCTGCCTTGCATTGAGATTAAGGACTACATCAACCAGTGTACTGCTTGTGAAAAATACCAGGCTAACTAAGATAAAGAGCTGTTTATGACACATGGCATCTTCACAGACTATGGATGAGGAAATGACTAACTTGTAGTCATTGACAACTTTTCTCGCTATTGGGTGTTTGATTAATTGATGTCAACAACTGCCAATGAGATTATCAAATGCCTGAAAGCACACTTCAGTCATAACAACATTCCAGATATTGTGATGATTGACAATGACCCTCATTTTACGAGGGAAGAATTCAGCTGCTTCCTAAAGGATTGGAAAATTTAACATCATGCATCATCTCCGGATTATCTCCAGTCAAATGGAAAGGTTGATGTGGCATTGACTTGTATATAAGGTTATCCTTGAGTATAAAAATCGACCAACTGAAAGCAGGGAGAGTGGTCTGATCAATAGGCTAATGTCATTATTCTTCCAATAGCAAAACAGTATCGAAACTACAAGTAGAATCAGGCATGAGAGATAAAATCAAGGTACATGACAGAATGATCATTACACCTCACTCTGTTTGTGTGCGCTTTGAACATAAATATTTTGGTTTCCTCACAAGGTAACGTTACCTAACAACAAACAAACTGTAAAAATCTATCATTTAACCCGGAATGAGTAAATAAATTGTTTCACAGTGAGATGAAAAGCAACATAGATATCCGTCGTTTGATGCACGGATAATCATGTTCCTTTTTTTTCTACTGGTGTTAATTTTGGAAACATTGTGTTCATGCAATGTCAGAGATGTGAACTTATGTGCAAGCTTCTACGACTGGTCTTCAACCTGTTTCCCATTAATGTAAGAAATTATTGAACCAAATGTCTGATATATTTATATATGATTCGAAGTTGATTTACAAAGTTTTCATCTGTGTTATCTTTTTGAAACTTCATTCGTATTAAGTAAATACAATAAGAATCATTTGGCAAACATTTTCTATTCTCTAAGGGCATAATTCTATATTTATGTAATCTTTTACAGTATCATGCGCCTCTGAGAAGTCTGCACTTTTCTAATTCTGATCACTTGGGCATCTTTAATTTTAATCACACCTCTCCGGATGGCACGCCTTTAGTTGCCAAGTCCCCAAACTCCAGAATATCCTCTATCTCCATCTATCTTTCCTCCTTTAGGAGATTTATTTGTGGTTTGGTGTCATATTTTACTTTGTAATGCTCTGGTAAACTTAATTGGGATGTTTTAACATTTTAAAGGTGCTATATTAATACAAGTTGTTGTTATAGGCATATTACCGCTGCAGGTCATTGGAACAGGGAGTAAGACCATAAAATGTAGGAACAGAAGTAGGTCATTTGGCCTATTGACTCATGTCTGCTGTTCAATGAGAAGATGGTTGACCTCATATTCCTCATCTCCACGTTCCTGCCATATCTGCACTGATTAAAAATCTGTACATTTCAGACTTGAAAATACTTATTAATGTAGCTGCAACAGCAGCTAAAGAACTTTAGCTGTTCCAGTAAAGAACTTTACAAATTCAGGCTGGCCAGTGCTAATGGGGAATGTTTAAACTAACTTGTCAGAGCAATAGGATCCAGAGAGAAGGTTCAAAGGGGAACCAAAATTGAAAGAGATAGCAAGGATGTCAGGAAGCCATAAAAATTATAGGCCAGTTAAGGCACAAGGGAGGTTGGCAAAGTTGAATGGTATTTATTTTAATGCAAGGAGTCTGACCAAAAAGGCAGGTGAGTTGATTGCATGAAGGAAAACAAGGGGGTATGATGTAATTGCTATCACTTAGGCATGGTTGAGAGAGGAGCAGGATTGGCAGCACAATACTCAAGAGTCTGGGGTCTTCATACAAGAGAGGAAGGAGATAAAAGAGGAGGGGGTGTTGCAATATTTTTGCACAAGGGAAATCGTGTCTCACAAACTTGATTGAGTTTTTTGACGAAGTCACCAAGAAGATTGATAAGGGCATAGCAATAGATATTGTTTACTTGGACTTTTTTAAAGCCTTTGACAAGGTTCTGTGAGGTAGACTAATTAGTGAAGTTAGATGGCATGGGATTCATGGTGAGCTTGCCAATTGGTTACAAAATTGATTTAACAACATGAGACAGAGTGTTGTGGTGGGGTGTTGTTTTCTGGACTGGAGGCCTGTTACCAGCGGTGTTCACCAAGGATTGGTGCTGGCTCCACTTTTGTTTGTCATTTGTATAAATGATTTAGATGAAAATGCAGAAGGTATCGTTAATAAGTTTGCGGATGACACTAAACTTGAGGGTATAGTCGACAGCGAAGAAGGATAAATCAGATTACAACGAGACATTGATCAATTGGGTCAATGGGCTGAGGAGTGACAGATGGAGTTTAATTTGGATGAATGCAAGGTATTGCATTTTGGTAAAGAAACAAGATCAAGACTTATACAATTAATAGTAGGGCCTTGGGTAGTGTTGTAGACTAGAGGCCTAGGGGTTCACGTTCATAATTCTTTGAAGTTTGTGTCAAATATAGACAGGGTGGTTAAGGAGGGGTTTAGCACACGTGTCTTCATTGCTCAGATCTTTGAGTACGGGAGTTAGCACATCATGTTAAGGGTGTACAGGACGTCAGTGAGACCTCTTCAGGAATACTGTGTCCTGTTAGAGGAAGGATATTATTATACTGGAGACGGTTCAGGAAAGATTTACCAGGATGTTGCCAGGAATGGAGGGTTTGAGTTAAAAGGAGAGGCTGGGTAGGCTGGGACATTTTTCACTGAAGTGTAGGAGGTTGAGGGATGACCTTTTAGAGGTTTATAAAAGCATGACAGGTATGAATAAGGTGAAAGGCAGGAGGCTTTTTCCCTAGGGTAGGAGATTTCAAGAGTAGGGGACATATTTTTAAGGTGAGAAGAGAAAGATTTAAAAAAAGACATGAGGAGCAACTGTTTTAGTGGAGAGTGGTTCACAACACCAAGATCCTGGGACAGGCTAAGCAGAGACAAGCTCCAGAATTCCTGGAAGCATGGCACTCCATGAAGCATGCTATTAATAATCACATTGAACTCAACCCCATATAAATTCCACTACGGAGGAAACCCGGAAGTGAGGCAATCCATCGCAACGAACCGCAGAGTCTAAAAACCAGGCGGGAAAACACATTGACGCTTCGTCAGAGGCTGCACTGAGGATGTTACCAAGCATGGTATCGAAACGTCTGCGGAACAACAAACCAGCTCGGCGAGCCAACCAACCTCAACACCCACAACCCGAGCTCCAGATCTACTCCAAAACCTTATAGAGTGGTTCATGTATGGAATGAACTTCCAGAGGAAGTGGTGGATGACGGTACTGGTACAATATTTAAACATTGTAAATATGAATAAGAATTGTTTGGAGGGAGATGGGCAAGTGCAGGCAGGTGAGACTACTTTAGTTTGGAATTTTCCTTGGCATGGACTGGTTGGACCAGTTTGGTCTATGACTCTGAGATGACTCTGAGAAAATCAAATTTTACTTTATAGAACTGCCAAATTATTGCTTGAACTGAGTGTTGGAGAGCTGGTCAAGTGCAAATGTTGATTTCGGTCTACAAAAGTCGCCTCAAATGGCATCTTGCAAACTGTGTAGAGCAGCTGTCACCTCAATCATACAAAGTGAACATAACTGGCCAGATATATTGCTGCAACGAGAAACACCTATCTACAACTAAGGAGGCTGTACTTCACTGCCAGCATAGTATTCTCTGGCAGACAATTGATTTTGGAATGCAATTGATCCAAGAAATACCACCATCGTGAGTTTTGCAGTCATACGTCCTGACTTCCTTACAAACTAATATCTTTCGAAAATATAGATGAATGAGGCATCTTTATTTTGTAATTTATTCAAAACTATTTTAATCACATATTCTATTACATTAGAAATGTTTGAAGACTTTTTACTTTAACAGTAAGACTGGAGTAAAACCAAGAGAAAGACTTTTTTTCTTGAATGCTGTCAAGTCCTACAAAACTAAACTAGTTCAGAAATAGCAAGAACTGCAGATGCTGGAGTCAGAGTAACAAAGTGTGGAGCTGGAGGAATGCAGTGTTAGTTTTCCCGCTCCTCTGATGCTGCCTGGCCTGCTGTGTTCCTCCAGCTCCACATCTTGTTCCAAACTAACCTAGTTTATGATCCAGGCAGCCAGTGTTGTGTCAATAGAAGAGTTAGTAATAATATGTACAAGTCAAATATGTCCAAGTATAAACATAAGCTACCGGTAATTAATCTACTAATGATCAAATTAACTAACATAGTAGTCATTTATTAACATGAATTTAAAAATTACAAAATGTTTATACTGACAAACAATACTTTTCAAAATACAGCTTTTTTTAAAATGACCTATGATGACACAATGGACCAGACTGTTGTGAGGACTGAGTTGACACTGACAGTGATAGAAGGTGAAAAGCAGCAGCATCTGGACAAGATAATTACAAAGAAAATGACCTCCAGTATTTCAGCTCAATGCATTCCTTGGATTGAAAGGATGGTGTTTAGATAACACGGTAGTCTAAGCATATTAACAGTGGCTACTGTGCTACTGGCGAGGTGTAAACTCGTTGCATTGACATTTTGTCCATTTTACACAATAGGCTTTAATTCACATTCATACCAAGACTAAAACTACGTCAGTTTATAATCGGTAGTGAGAAATCCAATAAATCTGCCAGTAAATCCATGTTTAGTGCATTTGGAATTCACACAGATTTACTGCCACTCTGCAATAATTGATTCAACAGTTGTAAATATAAATTGTCGAATACATGGAGGAGATTAATTGGAAAGTCACACCCCACTGTTTCCACGACGAAAATATCTTTCCAACCTCCTTTCTGGATTAATTTGTTCAACAATTCTACCTCTTAGAATGAAAGCAAACAGTACAAAGGTGAATGTCATGGCTAATTATTTATAAATGATATGAACTTTCATTCTTAAAACTTAATACAACAGAACACTGTACACGGAATAATTCATTAACAGTAATTAGATAGAAATATACCTTTAATCAAACCAATCTAAATAAATAAACTTGCAGAACCACATGCCTAGCAACTTTTCACTGGTCACTGCCGGACCTTATCTCCTGCTGGTCACACGTATCATTGGTTATTCAGGAAGAATACCACCACCGCATTATGACTTGCGCAAACATTGTTTTCAAGATCATACTCAAGAGAAAGTGTGAGAAAATTGGATAACTTTAGGCTTGTTGCACCTTTGCTTTTCAATGTAAATGTACAAGTGCATTTCTGGTTCAAATCTAGGTAATATTCAGTAGTTAGTCTTTTGTATGGGGTGGACATTAAGAGGTTGAGGGTGCAGGGGGCCAACAAAGTGTATCACAGAAGCATACATGTTAAAGGAAGTTCATAAGTAATCAAGGAAATGAATTTGAAGCAAACAACATGATGGGCACAATCCGTCAAGTTTGATTGTTGTGACCATCACCATGCCATGTACTCCCTACAGAGAGGTATAACTAATCCAAAGGGTTAAACACAAATTATACCAGTTCTGAGGAAGGGTCACCAGACCCGAAACGTTAACTCTGCTTTCTCCTTCGCAGATGCTGCCAGACCTGCTGAGCTTTTCCAACAATTTTGTTTTTGTTACAAATTATACCATGCCTGGTGCTCATGCTCAGTCTTTTAGTGACCCTGCCTGCCTAAGCAGTGACAACAAAACAGAATCTGCAACCGATTTTACACCAGACTGGGAATTTTAATAAATTATAGTTTCCTGATAAAGTTTTATCTCAAATGCAGCAAAAATGTTGAAAGAAGAGCATTGTAAAACCTACATTCATGTGATCCCACACCCTCTCCCCATTGCATTATTTTCAAATTTAATTCTACTGTTATTAAATTTAGTCTTTCTATGATTGCCATATCAGTTGAGAAGGAAATCAGAGCAAGTTAAAACTCTTGTGGGTGTAGCATTTACTACTGTCCCAATAACCAAATAAAAATGTCACCCGCAAAATCAAAACCAATTTTAGATTCAGTAGGCAGGTAAATATCATATTTCTCTGTAAATATCATACTTGATATTGTTTTAGTAGTAAACAAAAGTTATAATAACATTTCCAAATACAGAACCCAAGAAATTCATGTTGACACAAAGTTTCAGAGAGCAGATAGGGTAAACGGAACAAGAGGTTTTACATAAAGTGAAGCTATGTCCAAATCAGAGAGTGAATGATTTTTTTTACATTATGGACACCAGCGATAAGGGCATAGTAGAGGGGGTATGGCTAAGGGTGAATATTGGCCATGATCTTACTGAATGATCAAATAGGCTATTGAATGGCCTACTCTTGCTCCTATTTTCCATTTTCCTCCAAAGAGACGATTCCAGCCTTGGATGATTGTTTGCGTGGAGGTTGCACATTCTCCCAGTGTCTGTGTGGGTTTCCACCAGGTGCTCTGGTTTCCTTTCAGAGTCCCAAGACATGCAGGTTAGGTGGACTGGCCATTGTAAATGCGAGGTTACAGAGATAGGGTAGGGGTTTGAGATCTGAATGAGATACTCTGCAGTGAGTTGATGCAAACTCGATGGGTTGAATGGCCTCTTTCTGCACTGTAGGGATTCTGTGATTCTATGCTGATGTTTCTTTTGCATTTAAATTATTATAGAAGCCAGAAGATGCTGCAGTCTTTTTCTTTCAATTAATCCCTTAAATTGGTCAAATGTTAATGCACCTTAAGGTTCAAGGATCTAAATTTTGAAGAGATCCACTCTGTGAGATACCAAATTTGACTTGAAAGTCAGACACTTACTTCTTTATTATAAGCCTTTGATTCTTAATGTTACAAACCCCCTGCTCAGCCAAAGAAACCTAAGCCCTTATCCCTTTCCTGTGGTGAGGAAATAAAAATTGATTGTATTATATATAACACTGCACATAATTTCCTTTTTAACCAATATCTGACAAATTGTTTGCAGTTAGGTGGCTTCTTAAGTCATTGTCCTATAGTAGACACTTAGTTTTTTTTAGCTGTTTCACTGTCAAATATCTAAGTCGAATCTCTACTAGGAGATAGTAAGAACTGCAGATGCTGGAGTCAGAGATTTGTTTGTCCACAGTGTGGAGCTGGAGGAACACAGCAGTCCAGGCAGCATCAGAGGAGCAGGAAAGTTGACATT
>JAHRHZ010000046.1:31795303-31829698 GCA_024137785.1 Ginglymostoma cirratum
AAACGTCAACTTTCCTGCTCCTCTGGTGCTGCTTGGCCTGCTGTGTTCCTCCAGCTCCACACTGTGTTATCTCTGACTCCAGCATCTGCAGTTCTTGCTATCTCTAAAAGGCTATTTTCATCTTTCACCAAGGGTCCCGACCCAAAACGTCAACTTTCCTGCTCCTCTGATGCTGCCTGGCCTGCTGTGTTCCTCCAGCTCCACACTGTAGAATCTTTACTATATTTTTTCAAGAGTATGTCAAATAACAAGAAGAAGATAGCTTAGGACAAACAAATCATAAAAATTAATTGTGTTCCCAGTCTTTTTCTGAAGTTCCTCTTCTTTAGGAACCATTCCCCTTGGCAGTGTCTAGCAGTGAATCAGTGATTTCCATTCATTCAGTAATAAATCCACTGAGACAAGGTTAAATGCAAACCAATTTCAGTTTTATGTCTGGTTTATTGTTTATCTGTTGGCACCTTAGCTGTGAAGATACTGTGGTATAGAGTCAACAATGACCACACATTTCAAAAATAATGCCTTTTTTCCCCATTGTACAGAGATGCTGACTGTTTCTGTTAAAAGGTGAGCAAGATTATTTATCCAGTGGTAACCTGACTAGAATTCATCCAGAAAATCTTTCTTCAATATCTGTGGAACAGAAAACTACAAGGCACAATAAAAGCTGAAAAGGCAAAAAAAAATCTATTTCAAGCCCACCGACTCCCACAGCTACCTAGACTACACCTCCTCTCACCCACCTTCCTGCAAGAATGCAATCCCTTACTCACAATTCCTCCGCCACCTCCACATTTGCTCCCAAGACGGGGGGCATTCCACTCCCAAACATCCTCCGATCTCAAGGACCGTAACTTGTCCCCTCCGGTGATCGAAAATGCCCTCAACCGTATCTCTTGCATTTCCTGCACCTCTGCCCTCACCCCCATCCAAGGCACCAAACAAACCTTCCATATCAAACAAGGGTTCACCTGCACATCCGCCAACTTGGTCTACTGTATCCACTTCTCCCAATGTGGCCTCCTCCACAGCAGTGAGACCAAGCAGAGACTTGGAGACAGTTTTGTACAGCATCTGCACACCGTACGCAACACACGACAAAACCTTCCCGTCGTGAACTATTTTAACACCCCCTTTCACTCCCTGGGTGACATGTCTATCCTGGGCCTCTTCCAGTGTCACAATGATGCCACCCGCAAGCTGGATATTCCACCTTGGCAGCCTACAGCCCAATGGCCTAAACGTGGAATTCACCAGTTTTAAAATCTCCCCAACCCTGGCCTCTTCCCATGACCAACCCTCCATCTCATCACCCCCTCCTTGACCTGACACAACCTGTTCATCTTCTCTCCCACCTATCCTCCCCTCCCATCCCACTGACCAATCCCCACCACTCCATACCTGCACTCACCTATCACCATCCCACCTGCCTTCCCCAGCCCCACCCCTCCACCCTCTATTTATTTCTGAGCTCCCTTACCCCTCCCCATTTCTGACGAAGGATCTGAACGAAATGTCAACTTTCCTGCTCCTCTAATGCTGCCTGGCCTGCTGTGTTCCTCCAGCTCCACACTGTGTTCCTCCAGCTCCATACTGTGTTATCTCTGACTCCAGCATCTGCAGCTCTTGCTATCTCTGAAAGACTATTTTCATCTTTCACAACTATAGAAAATTACAGGAATCATTGCAGTCAATATTTATCAACTATAAAATGGATGCTAGCCAAACATCCTGAGGTGGGTCATGTTATTAGTTAAGAAGTTGCAGGGTGACACAGTGGCTCAGTGGTTAGCACTGCTGCCTCACAGTGCCAGACACCTGGGTTTGATTCCACTCTTGGGCAACTATCTGTGTGGAGTTTGTACGTTCTCCCCATGTCTGTGTATGCTTCCTGTGGGTGCTTCAGTTTCCTCCCACGGTCCAAAGATATGCAGGCTAGGTGGATTGGCCATGCTAAATTGCCTGTAGTGTTCAGGGATGTGTAGATTAGGTGAATGGGCCTAGCTGGGAAGTTCTGAGAGTCAATGTGGACTTGTTGGTCCAAAGGACCTGTTTCCCCACTGTAGGGATTTTATGATCTATGAACTTAATTTAGAAGCTCATTGTGCTTTAAAAAGTTAGGGAACTCACCCAAGGACTCAAATTTGATACCATTGCATCCGAAGCAAACAGTTCTACTTGTTCAGTAACAAGGAGCTACTAAAATAGCAAAGTTAAATTAAAATTAATTTAGATTGGCATTTATTTAATGTAATTGCATTCTTACGCTACATCAAATGTTTACCATTTGTTCTTTAAAACTTAAATTCATTTTACATTCCTTTCAGTCTGATTATGTGAATGTCATCAGTGAATTCTTAAGTTTCAGTGATCTGAATTTGATTTTGGCTGATTAGGGGAATAAAACAATCATTAAATTCAATTACTGTATTGCTAAATCTTGCATTAAATATCATTCATATGAATGTTACTTCCAATCCTCATGAATGAATGACAATTATCGTGTTTGAAACTTCATTAACGATGCTTGCTATTGATGCATTGCCACCACACCCATTTCCAAGGTAAATGGCTGTGCTCTCTACGTTTCCTTCAATCTGAAGGCTGTCCAGATAAACTTAAAACCCAGTGCAACATTTTGTTGTCACTTGCCATTTCTGAGAATGCTACCTTGAGCACTTATGCACTCATCTTGAATAGCCTATTGCTGTTTTTCATTGAGCTAGTAGTTCTTGCTCCTGTAGTGTCAGTGTGATAATAACAGTCTGTTTACTATTGATGTTCACTGTGCATAGTTGATGAAGCTTGGGTGTGGACTCAGAGGAAAGTAAACAAGCTGAAAGCTTGAGGTGAAGAATGGAATGGACATTTTCTACTAATATGAATGCAAACAGTTAGACAAGTAGAAATTAGTATCATTTCTCATTGATCTGAAAATAAAATGTATAACATGCCTTCAGGTTTTCACCTGTCCCGTATTGAGTAGACGCCTTTATATGCCCTTCAATGCAACATTTCCTATTGTCACCTCTAGTATGAATGAGCAGACTATATTCAGTACAAATAATAAAATTTTGTGAAGCTGATGTTTTATGAATAACAAACAGGCAATTCATTAAGAGAAATTAGATTGCACTGGATCCATTTCTAGCAAATACTCTGCATAGATATTTTAAATATTAAGACAAAAAGCAACAAAATGAATAATAGCTCATTCAGCCAATCAAATGAACCCTGAGGGGTAATTTTCTTTGTTTATTGCCTGGGCGGTAATGCAGCAGAAAGGTTCACCCACTTTCAGCAAAATGAAAATTGACGAGGTCTATAATGGACGGGCAATTCATTCTGTCACATTAAGGCCTAGGCAGTGAAGCTCAAAATTACTGCCCATTTCTCAGCCATGACAGTACCTTTTTCCCAAATTGCAGTTTATGATAATCAGGATTACAAATGCACTGACAATTATGTTTGACAAGGAATATGACAGTACATGTACATTTATAAAGTTAAAAAAAGACATCCGGTTAACAAAAGGCATCAATTTTTTTGTCTATTTGGATAGAGGAGAAAGGTATAATTACTAGATTCATTTTGCGTTCCCCTTGTCAAAGGTGTTTAGTGTTATTAATTCCAGTGACAGATTATTTTGGGTTTCATGATCCATGTTCAACTCCATTGGCAAGAAATCAACTCACCTCATAAATTTCATAAGCATGAAATGGGCACTGCAGCTGGAATAAATGCCCAATGACATCAGGAAGAGGCATGCATGGAATGGAAGAGTAATGATTAAGATTGGCAAATTGACACTATTTATGATGAATATTAGTGGCTTACCAAATTGTGGGGGCAGGAAACCTGGTGTAAGTAATCACAATTAAAGGCAGCCCTTAAAGAGGGTGGCACAATTTGTCTTTGCTTGACTGAATCCATGCTGGGCAGGGCAAATGGCAGGCTGAGCAGTAGCAGCAATGGCCCCCAATTCTTGATTCAGAAGTTTTGCTTCAGGAGGTGAACACGAGAGCAGAGGTGCTGCCTCCAAAGGCCATCACAGGGTGTTGATGCCCAATTGTTGATGCCCACATTGCCCAATCCCAGAAGGCAAGATGTACAAACAGATCAACATAAGAAGCATTGCACCCAGCATTTGGCTGCAACGCCAAAAGTTTAATGAACAGAGCTAGCAGGGCTGCAAAGGTAAGACTCCAACTCACATCCCTCTGCCTCATCTTGAACCACCTCGAGTCCCAGCTCTCTTCCCCTCCCCACCATATTGTTTCACCAACTGCAGCACATTCCTGAGCCTCTTTCTACTCTTACTGGTACTCCATCTGCACTCATAGAAATGGAGGTGCTGAGGCACAGGCCATGAGATTGGCACTGCAACAATGCTACTACCCTCACCATTAATTCCATCACTTTCTCACATCATAAATACTGTACTGTCTTGACATGTATATCTTCACAACTCTCCAGCTACTGAGGTAGTTGACCCCCCCCCACCCCCCAACCCCGAAGCTGGAGGATACAGTCCATAGGGATTTGGACAATTCTAGCCTCTTTTCTTCCCTTTTGGTAACCTCTCCCTCACATACTATCCACGACAAACTGATGCTGCTTTGAATCTAATTCTGCTGCTAATTTGCCTCCGGTCGCCTTGTCATCAACAGCCTATCCTGATGTGCTTCCCAAATCCGTTTGAAGTCGTGACAATGCAGTAGAGGATGAGGAGGAATGCATGCCATGACACAGATTTACTTACAGGCACCAACTCATCAATTGTCACCCCATATAGTTCAGAAGTCAGTTGAAGATGTTGAGTAATGAGCAAGGACAAGGCAAATTGGACACCCCAAAAAACAGCTCACCCAAGACCACATTCACAAACTGGGTCTAGTGGGAGAGTACAAATGCCAACTCCAAGGGCTCAGCAACAGTAACGGGCACGTAACTGTGCGCAGCAACTGCTCAGTGTGTTCAGCCAACTGCAATGGGATCAGCATGCCCTGTGAGCTATAATGTAGAGATCCAGCTCCATGATATGATGACAATCATGGAAAATGTGGTCACGTCCATTGTTGATACCACAGGATCCTGAGTTGTGAAGCCTCTGGTGAGGTCTCAACCCACTGCCATTTTGTCTCAAGGCTCCAGCATCTCGTCTTTCAAAGCATATGTTAAGCATGAGTAGGGAGTTATAGGGTGTCCTATTACTCCTGCCCAGCCTTCTTAACCACAGCAATAGGAGATACACGCCTATGAGGATGGCACTGACACAACAGCAGTAGTCCTCAGGTATATTTTAAGATTTTCAAGAAGTCACCCTCCAATTATTCTCCCATAAAACTAGGACAACCAAAACAAACCAATGAAAGGGCTACAAACAACAAGTTATCCAAAAAAAGACTATAGTAAGTGTAGTCTCTTTCCCAACTGTGGTGCTGAGAATTATTTGATGACATGGGTGAAGAGTTGGGGTGTGGGCGTTAGACACTTGCAAATAAGCAAATCTAAATAGATAAGCTCAGTCTGGGAAAGAATCTTGAACTACGTACCATTTAACACCCAAAATAAAGGTGAAACCAATTTGTTGTTTTGACATTTCATGGCATTAATATGACTGAAACCCCAACAACAACATTCTGGAGCACATAATTGATCAGAAACTGAACTGAATCAGCCATCTAAATATTGTGACTACAACAGCAGGACAGAGACTAGGAATTCTCCGGCAAGTAACTCAACTTCTAACTCTCAAAACATGTCCACTATTTACAAGGCACATGTCAGGATTGTAATGGAAGACCCTCCAATTGCCCGGATGACTGCAGCTCCAACAACAATCAAGAAACCTGACACCATTCAGGAAAAAGCAGCCCACTTTATTGATGCCTAATCCAACATTTTAAACATTCATTCCTTCCCACCATTAGCCGACAATGGCAGCATTGTGTATTATCCATAATTTGCAACTGAGCAACTCACCAAACCTCTTTTGATCGCACTTTCCAAAGCCCCATTGCCAGAAAAACAAGGGCGTTAGGCATCTGGAAACACCAATGCTCATGACTTGGAACTATATCTCCATTCCTTCACTATCTCGGGATCAAAATGTTAAACACCATCCCCAGAGCACTTTTAGTGTACCTTAATCATGTGAACCACAACAATTCAAGAAAGCAGATCACCACTACTTTCTCAAGGGCAATTAAGGATGGGCAACAAAGGATAGCCTATCCAGTGATACTTATACCCCAGGAATAAATTAATAAAATAGCCTTGAGCTGCAATTCCAGTGTTACTTAGTGAAATAGTTAAAGACAATTTGACTCAATGAGGTTGCCCCCTCCAACAGCTGACGTATGATTTACATTCATAGATTCCTTCTGGTCTATTTAATCTCCTGCAGGAAGTACATGATGAGAGCTGAAACTTCCAAAAAGATAAACATCTGTGAAACTTTTCCCTGACCTTTGAAGGTAATCAAGAAAGAATGGTAGTACATCAATCTAACATCACAATGTACATTAGTCAACCCTGACTGCTTGTATTTGAGAGATGACATTTCCATGGTCCCAGCAGGACTGAAAGCATAGTGCTCATAGAACGTTTGATCATCTATGTCTATACTTATCCTTGCAACCTTCAATCCTGTCCTTAACTGATGCTGCAACCATAGAAATGTCATCACCAGAAAGCAACTGGTCAAGCTTGAATAATGGCAACATTAGAGGGGATAGATATCATGCCTGGCTGTTTTTGGGAGCTGGAAAGAAATTTTACAGAATGATTTCCCCAGAAAACTGAATAGCTGGGAGTAGTACTCAACGTTAAGTTGGAAAGGGAGGTAATGAGCTATTTTCTAATTTGCATTTTTAGAAGTTTCACACGCATGTACAAGACATTCAGCCGTATCATGTTAAGGAATTAAAGCAGAATGACTCTATTTTTGAAGGTTCAGTTCCCAGCTTCCACGGATGATTATCTGTAAATTAAATCTGAAAAAAAGATTAAGCTTTGTTGGATAATAAATAAGTAGAGAGGATGAGCAAAGAATGGGAATATTATAACTGTTCCATAAAACAGCAAAAAGAGAGATTAGAAGTTTTGATTAGATATAAAAGAACTGAGACTTCCATTCATTTAAGTCAGAGGTGAAGACACTGGATGCAATTTTTTGAATAAGTTGAGGAGCGTCAATGGGCCAGAGGCAATGGATCACTTTTCTCACAGCAGGGTAACATCTTGTCACACAAACCAGGCAGCTTGCTTTGTTGGTCAGCAGTCCTCAGTCAAGAGGGTATAAGTCTTACTGTGCAGTAATGTGCAACATCAATCTCACACCTGCACCAAGGGCCAGCAGTTTAGATGGCTAACACACCGCATGTGCAGCAAACAGGCAGCCCTGTCTCAAAGTCTTAGCGGTTTAGTCCCCACCAAAGTCCATGGAGGCACCCGCCAGTCAAGGGGTCTCAGCACAGTGAGTCAACAGCAGCTTCTGATACCAGTCCAGGGAATGGCCTCAGTTAGACATCCAAACAGGGTGTTCTTAAGCAGGGGCTCCGTCCATCTGCAGTCCAGGAAGTCAGCCTTGGCAAGTCCAAAGCAGCATGTTTCAGGTCGGTGCATGGGGAAGAGGTGTGGGGCAAACACAGTTGGGGAGAAATGTACGGGTTAGTGAAACATTGAAGTCTTGGTATCCCTGCAGGAGCTGTCCTGGTCTTCCCTTGCAGAGATGAGGGCTCTGTCCTCAATGGGGACACAGAGCAGATTATCATGCACCCCTTCACTCATAAGGTTCTTCCCATGCCCTGCTGGGGGCCGCTTTCTCTTGGAATGAGAGAAAGGGAAGTGTTGAGTGAGCTGAGTATGTCTGGTCTAGCTGTTAGTGTGGGTGCAGGTGGTGAGGTGTCCCACGAGAGTGACTAAGTAGCGCAGCAGGCACATTGTGGGAACAAAAACAGAAGTTGTTGGAGAAGCTCAGCAGATCTAGCAGCATCTGTGAAGAAAGAATCAGAGTTAATGTTTAGGATCCGGTGACCCTTCCCCAGAACTGAGCAAGGATCTTTGGATCCGAAACATTAACTCTGACTTTTTCTTCACAGCTGCTGCCAGACCTGCTGAGCTTTTCCACAACTTCTGTTTATGTTCCCGATGTACAGCATCCGCAGTTCTTTCGGTTTTTATTCAGGCACATTGTGGGGTAGGGACAGCGAGATGGTGAGAGAAGATGTTGCTGGCAAGAACGAGACCATAAGCCTTTGTGAGAGGTGGTTGCAGTAGCAGAGATAGAGCGAGTGTGAGGTAGCAGAGCGTGAAAATTACTGTTTTGCAGCATTTACCTTCCTGTGCCACTGCTGGCTGCTCCTCCAGACTGAGAATATAGCACTGACCCAGGTGGTGACCTCAGACCAGGCTGCCACAGTCTGATGTCAAGGCCTCCTCTGCCGGTTCTCTGAGAAGTGGATGCACCTCATTTGCACCATCCCCTCGATCAGGAGATCCCAGACCCTGTTAGACAATTGCGGTGCTGTCTTCCCCTTCTCCAACAGATTCAAAATCTTCACATCACTGAGCAGAGCAGTTTAGGAATGCCAATGCTCATCCCACATGCATAGTGGCCTTTTAAATACGGTGCAAGCATGAGGGATGCTCATCTTTCAGTGGGTTTCCACTGAGTTGCAAGAAAATCTAGGAATAACACGCGATACAATGGTGCAAGGATCAGATAGATGAATGCAGTAAGGCCGGGCTTGGTATTAATAAAGTGTGTCTGGTAAGATATCGTAAGAAATTTCGCTAGGCCTCATAATGAAAACTCAACATAACTCACACTTAGCAAAAAAATGTAAAATTTGGTCCTTTTTTTTTCTTTTTGCCGTTTTCTATTAAATATATTTGTTGATATATTTAAAAGTGGTGACCTGCAGTTCTAATAACTTAGTTGGAAGTAAATTTATCAGTAAAAAAGTGTTAATTTAAATATCCAAAAATGACTTCACAAACGATGCTAAAACATCTCCTAGATTGATTGGTATACGCAAATCAATTCAGTAAATTCAATCGGTTTTGAGATTAAAAATACCTAAAAATATATCTTCTAGTGCTGGATGCCTGAGAAAATTAGTGCAATTTGAAAAACCTTCCAGACACAGTGCAATCGGTGATATCTCACAATTTCGAACTGTAGCTGAAAAGAGTGTGATGGCTATGGCTTAGTTTAGTAGCAGTGCCTGAGTCGGATGAACTTACTCTTGCACCCGTGTAAAAGTTCACGCAAAACATGAATGCCAATGGTTTTTAACTTACACACAAAATATTCCAATTATATCTGCTGTCTTGTATAATTCAATCCAGAATACGCTGACATTACTTGCATAAACTCAACAACGATGTGCCTAATTTCTGTCAGCCAGAATAATTCAATAATTGTAATGAAATATAATTGATGTCAGTCAGAGATTATCTTGTTCCTTGCATTTGATAGAAATATCTGGTCATCAGTTGCTCACTTAACTGTTATAAAATGAATCAAAATCCATTTGTCCTATACATTGTTAGGAAGTAATGAAGACACACAATGTTACATAAAAATGATATGTCTTTACCAGGTTATTTGAAAGAAAAAAATTGCATATATAGAGTACTTTCCATGACCTCAGGACTTCCTCAGCACCTTACAACAGAATGAAGTACTTTTGAAATGTTGTAATGTCAGGCACTGCTATGCTGCCAATTGCACACTGCGAGCTTCCACAAATAGCAATGTGATAATGACAAGATAATTTGTTTCTTTCTGTGATGTTGGTTGAGGTTTAAATATTGGCCATTACACTGGAGAGAACACCCCTGATTTAGTTGACCTCTCCAACAACTAACCAGAACTGAGTACTGCAGCAAAAAATGGCTTTTATTATTTCACAAATCAACTTTCACTCAATTCTTTCATGTTTGGGCACTCCTGAATCAGGATTGACACTGGAGGATCACACTGACATCCTCAACTCAATTATATTCTATAGGCATCTAACTGAAACACTCATCTTTTAATTACTAATTATGCTCTCACACACAAATTTACTCTTTATCGACAGTTTGCTCATATACATACATCACAGTGGATTTCAATCTCACAAGGTTTTAGTTGCCAACTGTGATAAGAAGATCTGCTCACATAGACTGAGAAATAGTTTTCTACCAAATACGCCTAATATTTTCTAACCCACAGAGAGAGGTTGGACTGAAAAGGCCTAAGAAATTAGTGACATGCAATCCCACTGAGTCTTTGAGGGAAATCTGTCATTTGCAATTTTCCTGTCAAAGTTTAATGACTACTGAGATTTCTGTCACACATTTTCTGCAAATATTTGAATTCTAACATGTGCAATTTCCCATTGTCCTCGACAATATGCCACACACACGTGCAAAGGGCAACAGTCAGCATAAATAGAACCTCCAAACTTAAAGGAAACATCAAAAGTGCAAAATATATTTGAACATTTTCTCCCAATTATTTTAACTTGACTTCCATAAAATATTTTAATGCAGTTTTCTCTGTAATTTCCCATTTTTCTTTTTGAATAAACTTTTCGTTGGCATCAGAATATGGTTGTCCTCCTGCAGTAACAAACACATCCAAATACATTTCATATCATTCCCAGGAAGCCCATTGGCATTGAAGCATTTACAGGAGTTTGGTAGAAACTGAGAATGGTTTAGAATATGACAGATACAAGGGGGATCTATTAATACGCAAAATTTCAACTTAACCTCTAAAAAAAGTATAATGAGTCCTTGACCAGTTCGTACGACAATGTAAAATGAACTATAAGGCCAATGTTGAAAGCACCCTAACAGCATTATTTAACAGCTGAAGTACAGTAGTTTAAGGGTCAGCAAGGACTGGAGCCTTTATAGGTGTTTATGGCACCATATTATGTCCAGGCCAAGCAATGCTGTAATGATCAAGGACAAATAGCTGCGGAGGTTCTATTCTGTACAGCTATGCTGTTAATTGCACAATCTTCAGCATAGAGAGAACAATAACAGTGATAGAGTTTCTCCCCTTCTTACCTTCCAGGAATTAAAGGATGAATTAGCAAATGACCACCTACATAGCAAATATATGATTGGCTCACCAGTCAGCATATCCACCACTTTCCCAAAGTCACTGTGTTGCTATTAAGCAAGATGAGGGATCATAAATGGCAGCTAAGTGACTATGGGTCAGCAGGTTCCTGCATTTGCTCTGCCACCATATACACCATCTCAGATATTGCGAGTCACCCCAATGCTCTTTCCTCAAATCCATTTATTGCATCCTTCAGAATGTGTATAGATGTATTGATACACAGGGATGTGGGGGCAGACTATTGTGAATTACTATCTTGTCCTGGATCATCGGCAATATTGGCAAACATATACATCAAGTCAAGAATGATTGACTTGTTACAAGATGCTAACTGTGCAATAGCTATACGAGCAAAGGCCATAGTCCAGGCCCTCCTGCTGTACAGTGAGGAGCTGGAACCCATATAAAACCTTTCAACTCTATGCCCAGAGAATTTGTGAAATGAAATGCAAAGTGTAAAATATAATGATATCCTGTAACTGTAAGTGTAGTGAGGCACCACTGCAGTTCTTGTACTGAGGAAAGTGAACTGTATTGCACTTTATGCACTGTCACATTTGAACTGTTCTGTAATATACTTTGATAAATGTTTTGTGTAAAATTGTGTATTTTCATAAGAAAAAAAGTACTGTGTAATATGTATGTGTAGGTGGGTATTCCCGTGTGGCACTAGTGAATAAGGTCCAACTTATACAGTTTTAACTGAAAGGCTATCCGGGACAATTTTCCCCAGGTGATGTACAACTTGTCACTTTTGCATTTTCTTCCAGTTCAGTCCGTTTCTTTCAGTTTGAGCCGTCTTGCCATGAAAACATAGGGTGAATCTTCAACTAAATGTAGATGGAGCTCTTACACAGTGTCAGTGTATTTAAGCAACCAAGATTATGCTGTGACTGTGAATCTGGCAATTACTTTCTATTACAGCTTTTGTGTATGAATCCCTTGAATGAGTGGATGTGCAAAAGCTTTCTTCAGAATGTGTGTCTGCTCGGTCAACATTAAAAGAGCTGAGAGGTTATGTCAGAGCAGAAAATATGAAAGAACTGGTGCACTTAGATGGGTCATGTAACAAGGATAGAATCTGCTTGCAGATTCTTTGTTTGAAATTGATCATCGTTATGGCTGATGAGAAGAAAATGCAGCAAACCTCTAGAGAAGGGTGCAAAGAAAATAATCAAAAAGATGCCAGAGAAGGGCAGGAAGAAGTGGAGAAAGAAAGTTACACCAGCTACGCCTATAAAATAATGAAGCTGGTTTCACCCTGACACCAGCATCTCCTCCAAGGCTATCATGAACTCATTTGTCAATGATAGTTTCGAGCATATCATGTGGGAGGCTTCCTGCCTGGCTCATTTCAAGCAGGTCGGAGAGATCCAGATTGCCAGGCTCCAGCTGCTGCCCAGGCAGTTGGCCAAACATGCCATGTTGAAGGACACAAAGGTGGTGACCGAGTACACCAGCTCCAAGTGAAATACTACTTGGTATTGAAAAGACAAACAGAACCTGCCTGCGGTCAGAAAGTGTTAGGCAGAAAGTTGCCTCTAGTAAGGAATGGTGCAATGACAACAAATGATTCAGTCTTCAATAATTTCCTTTCAAACAGTGAGCCAAAGGCAGACTACATCATTCAATAGTCATCCAATGAAAAGCATTCAAAATGTGTATGGGAGACCAGGAAAACAAAGGATTACTGCTGTGTTCCATGTTCAGAGGATCTGGATGGAATTGAAGACAAAGTTTAGCAGTCTCAGAAAATCAGCCCAGGTTAAGATTACAAGGCAGCTCTATATATAAAATATGCCTCTGTATACAAGCTACAGATTTTCCTATTAACGTGTTATGCACATGAAGCACCCGAACAACTGCACACGACCTTCTTTCATAGTTGCATATGCGAAGAACTTCAAACTGGAATTATCACAATATATTTCTGTAAGATTGAGTCTTCAAAGCAAAATTTCTAACAAAGCTGCAAGACAAAGCGGTATACAACAAGAGTGCAAACCCATCCGGCATCAGGGCCCAAAGTACCTGCTTTTTCACAAATATTTTGAGACCACTCTGGAAATGGCAGGGCTCAGCATTATGGAGGAGACAGCAATTTGTGAAACCAGAGGTTGTACCAATTCTCAGGAGTACTGTTTGTTTTTCTTATTTTTCTTTTTGTTACATAATCTCATTTAATGCCAAATAATACATGATCATTTAAAATAATATTAGATTATCTTGCAAACAGCTTGCTAAGTTCTTTTCCACTTTTGTTTCTAAAGGAATTCCCCCAAATCTCCGCTAGAGTTTGCACTGTTCCAGGAGACAGAATCTCACAGCACTTAATTCTATTTACATGAACAGAATCTCAGGTCTTAAACCTTTACAGTGCTTCAGAGCCCGTATTGATTCCTAATGATCTTCTCCCAAGTAGCTGAGTTAACATGGTGAAGACATACCCAGTAACACAGAGAAGATGGAGGAGGCACCGTTAAATATGTTGCCTTTGATAACAATATTGCAGTTTGCTCAATTCCCAGCTTGCCTCTCCAAGCTTAAACCAGAGATTTGTCAGTAAGCAGACAATTCAAGAAAATCACCACATCAGACTTAGAGTCATAGAGTAATACAGCATGGAACCAGGCCCTTCGTCCCAAACTGGTCAATGCTGACCATGGTGCCCAATCAGCAATTTCCAATTGCCCGCATTTGGTCCATATCCCTCTCAATCCTTCTCATCCATGTACCTGTCCAAATGTTTTTTGAATGTTGCTATCGTACCTGCCCCAACCAAATTCTCTGGCAGCCCATTTCACATACGCACCACTCTCTGGGCGAAGAAGTTGCCCCTCAGGTCCTTCTTAAATCTATCCCCTCTCACCTTAAACCTATGCTCTCTAGTTTTCAATTCCCCATCCCTGGGAAAAAGACTACATACATTCATCCCATCTATGCCCCTCATGATTTTATACCCCTCAGTCTCCTACATTCCGAGGAATAAAGTACTATCCTGGCCAACCTTTCCCTACAATTCAAGCCTACTCGTCCTGGCCACATCCTCGTAATTCTTCTTTGCACACTTTCCAGTTTAACCATGTGTTTCCTATAACAGTTACCAAAACTGCACACAATACTCCGAGTGTGCCCTCACCAACGACTTACAAAATGTAACATAACATCCCAACTCCTATACTCAATGCCTTGGCCTATGAAAGCCAGCACGCTAAACCATCCTGTCCACCTCATTTATAGAATCAAAGAATCCCCACCTGTGACGCCACTTTCAATGAACTATGTACTTGTACTCCTAGGTCCCTCTAATCCACAACACTCCTCAGGACCTTACCAGTTGGCAGCACCAGTTGCAGATTTTCGAATTAATGCAACTTATTCATTCATTCAGAACCTAGATGAAGACTAGATTAGGTTATGGACACACATCTAACATACTCACCGTCTCAAAAGGAGATAATAACACAAAACATGAATATTTATGATAGTTTTAGTATTAAATTAGGTTGCCCTTCACTTATTTGTCCAGAGGGTTAATGCAAAATAAGGTAGCAGCAAATCAAACAACAGACATCCATGAAATCAAATTAAAAGCAGAGGATAGTGCAGTGCATGATGCATGATATGGTTCCAGCCTTTAAACCCATCCTATTTATGACAGCCAAGTATATCTTTCTTCCTGCCTGCCACAAGAATTGCTTCCATGCTGTCATCACTGTCTTGATCAGCATGAGAGTGCAGGAAAATCTCCTTCTTCATCTCTATGGTTACATCTCTCTGGGTATGCAACAGGCAAAGGTGATCCTGGAGAACTGATATATTTGTCAGATGGGCAGGATAGTGACAAATGAAGTGTATTCCTAAAAATGAGATGGTGCGTTTTTTGAGGAATAACAAAGCAAGGAAGTGCACAATGAATGGTAGGACCATCAGAAGTACAGAGGATCTGAGGGATGTCAGTGTGCATGTTTACAGATTGTTGAAGGCAATATGACCGGTCAACAAAATGGTAACGAACACATATTAGATATTGATCTTTATTAATTGAGGCATTGAATACAAGAACAGGAGGTTATGATGCATCTCTATAAGATGTTAATTAGGCCACAGCTGGAATAGAGTTTGCAGTCCTGGTCACCACACCAGAGAAGCAAGTGGGTGCACCAGTGAGAGACCAGCTCCTGGACTGGAGCGTATTAGCTATGTCGAGACACTCGATAGAATGGGATTGTTTTCCTTAGAGCAGAGAAGACCGAGAGGGAGCATCAGACAGAGGTGTACAAAATTATGTGGCGACTGGCTCAGTGGTTAGCATTGCTGCCTCACAGCACCAGGGACCCAGGTTCGATTCCACCCTTGGGTGACTGCCTGTGTGGAGTTAGCACATTCTCCTCGTGTCTGCGTGCGGTTCCTCTGGGTGCTCTGGTTTCCTCCCACAAGTATTAATATATAAAGGTTAGGTGAATTGGCCATGCTAAATTGCCAGTAGTGTCTGGGGATGTGCAGGTTAGATGAGTTAGTCATTGGAAATGAAAGTTTATAGGGTAGGAGGCTGAGTCTGGGTGGCATACTCTTCAGAGGGCTGATGTGGACTCAATGGACCGAATGGCCTGCTTCCACTCTGTAGGGGCTCTAGATAGGGTAGAATTTTCCCCATTGTAATGGGGTTAATAAGCAGGTGGCATAAATGTAAAGCAAGAGGCAGGAAATTTAGAGGGGATTTCAGGAAGATTCTTTTTCATCCAGGGAGTGGTGGGTATCTAGAACACACTGTCAAGTAGAGGTGGGAACGACCACAACATTAAAGAAGTAAATCATTATCATGCCTCACTCACTGTCACCAGCTGCTTTCTCAACCTCCTGCAGCTTCTGCAGGGCAGTGGCCAGACGCCCTTGTGTCCAATCAAACTCCTTGGCATGCTGTAAACAATTGATATGCCATACACACTCGAAACGCCATAATGAACAAGGCTATGGGCCAAATGCTGGAAAATGGGCTTGGAGTAGATACATGCTTGATAACCAGCATGAACATGATGGGCCAAAGGGCATCTTCCCATGCTGTAAAGCTAATGCCTCTTCACTGCATGACCTGGCAGTGTTGTACCGTGATATCCTCCTGATCAGTGTAAACATGGGGTGTATTATTTCAAGACATGTTTGGTGAGCATATAGCCCTCTAAGTATGTACACTGTCTGTGTCAAGAAGCCATTCTAGTAAACTTTCTCCTTTCAATAATTCAAGCATTGAAAATTGCCTTGAAATAAAGAATTTATGATTGCAGCTTGGTAAGCAGACATTCAGCAGAAAGACTCAGCATTACTGGCCACTCATGGAGTTCAAACCTTCACAGTTTATGAAGGCCATGGGAGTGTATGCAAAGTCCACATGTCATCAGTAATGCTGGACATCAGAGGAATCAACTATAAAAAAAACTACAGAACTCTCACACTCTGAGACCAGTTTCAAATAAGGAAAATGATGAAAGGTGGTTTCTCTGACAAAGAACATATCATCTTTGAACTGTGAGTTCTAATGATGACCCCAGGGTCATTTGGAATGAGCCTGAGCTGGAAGGGTGATTATCACGATTGCTACTGGCAAAGTTTTGCAGTGACGGAGGTTGTGTGCAGATCAATTTGAAGTTTGTTAGTGTCTTGCTGGTAAGGCACAATGTACAAAACCAGTTGTCATTATGTATTTTCTGGGTTAAGTATGCATCGGTTCGTAAACACAGTTACACAGAGTGAAGAAAATTCATCTCCTGCAAATCTGCTTAATAATCATGCTTCCCCCCCAACAACTGCAAACCACACCCCACCCATCCACCCCCGCCCTTAATCTCTCCAAAACATTTCATCAACAGTTAAATTTAGGTTAGGTTAATGAAAATTCAGGTGATAACTACAACTTGCATTTACATGGAGCCTTAAAGACAATAAAACAGCCCAAGGTGCCTCACAGG
Organism: Ginglymostoma cirratum; assembly: GCA_024137785.1. Classification (NCBI taxonomy): domain Eukaryota; kingdom Metazoa; phylum Chordata; class Chondrichthyes; order Orectolobiformes; family Ginglymostomatidae; genus Ginglymostoma; species Ginglymostoma cirratum. Next base: position 31,812,401 of record JAHRHZ010000046.1, read on the forward strand.
AGTGTCATCAAATTGAATAAGACACTAGATATCACAGAGAACTGTGGGGCTAAAGGAGACTGCAGAGACAGGGAGAGGAAAGGTCAAGGAGGGATTTGAAAACAAGGATGAGAATGTTAAATTTCAGGGATTGCTTAAACTGGGAGCTAAACCAGGTTAGTGAGCACAAAGATGAGGAGTAATTAGGACTTGAATTGTGTGAATTAGAACAAGGATGACCTAAAAATTGTAGTGGTGACCCAGCTAGGTGTGGCATTAGGATAGACAAGTCTGGAGGTAGCACAGATATTGATAAGGATTTCAGCAGCAGATGAGCTGAGACAGATGATCATATGGAGGTGGGGTTAGTCTTAGTGTTGGTACACATGTGTGGTCAGAGGCTCATCTCAGGGTCAAATAGGAGCCTGAGGTTGTAAAAAGCCTGCTATAGCTGCACGCTCCTGTCAGGAAGAGGAAGAGAGTAGGTGGTGAGGGAACAGAGATACTGACAGGGAACAAACACACTAGCTTCAATCTTCCCAATATTTAAAGAGAGAAATTTCAGCTCATTCTGTACTGGAATGCAGACAAGCAGTCTATTTTAGAGGCAGAGGAGAGAGAGATGGCATGAGATGGATTTGGATGTACCATCTTCTAAATGGAAACTGATGATATGCATTCAGATGTTGTCATCAATAACTAAGCAAGGAAGTATATGATAGAACCATGGGGACACTTGAAGTCACAGCTCAGGAAAGGATAGAAGTACAATTACAGCAATAAAACTTTGGGAATTAACTTCCTAAATTGGCCATTGCAACTGATTTTATATAGATTAGGTCAATGTTCAATAATCATGAAGGGCATAACAGAGTGAATGTAAACATATCTCCCCTGGCTGGTGAGTATAGATCCAAGATACGTCATCTCAGGATAAAGGATTGACTATTTCAGATTGGGTTTGAGAAGGAATTTCTTTACTCATTGTGAATCTTTGGAATTTTGTTTTCGCCTAGTTAACTATGGAATCTCAATCATTAAGTTCAGTCAGAAATCCATAGATTTCTAGATACCAATGACATCATATGGAAAATTTTCCCTAATATTCCATCATATGGAAAAGTGGCAATGATCAGCCATGATTGAATTGAATGGTGGAGCATGCTTGTCAGGCTGAATGGTCTACTATTCCTATGCTCTAACATCACCACATGACAAATAAACACATCAGATAATGATATTCAGCTTCATTTTACCATAAATTGCACATAGAATAATACTTAAATGCTCAAAAACAATTTAGGCTGTACTTAACCATTCTTTTTTACCAAATATTTTGCCAGACTAAATCTTTATACACCTTTTATCGCATGCACATCAACTTTAAGTCTATCAGTGCAAATCCAAGCTCTAATAACATGAAAGATAAATATAATTGTTAAGATAAATAATCTAAAAATTGATATTTTAACCTTATTTCTGTGTAAAAGTAATGCAAGATAAATCTTGAAGGTAATATAAAATCTAAATACAACATACAAAGTTCCACACATTCTCTCTGTGATATTCAGTATTGGACGAAATAACAGTGATGAAAACATATTTACCCTTCAGGAACTGAGCAATTGTTCAGTCCTCAAAGGGTTCACATGGAGGGTGGCAGTCCATTTAATCATCATTATTTGGTTGGGTTGGATGTGAAAAATTGAACACATACGCTTTTCCGAGACTAAGTTGTGAAGCCTGTCCTTGAAATACAAATGAAACCATTTACATGTTAATAAGGTATCTTGTAGCAGCATCAAGAGGCCAAATATCTCAGGACTATAATTTAGGACATTGGGCTGCTAACTGAGGCCCTTTGCAGTTATATTACAAGTAGCAACACAGGACATGCTTAGTTAGAGTCTGGATATAGGAAACAGATCATGAAGGTACTTCTAATGATCCAGAATGTCACTGTGATATTGTTATCATAATGGAAACAGATTTATTTTAGGTTATGGCCTTCAACAAAGATCAAATCAATTTATAAACTTTTCCACATCTTGTCAAAGCATATCAGTCTGGAAATAAGAATATGGAAAAAAATGATGTTATTAATGTGCAATTAAAATTGACCTTTTCAGTTAATCCTTGTATTTCTTTTGACCTTTCCAACCATTTTTGATTGCTTTCCTTTGCAATTTATTTTTAGACACCAATGTAATTTATACCAGGAAGTGATACACAATTGATTTCTGCACTTGAGGATCTGAATCTCTGTTCTCTGTAACATGGATTCAAGTGATGTAGTTTGAGAAAAATGGGACAATGTTCAAGAGCTCCTTAAGTAGTCATTCTAAATTTTCTGCATGGAAATTCTTTTCATACAATACAAGAGACTGATGTAAATCTCATCCTAATCCTCTTTACAGCATAAAATTTCTCCCCGAGGGCCTCAATTCAGCTGCTACAACAACAGCTGGTTTGACTCCAAGAGGGATCTGACTGGCAGGAGAGTGGACGGAAAGGAGAATACAGTAAATTATGCTTTCAGAATCAGCCATCAGACATGGCAACTGTCCCCTTGCTGCTTGCTAGGAGTTTTGTTTTCCAGCACAATCCCCCCTCTCCCACTCTGTCTTCCTGTCTGACACTCTCCCATGTCACCACATTCTTTACCTGCCACTTCCCCAATGCTGGTTCGTGTGTGTGTGTGTAAATGCAGTTGTGTCTTTGTATTATTTCTTTGACAGCCACATTTTCATAAACTACTCAGCGGTCAACTGCGCAGTATAAAAATTGCACCTTCTGGTTTTGCCTATTCTGCCAAAGCACTTAAATTAAGGAAGGTAACATTCAGATGGAATGTGCACAGTTTTTTTTTAAACCCTGGGTGTCCACTAATGCTCTAGTTTACACAGCACTTCAAATAACAAAGTGAAATACAACATTGAGCAGAATACACACAACAAAAGCACAATTCTCCAGTCTATGCTGAGTCACCAGATCTCAGCAAGGCCAACAGAACCCTTGGCCAGTGCTGGGTGAAAACAGAAAACTTTCCAGCTTTTTCATTTCTTGTTTCAATTGTTAGACATTGAGTCCTGCTGGAAATGTAAATTTTCTCATGGAAGTGAAAGTACAAGCAGGCCTACCTATGATGCCTCTCAGGCTCTAAAAGCTTCTCATCTCATATGCAGAATGATCAATTAAACAAGTGAGAGATTAGCAGCCGTGATACAGCATAAATTAATCAATATTTTCAGAAAGTATAAGAAACTGAAAGTGTGGATATGCGCTGTATGCATATGTTCATTTTATGTAATATTTTGTAGGTATACATGTTTTGTACATGAAAGTTGCGCTCTCTGTAGTTTATGTTCTTTGAGAGGAACATTTTAATAAATTGCAGAATCTGCAAGTTATTAGGAGGTAAAATTTTAGTCTTGTTTTGTTATTTTTAAGTGATTTCAATGGATGAAGAGGGTGAAATAATCCTAGAGATTTCCAAAAGCAAAATTACTAATACCTGGTTATTACTTTCCTTTAATTCACTACTCAGTGTGGAAGACAATTTAAAAAAAAATTCATTTGAAAAAGCCACAGTTCCTGAGATGACACGGCTGACATATGAAAAGAGACTGGTGTTTAGAAGTATGAGTGGAGATTCTCACAGAAACCTATAAAATCCGAAAAGGATTAGACAGGTTAAATGCGGGAAGCATTTTCCCAATGACCAGGGAGAGACCACAATCTAAGAGTACTGGGTAGGTCATTTAGGACTGAGATGAGGAGAAATTTCTTCACCCAGGGAACAATTAGCTTGTTGAAGTCTCTGCCACAGAAGGCTGTTGAGGCCAATATATTAAATGTTTTCGAGAAGGAGGTAGAAGGCAGGTGTGGAGTTCTGAGTAGGTGATCAGCCATGATCATATTGAATGGCAGAGTAGGCTCGTGGTTGATGAATGGCCTACTGCCATTCCTATCTTCTATGTTTCTATACACAAATCATGCTTTTATTGGTCGAGATACACACACCATATTATTAAAGCAAGTTCCTTAAAATTTAGAGACAACCAGGAAACTACTGTATGTGAAATTTGCTCATAACTAGGATATAGGCATTTGGAAAATTGACTAAAAAAGTTCAAGTTATTAAAAAAGATGTATAGAAATAAGCATCAAGCACTTTATGAAAACCTGACCATTTCCGTTAGTTTTGTAAAATCAATGTGAGTCCCTTTTGCAAATATTCAAACCATCATAGTTCCTTTCAACCACACAGACTGGCCACATTGCCAATTAAGTCTTCAAGTCAGGGTGGTTAAAAAGGCATTTTGCATGCCTGCCTTCATTGCACAGTCTTTTCAGTATAGGAGTTGGGGAGTTATGATGTTATGTTAAGGTTATACAGGACACTGGTGAAGTCTTTTCTGGGGTATTGTGTCCAGTTCTGGTCATCCTGTTATAGGAAGTATATTATAAGCGAGAGAAGGTTCAAAAGAGATTTACCAGGATATTACCAGATAAGGAATGTTTAAGTTATAAAGAAAGGCTGGATAGGTTGGGACATTTTTCAGTGGACCATAGAAGGTTGAAAGGGTTATAAAATCATGAGGTGTATAGATAGGGTTAATGGTGTCTTTTCCCAAAGATGGGGATTTCAAGACTGGGGGCATAATTTTTAAGGTGAGATGAAAGAGATTTTAAAAAGATATAAGGAGCAATTGTTTATACAGATGGTGGCTCATGTGTGGAGTGAACCTCCTGAAGAACTGGTGGTTACAACATTTAAAAGACACTTTGATAAGTACATGAATAGGAAGGGTTGGAGGGATATGAACCAGGACCAGGCAGCTGGGACTAATTTAGTTTGGGATTACGTTTAGCATGGACTGGTTGGACTGAAAGATCTGTTTCCATACTGTATGACTCTATGATTCTAAGTTGGGAAAATAGGCTCATGACTGACAAAGGATGCTGAACATGGGAAAGTAAAAGATCACACTTGTCGTGACGGTGAATGCTTGACATGTATATGCTTGTCATGGAAATGCATCGAAGAGAATGAAGAAAAAAAGTGTTCTGGATATCCCAGTGTCCCAGGATTCTGTCCAGCAAACGGGATCTCATGCACCAATCAGTGAAATCACCGGCTCTACAAGGACGGCCCAAAAGAATCAAGTCCCTTTCAGGCACTTACTCGGCCCATGTCAAGTCTTCCCTGCAATTGAGCTGCCCAATGGTGGAAGTCCCACCAGCTAAGAATGGCCAGACTATGGTTTACTGGCGGCTCCTCAAGCCATCAGTACCAGAGGGAACCGGGCCTGGTCCTAAACTGCATCCAGAAGTACAGGATCTTCACTGGATACCAAATCAAATATAAGTGAAGCAGGGACACCGATCACAGGTTGTGGGTATAGGAGAAGGTGTCAAAGGCAGCAACCAATGACTTCAGCAGCCACACACCTGCCCACAGAGTGTCTGATAGTGATGGACCTCTGCCACAAAGATTTGCTGGACGGTGTCTCAAAGGCATGTGAAAACCATAGCCCATTAAATTCCTAAAGTTCCAATATATTGCAGTGGACTCAAGGATGATGGCTGTCAATGAGATCATTAATGAATCTAACTTACAATCTGCCACAAATGATATAGTTAGCCCCTTTCACCATCTGACTTAATCAGGATGGGTTTTACCCCCATTGCCTCGATTATGTGGTCCTAGCTGCCATACTCCCTGCAACCAGAGTCTGCTTTAAACCCAGCCTTAAGTTTCTAAAGGTTTATGGACAATGCTGAAAAGCAAAAGCTGAATTAAACAGTGCATTATAATCCAATCATTCTAATTTGCATTTTACTTTACAATTGGCCTGACCTTAGCTGGAATACAGCCTCCAGTTTTACTGTCCTCACATGGTGGCTGCTTTGCAGCATTGGAAAGAATGAAAAAGCGCACCATCAAACTCATTTCCCATTTTTAAAAATCCCTTGTGTGTGGCACCATCGGTATCTTTTAAACATAGTGGTTTTTTAGGGTTTAGGTGGTCCAAGTTGCCACTTAACAAGAAGAGTCTTATCATGTTGTTTATTGCATCTCCACTATTATATACAGGATACAAGAACAGGGTTAACTTTACTACACAGGTTAGACATTAAGACCATTGAGAAGACATTATTAGGTCTGGCTTCCATAAGATCATGCTTTACTTGCCCACCAAGCCTTCATGACACCATCTGAGTGGATGCTGCTTATTTTACTCAATCAAGCATTTGCCCCTTTGGACATTTCCAATCTCATAGACAACAAAATCTTGGCTAACAAGTGCTGGGATTGCATATTTTGTAGAAACATAGCCTTAGGGGTGATCTAATTAAAATTCCTGTGAAGGGATAAATTGCATTCAGACTAACACCAGGATCTTTCCCAGAGAATAGTATATCGCTTTTGGCAGCAGTGCAGATTACCTTGTATAAATAGAGTTATCGAAGTAATCTCCTGGATCAATTTTGTTGCATGGAGAGAAATTTCCAAATCTTCGTCAACAAAGTGGCCCTTTATTTTTCTGTCATGATACTATATTGTTGACAGTGAGGTGAAGATTGTAAATATTGCGATATACAAGGTTTGATGGACCAGAAAATCTTCTCTAGTGTATCATTGTTCATAAATAGATCAAAATATTTTGCCTTATTTATGATGCATTGCCTTGTTTAGTCATTGCTGGCTTGATTCTACAAACTGACAAGTAGCTCAAATAAGCTGATTGTCAATTGTATAGTTAACCTATTAAAAGTTAGCCTATTTTTCTTCATCGCTAGTTATTCGTGAGTACTTTCATAAATGATATGAGATTTCAGATTAGCTTTAATAATTATATGAAAAGCCTTTCCATCTATTAAAGAACAACACTAAAATACAAGGATGTTCATGTAAGTTTTGGAAAGAGAATTTCTAAGCTCAGCAATGTTAAATTTAAAACACTGTCTCTTCAATTTAAGGTAGATCCTCATGTATAAGATAAAAGTTTTGCAACTCCAGATTTCTGCAGGTCAGTGAAAATTCTACCCAAATATAACAGTTGCATCACTACACTGTAATCTGCCATCTTTATAATTGTACTATTAAAATAACTCTTGCTGGTAATTATTTCTTTCGTTAGGACTATATATCAATAAATACCAGTAATAGCAGCTAATTAATTTACTTATAAAATGCTTTGCAATAATTGCTCAGTTTGCAGAAGCATTTTAGCAAACAACTCTGCAAATAAACCATCTCTAGATAGGAGTCAGTATGTTTTCTAGGAAATTTACCTGTCTGACAGCCACAAACTGTCACTAGGAGAACTGACGATCCAAGAGCAGCAGCTGGAAATTGAGGTTGATAACTGTCTTGAGCAGCTGCTTATTGATAAGTTTAACCAGCTAAGACTGCCGTTGCTCAAAATCACATCAACACTTTTTTGTGTTTAGCTTCTGAAATGGAACTAGGAAAATGACTTATAATTAATATTGCTCATTTTAAGTCTCGAAATAGGTGTGATCACTTAATAGGCGCATCATCATCGTTACATTTGTTGCAAGTTTCTGGATCAATGCAAAAAATAATTTAGATTCTTGTTCAGATCCACACTGTGATACTTTGAAATACCTTTAGAATTATTTCTACATTGAAAAATGAAACATAAAATTGGCAATTCAAATATTCACCACATGTCATAGATTGTCCCACATCTTAATAAATGTTAATGAAATGCTCAAGACAAGCCAAGCTTATCTATTCCGGGAAGTAAGACTTTTATTCCCCAATATGGTGACAATGGTCGTCCCACCATCCTGATGCTCATTAAGATTGTTAAACGTATAAAAACTGATGCCTTCTGTCAGCACAAACCTGTAGGAGGTGAGGTGGGGTCATTCTTCACTGTTCATTAAGGGATATGACTGTCCTCCCTCAGTGGTCTCGTCACTACTACAAGCCATGGCTGCAGAAACTGAAAGCTTGTCTTTGTTTTTGTGGAAGACTCTGAAAATGCTGGGCTGTGCACAGTCTTACCCCTTCCATTATAAATCATGTAGCAAGTGTCACCTTTTCAAATCACAACACTAGCACTATGCCGGAACTTATTATTGATGCATAACAGAGTTACCAAGAATTGATTCCATAGTCTTTTATTCCTGGCATTACCTGTTCTATTATACTTAAGAATAAATTTTATTACTGTTCCTGCTTAGTCTGTGGGAGAAGAGTTATAATTAATAGATACAAAGTTGATATATCACCCATTGTTATGATTTCTAATCTATTAATCTATTGAGAAATGTTATTCATTACCAGGCTCTTGTTTTATTCACAATTGAGATATTGGAACTTTGCTATCATATAACTTGCAGCTCCTCCTGACTTCTATGCAGATTCAGAGAAATTGATTTATGTGCCAAATAGTTTATTGTCTCAGGTCTTCTCTGAAGCCAGCATTTTCAGGGAGTCATGGAGTCATACAGCCTGGAAAAAGACTCTTTTGTCCAAACAGTCCACGCCAAGCATCAAACTAAACTAGTCCCACTTGTACTTGGCCCATATCCCTCCAAACGTTTTCTATTCATGAATTTATTAAATGTCTTTTAAACATTGTGACTGCACCTGCATCCATCACTTTCTCTGGCAGTTCATTCCACACACGAACCACTGTTTGTGTACAAATGTTGTTCCTCATGTCCTTTTTGAATCTTTCTCCTCTCACCTTAGAAATATGCCCCCAGCCTGGGGAAAAGATCCTTTTTCATTCAGCTTATCTGTGCCCCTCTTGGTTTTATAAACCTCTACAAGTTCACCCTTCAACCTCTTACGCTCTAATGAAAAAGCCCCAGTCTTTCCAGTCTATATTTATATCTCAAACCCTCCATTCCACAACCCTCCTCCCCACATGTATGACCTCACTCTGCTCTCCTATGGCTGTCTTCTCCTGTAATGACAGAAAGCGGGGAGATGAGAGAGATCATGGCTGTTACATGGGGGAAAGGTGGTGAGATGTTCTACGGGATTGAGTAGTCTGTGGGATAATGCAGCATTAGTGGTATTGGAGGATCCAGTGCTAGTGAGGGAAAGTGTTGCATGTAATAATGAGAGTGGCAGAGCATGAGCTCTGGTGGGAGGTGAGTATAGTAGCATTGATAGAGTGAATGTAAGGTGGTAGACAGAAGGGTGTGGCATTTACCCTGGCATCTTGGAGATAGTACTGACTGGTGACCTTGGACCAGGCTGGCAGGTTCTGGTACTGCCGCCTCGTCTGCCAGTCCTCCAGGAGGAGGCCACTTCTTCAGGTCCCTGTTGGAGAATCACACAGTTATCTTTCCTTCTTTACCATGTTCTGACTCTATCCCTCAATGAACACAGCAGCTTCAGAGTGCCAGTATTACCCCTCTGCACCGCAGCCTTTTAAAGATGGCACAGATCCAAAGGGTGCCAGTCTTTCAGAGGCTATCTGTTGAATGGTGAGTTGTCCTAGGAACAGTGTGTGACAGGATAGAAATGTAAGTGACTGATGCTAGAGAAGCAGGACAGGTAATTCATGTAGCAAGTTTAGTAAGATACTACAAGAATTCTCGTTGGCTTCACTGTGCAAAACTCTCCAAAAAACTTGATGTAATTCCAATGTAGTTAAAAAAAAAGATTCAGTCCACTATTCAATTTCAGATCCAGTACGACTTCTTTAGAACACAATGATGCTGAGCTGCCCTGATTCGCATTATGATTGTTACATTTGTCAAAACTGGCTCTGACTACTTGGGTAAACTTTCGAAGTTCCAAACAAGACTTGAAATATCAATTCCATTGCTCTCTCCACAGATTTTGACAGACTTCCTGAGGTTTTTCAGCACTTTGTTTTATTTTTGATTCTTTCAATTGAAACAACTATACCTGGACTTCTTTTTAAAAACAGCAGACTTTCCCTAATCCTAATATAAATGTCAACAATCCTGTGAATTACAGGTAGAACTCTAATTTCAAGGTTTAACTGATCAGCAAGTGACTCAGGTTTTACTCCTGCAGTTTTTTCTATTATCTGAACCCCTCAAGGAGATCCTTCCCTCTATAAATTGCCAATAGTATCCAGGAGGTTCTAGCCAACGAAACTGAGAAACAATTGAAAATCAACCAGAAGTGAGATTCTGCCCCATTTACTTCATTATGAATTGATTGAAAAGTCCTTAGATCTGGTCTTTCAAATTCAGGCAGCACTTAGACGAGGCAAAATTTCAAACCTATAGTAAGGGACAAGGTTGCGGTAACTTTCTTTTCGACTGAAAAGTCTATAATTGCTCAACTGCTATTTATTTTTCAATTAACAATTAAAGTTATGATATTTCGCAAATTATCCAGTTAATCATGTTGTTCTTAAACTAATGTTTCAGATTGGCAATAATTTTACTTATTGAGTGAACTGTATATAAATAAACAGAGCTAGGGAATTTTAAATTACTTAAAACAGTAGCTTCTAAGATGGCCAAACGTTTGCTTAACTGCACTCTACAAATTCCAAAGTCATTAGTAGGGAGTCAGCTTGTCTAGAAGTGACTCAGCAGAGAAAATCATCTCTGATCATTTCCTGTCGTCCATCTCCTAAATATTTCACAAAACATCCATGCACAATCCTGTACATTCAACACAGACAGAAATTGCTGGAGAAACTCAGCAGGTCTGGCAGCATTTGTGGGAGGAAAGCAGGGTTAACATTTTGAGCCCAGTCACTCTTCAACTGCCAATGATGTTAACTCTGCTCTCTTCCCACAGATGCTACCAGACCTGTTAAGTTTCTTCGGCAATTTCTGTTTCTGTTTCAGATCTCCAGCATCTATACTTTGTTTTATTATTCTACATATTCGGCTGGGTATGAAAAAAGATGCTAGACAGATTCACCTTGGGCAATGGACCCTGTCTTGAAGGGAAATCGTCTGGCCACAATCTAGTTATTCATAATCAATGGACCTATAATCAAACTTGATATGATCACGTTTGGGTAGCCCATCAGTTTGTAACAGCAAGTCATGTGGTAGGCAAACTAACGTTCTGCATGTTTTAGGACATTGCTTTTCTCAAGGCCAGACAGAAGAGGAATGAGGTCAGAGAATGAGGCCAGAAAGACCCTGAGTGGGCATATTTTCTTCCCAGCCATCCTGCAGATTTTATTTATACTTAAATTTTGTTTGACCAGTCACAGATCTTGGGTAGCATCATAATAATTAACCCATCAGAAACCAACTCCAGAAGAAAAGCTACAAATATCCCATCAATATCTTTACATTATCTCAACAGAGAATCTGGAAAAGCTATTAAAACACTTTGAAGGCAACCAGGTCATCAATCTAAAAACAATTTAATCTATCCTTCCATTTTGTAATTTACTTGTGTATGTGTATGTTTGTGAATATAAATTCTGTGTGAGAGAGAGTTGGTTTTTTTTAACATATTGAGTGTTAAGAACAATAAAAACTATGCCCTTTTTACAAGAAAGAAGAAAACTGCTTGTTGTATCTTGTTTAGTCACGGCATGTAAACAGTTAAATATTCACACAGTAGTCAACCATCAGACCAGAGACCCCCATTGTCTTTTCAAAAGGCACTTTTTTGAGCCATTAAGGGCCATAATGCCCATTGCTTATCTCCTTAATAGCTTTGTTCATCGTGACTTTCTGTGAACGACAAGTACATCACAGCACATAATAAACTGCTGATCTCATTTTCCAAGAAACCATTTGGTAAAAAGCCTCTCCAACCCAGAAAGTGTCCAAACTAGTCCATATCTTCCAGTTTTCCACAGAGACCATGAATGTAAATAGGTGTCTCCAGCAATATAAAAATCCAGAGAATGAATTGTATCTGCCCTATCAGGTAGTCGATGTCCTCCTGGTGACAAACTGGGACAAACAGAATGTGTAGACATACTCATGAAGGATAAGATAGATATTTCTTTCCAAATGTCATTGAAAGATTGAAAAAATGCATCTGAAGTTCCAATCTGCAATCTTCACAAGTTCCCAAGTGGGGAGCACAAAAGCAAATAATTATCCTTAACATCTCGAGGATGTCACTAGATCAAAGCCTAATGAAGGAGACAGACATAAAAGGAATAATGTTCTCTTGGAGATTCTGACAGATGCTTATGGGTAACTCTTTTGAAACTAATTAAATTCAACCAAATGAACAAGCTGGAGGCTGTTAAAGGGACACTGTAACAAAAATCAAATCTTCAAAACAATTTCACCCAACATGGGTCTTGAAGCCATGATCCTGAAATTATAAATATTGGGCTTCATCAACTAAGCTAATACTTATGGATTGTGAATTAGAGGGCTGTAGTTTCATCTCTCACTCCAGACGTTTGAGAATGGTAGCAGATAAATTAATGGCATCAAACAGCACATCCTATCTTGCCAGTTTTCAACAATTTTACTACTGGTTACTTTAATCAGCTGGAGTATCGGAAATCAGACAATCCAGATAAATTTCAAAGATAATTGATACATTCTTTTAAAAAAGTTAGAGAAGCAGCAACAAAGTTTTGACTTTACCAAGCTCCCCAAAACTTTCACTGTGATTGACCGCACTCAAGTATACCAAAATTTGAATGGTACAAGTCACAAAACTTCAATTTTCTCTGTGACATCCAAAAGTCAGATCTTATAAGCAGTGGTACCTAATAATTAGGTCAACTTGATTCCTTCAATTTCCAAACGTGACAATAGCCTGAGTGACTAGAAGACTGTTCTTAGGAGCTAGATGGGTTAATATTATAACAATATCCAAAGAACTTCTACTCCCCAGAAATTTAGAAAAGAAATAACAGGATACCTAGATTATTAGCCTCCCAATACCTGCATACTTTGGATAGATTTTCTGCAATTGACTTTAACTGGGAAGAAAATTATTTCACTTATTTTGTGCTTGTTAATATTCTAAACTTTGATCATTGCTGGTGAATGCATGATTGAGTGCCTTGAGTGTATGTGAGGCTCATTGGGAAGTACTGCTGCACATATAGACAATAACTGGAGCAAATTGCACATAAATAATGAAATAAAAGTTTTTATCAATAACGACAGAAAATTTGGCCCCGATTAATTGCTGCTAAAAGGGGCTTTGTCATTAATGATTTATTTCCATGTTTCTGTTTCATAGCTGAGTATTGCCAGAAATCATCCAAAAAAAATTAATTGCTTTTTTTTTGCAACAGTCCTTTCATCTACAAAATATTCACTTTAAATGTGAAAATTGCACTATTTAATAAAGGTGAGATAGGAAAACCAAGGATTTATAGACCAGTTAGCCTAACATTCTGTTGTCAAGAAATTGCTCGATCAATAAATGAGGATAGAATTGCTGGTAATTTGGTGATGGGAAAGAGACCCTTCAGTTGTGTGCAACAGTACTTATGGATATTAAGAAAAAAAGAAGAAAAAATAATAAAAATAACAAAGATAGGAACACCTTAAATGTTTGTTGATCAGAAAGTATTTGCATTGATTTGTAAATGGTAGATTAGATACCTAACAAAATATATAGAAACTTTTTGAGCAAGTGGCATAAATTGCTAAGGAAATATGTAGAGCTGTTATATCTATGGAATTTTAGAAAGGATAATAGGCATGTACACCTATTGGAATGACATGACTAATGTTATCCTGCAAGGACCTGTGTTAGGGCCTCAGCTATTCATTGTATTCATGAATCAGTGAAAAGACAAAAGCCTTCATTTCCAAATGTAGAGACGACACAATGATAGAACAGTAAGAGAATGGTGACACGGCAAATTATTCTCCCATTAAGTACATATCAGATCATTGCTAGAGTAATTTAGCTCGTCCTGTCTCTCTTTCCCCACAGTCTACAATTTTCTTTTCCTTCAGGTGCTTAGAAACAGAGAAACCAAGTACCTTGTTCCCACTTTCTCTCTCAACTCTCTGATCACCTTAACCCTAAGAACCATATCTAACTCCTCCTTGAAAACGTTCAATGATGTAGCCTCTACCAACAGAATTCCACAGGTTCACCACTCTCTGGGTGAAAACATTTCTTTTCATCACAACCTAAATGGCTAATGCTGACCTAAGGATGAGTCTCCCCTCAGGGTAGATACCTGGTTCTGGGCTTTTCAGTCATCAGGCCATCTGTCTTGCATTTTCCCTGACTAATCCTGTAAGAATTTAGGTTCATATGAGAGTCCTCTCATGCTTCTAAATCCCAGTGAAGATAATCCTAACCGATCCAATTTTTCTTCATATGTCCATGCTGCCATCCCAGCAATCGGTTTGGCAAACCTTTGTCGTTCTTCCTCCATAGCTAGAACATCCTTCCTCAGATAAGGAGAATAAAACTACACACAATACTCCAGTTGTGATCTTGTCGATGCCCTATACAGTTGCAGCAAGATATCTCTGCTGCCGTACACAAATCCTCTTGCTGTGAAGACCAACATACCATTCGCCTTCTTCACCATCTGTTGCACCTGCATGCTTATTATCAGCAGCTGGTGTACAAGGACACCTTGGTCTCATTGTATCTCCCCCTTTCCTAATTTGCCTTCCTAGTTTTTGCTAGAAAACTGGATAACCTCATATTTATCCACATTATACTACATCTGCCATGCATTTTCCCACTCATTCAACTTGTCCAAATCAGACTGAAATATCTCTGCATCCTGCTCACAGATCAGCTTTCCACCCAGCTTTGTAACATCTGCAAAATTGGAGATGTAGATGTTTACCTAATTCTCTTTTGAAATCCTCTGAGTTAACTCCACCCTTTAGGCACAATATTCAAAGTTGTAACTATCCACTTTATAATCAGGTTTTTCTTCATGCTAATTTTGCCTCTTTTGCCAATTATCTTGTACCTGATTCCTTTTGCTTTCAACAATTCTGTCAATGAGAAGTTTGTCTCAAATTACTCTCTATAGATTTCTCAAGATTTTGAAAAGCACTATCAACTCTCATCTAAGCTTCTCTAAGGATAACACCCTCAGCTCCTCCAATCTATCCACCCAATTAAATTCCCTCATCCTTGGAACTATTTTCATATATCTTGTACATTGCCTTCACATCCTTCCTGAAGTGTGATACCCATATTGGATTCAAACTCCTGTTGGGGCCAATTCAGTATTTTATACAGGAAGTTTCAGTACACCTCTATTTTTGCCAAGAATCCCATGTGCATTTTTCAACTAGCCCTGCCATCCTTAATGATTTGTGCGCAAATACTGTTCATGCACTCCTTTTAGAATTCTACCCTTTATTTTATACTCCCTCTCTACTTGCTTCATACCAAAGTATATAACTTCACACTTCTGAACACTTTACTTCATCCACCATTCTACTCGCCCGATGATGTCCTTTAGAAGTTTATCAATATGCTCCACACAGTTCACAATACTTTCAAGTTTTGTGTTAATGGCATTCTAATATAAGTGGAAGCATTACATTATATTACAAACACCAATTTGCACTTGTGTAGCACCTTTAACATAACAAAACACCCTAAATGTCTTCACATGTTCATTAGAAACAAAGTAGTGGCACCTAGCCATGTAGGTAAATATTAGGATTAGGTGAACAAAACCCTGATCAAAGTGGTAGGCTTTAAGGAGTATCTTTAAGAAGGAAAATGAGGTGGAGAGACCAATAATGGCAGAGAAAGCATTTCACAGCTTGTGAGCCGGACAAGTAAAGGTGCTGTTATCAATGATGGATCAGGAATGCATAATAGTTCAGAATTAGAGAAGTACAGATCATACAAAGGGCTGTGAAGCTTGTAGAGATAGCAGAAGTTGGGTAGAATGGGGAATAGGCATGTGGCTGAAGCCATAAAGGGATTGAAAACAAGGAGTAAAATTTTTAAATTGAGTTACTGTACTACCATAAGCCAATGTTAGTCAGCAAGCACAAGGAAGATGGCTGAGTTGGGGGAGTCAGGGCATGGGTAGCAGGGATTTAGATCACCTCAATTTTATGAGGAACAAAATGAGGGAGACAAACTATCTTTGAGTCGAGAGGTAATGCAAGCATGGATTAGGGTTTAGGCAGCAGTTGAACTGATTCAGTGGCACAGTCAGGCAATGGTATAAGTATGTCATTTTGGTCATGACATAACTACAAGATCAGATCATCATCTTTGGGCTGAATGTGACATCAAGTTTGCAAACAGACCAGCTTAATCGCATACATACCTAGGGAGAGATAGCGAGTCAGTAGTCGGGGATTGGTATGTGAATTGAAAACCAAAAATAATGGCTTCAGTCTTCCCATTACTCAATCTAGGGATATTAACATCATTGAGTATTGGGAAGACTAAAGCCAAGCAGAGATGTTAATAGATTACATCAATGGCTGAAACTGTGGCAAACAGAATTCAGTATAAACAAATACGAAAATCTGCCTTGGGGCATCCAAGAATAAAAGGGTACACTTTTGAAACAATGAAAAGTTGGAAATAGTAAAGGTACAAGTTTTTAAAACAGACCAAAATACTTACTTCAAAATGACCACCTGATAAATCCAGATTTGCCAAGTTTCATGAAACTGACATGGATTATTATAAAAGACAGGCTCAGCTAAAATTAATACTCCACCCAAGAACAATGAAACCAGTCATCCAGACTCACAAAGGAGGTTTGATAAGGTCCTCGACGCCTCTTTGATTAACATCATTATGACATTCTTCATATGTTGGAGATGAAGCATCACATATAATCACCAAGCCTGGAAAAACACAAACTTCTGCAAACTGAGTAAACGAATGTGCAGGTGCTTCAGGGAGCTCTTTCTTCGGCAGAAGAGAGGAGTTGGAACTGAAAATGCCAGACTTAACACAGGAGAGAATACTGTCTCTCTTTACCTGTCAATGGAAAATATTGACTGGAAGGAAACATCAGGAAAATTAGAAGTCAAAGGTAACTGCAATGTTCACTACAGCTCAGCATCCAAGAAGCCAATTTACCAATTGTGGTAACAGGTCAAAACATTACACCTCAAGGATATCCATGGTACTTTCTATATATTGTTTTAATCTTTCTTTTATATTGGGCACCATACCTTTTTGATTTTGTACTTATTTGTGTGTGTGACAGTCAAAACAACTGCATAAAAGCCGCATGCTTGAAGTTGTGTCTTTATTCATTTTCTTGGGGTTTGCAGTTAATAAAAGTTTTAATTCTTAAACTCAATAAAACCTTGTGATTGACTCCTTACTAACAGTAAATAAAAGTTATTTATGGTTTAACAAGGTGTGGAGCTGGATGAACACAGCAGGCCAAGCAGCATCACAGGAGCAGGAAA
>JAHRHZ010000046.1:31830098-31853801 GCA_024137785.1 Ginglymostoma cirratum
TGATGCTGCTTGGCCTGCTGTGTTCATCCAGCTCTACAGCTTGTTATCTCGGATTCTCCAGCATCTGCAGTACCTATTATCTCTTATTTATGGTTTAATTGGGCTAACGTGTAACCTCTTGCTGTTAAAGAACTCTAAGCTTTGTTGTGACTGGCTAAGAAGATTGAAAAGAGGAAAGCTGGTTAACCTCTTCACACACAATCATAAATAATTTCTAATCTAAGTTTGATAGATTTCTGTTCACTAAGTACTAAGGAATTTGGAGCAAAAGCAGGTGCGTAGGTTAGGGCACAGATCAACCTTGATCAAATTGCATAGTAAATAGGCTCAAATGGTTCTCATTCCCATGTTTCTTCACACAGCATTAGCTAAAAATTCATCTAAATGATTTGTAGGGAGTGTGCAGGCTGCAGTTAGGCCAGGAGTGCCAGCTCAATGAAGGGTGAAGTCCCATGAGTTTCGCTTCTACAGAATTAGATGACGATGTTGATGGGAGTGGCCTACAGTGGAATGCCAATGAGCACACACCCCTGGAGACTTGTTGAATTGCCAATGACGCAACATCTAGGAGCTGCTCTCTCAGCTTCCATGACTTCATTGACAGAAGCCACCCAACATCACAGTGCTGCAATGGAAGCTCAGATCTTCAGGTCTCAGTGTTCAAAGGGACTTACAGGTACTCACGACAGTTCAGCAATCTGAGTTCCAGTAAATTATTACGATCAGTGTGGTGTTTGCACAATGTTTCTGACAGCATGGATCTCATTAAAAATCTATTGACTGCATAAAGGCAGAGGGTGTTTATCAGTGCAAAGATGGTATCCCTAGCCTCTAAACAGCCACTGCCTGATTCTAGCTGTAGGACCAAAGATAGCTAGAATGGCAGACTGCCTAAGGATAGTTGCATCCACCTCTGTGGAAGCTTTCTAGACATATTTGTTCAGTAAACCAAAGACTTGTGGCATCAAAAATTTATGGTAGGATGGATTTAAGTACAAAATAATACTTGCGTGTCAACAAAGCGTACAGGTGTAAGAAGACGCTCAATGGTTAATACAATAACTAGAACACACAAATATAGCAAGACATGTGGAAGGTGTATCCATCTGCATATACAACCAAGGAAATTCCCAGCTTTCAATTAATTTTGGAAGGCATGTGGAAATAAAAGCCTTTAGCAGAGGCAGTGGATGAAGCAAAGGTTAATGCAACTACAAAGAGCTGTGCACCAACCTAAATAGAATGCAGACGTTTGAACTAAAATAAAACCCATCTTGTATCCCACTCGAGGCACACACGTGAAGTGATAGACAAATCAGAAACCTGACAATACAGGCAACAAAACAAAAAGTGCTTTAATTCCTGTTTCGTTCTGTCAGTCTTGTGGAAAACATCAAAGTCATCACAACATCTGAAAAGTTTGCAAAAAAAAAACTGAACTGTTCTCTGATGACTGGTAAGTATTTGGTATTTGTAAAGATTGTCACAGGGGCTAGAGAGAATTCTGAAAAAAATCCAGAAACACCGTGAGTCATGACAAAAGCTATAAGTGTAAAACATTGTGTGTACAGCAGTTCACCAAAATCATGCGCAGGATTAATAATGCTGGAGTGCAAGAACAATGAATCTGCCTGGATGATATCACAATTATTCTCCATCATTGATGCTGTTGGACCAATAGTTATGGGTCGACCAACTTTCCATGACCTAACTCTAAATCACAATCCATGGAATCAGTAAAACAACAAGCAATAAATCAAGCTCAGAACTTGTGCCTATCTCTTCAATTCATGACTTAACATTGAAATATTCAGAATGTTTCAATAAAATTGGCAATTTCAAGGGAACTATGGTATTGTACTTGAAAGGAGAAGACAGGTCCATCCATTGACCCACCATCTAAAATCAATGTCTATTTAAAAGACAAATTGAAGATCGAACTAGACAAGGTGGAGAGAGAGGGAACCATTAAGAGTACAGGAGCACACAGGCTGGTGTAGCCATGGAGAAGATTGATCTTTCAAAGTATGTATTGATCTACAATTACAAAGTGCAGCTGAGAAATGATACAAACTTTACAACAACTAAACCTGAGATTTGCAGGTACAAAATTCTTCTTGGAGCTTGATGCCAACCACAGATACCAGTCAGTACATCACACAGAGAAGTCACAAGAGCTCACTGCACTCTGTACTACATTCAAATTATATTGCTTTCAATGAGGCCACTGTGTAATAGACAGGATTTCTTTCAAGTTAGGAACGTAGAAAAGAGGAGCCAGAATAGACCATTTGTTCCTCTGAGCCTGCTCCACCATTCATTATGATCATGGCTGATCACCCAACTCATTAGCCTGTTCCTGTTGCTCCCTCATATCCTTTGATCCTGTTAGCCTCAAGTGTTATATCCAACTGTTTACTGTGGTAATAAATTCCACAAGCTCACCATTCTATGAGTGAAGAAATTTCTCCTCATCTCAATCCTAAGTGGTTTATCCTATTACCTAGACAGTGAACCCAGGTTCTAGCCTGTTCCATCATCGGGACATCCTTCTTGCATCTACCCTGCCTGGCCCGGTTAGAATTTTATAGGTTTCTCTGAGGAACTCCTTATTCTTCTGAACTCCAGCTGATATCCTAATCAATTCAATCTCTCCTCTTACAGCAGTCCCACATCACAGTCTGGAATCAGTCTGGTAAACCTTCGCTGCACTCCCTGCATTGCAGATGGGCCAGGCCACATTCACTCTAACAACGATCCCTCAAACTATGATTCCTGCTTCACATTCCTCTGAGGTCCATGCACTGAAGCAGCTTCCGAAATCGGAAGTCGATGCTGGGAATGGCGTTAACAGGCGAGTGTACATCTGCAGTTTAGAGGGAATTATCCCTTGATGCATCAGTATTACTGATAGCATCGCTGTGGTAAATGGAATCATAGTATACAGCAAGAAAAATAAAGCAAAAGTATGGCCATAATTTGTATTTCTTAACATGTTATAACCAGTCTCTAGGTGAGGTTTCCAATTTATTATTGTTCCAGACCAGAATACTTAAAATTGTCAAGCTCCTTGGTGAGGAGGGATGAACGGGTTTCCCTTCTTTATTCATCTGCCCTTTAGGTTAGTTGCAACAATTTTAAAAAAAGATTCCTTCCCTTTCTCCCAGACTAAATGAATTTATGTTTTGAAAGGATTCAATTTAACCAGGCTTTCTTGAGTTAATGAAAAAGTGAGTTTATTACATCGCACATCTGTGAAGAAAAAATAACATGACACATAATGATAAAGATTAGAAATAAGAGGAGAGTCCAAAAAAGATAAATGTTGAAGTTTCATGAAAAGTAGACAATGGGACATTGTGGTGGATATTCGTAGCACTGACATTGGTTGGCAAGCTGTTGATTTCAAGATGCTTAGCTTCGCACATCAACTGCATAGTCATTTTTATTTTCTTTCCAACTGTGATCTCACTTTGCTTTCAGCAAAGAGAGAACTTTTTCTTTCTTTTTACCTGCCATACAGGGATGGCTAGCCATTTCCTCAGCTTTGATCAACACAGTACATGTCTTCTCCCATTACTGCACACAGACAAAAGTTAGAATTGGCTTTTAACAACAGCACTTGTGTGATCTTGAATGGGAAAACTACAATTTACCACTTACTAAGACTGCTAGAGATCTGAAATAAAAACAGAACATGCTAGAGAAACTCAACACGTCTCATAGCATCTGTAGAGAGGGAAACAAGGGTTAATATTTTAAGTTCAGTATGAGTCTGCTTTAGAAACTCCCAGCCCATGTGCTTTAATTTTGTAAACTAACCTCCTGTAGGAAACTTTAACAAAATCCTTCTGGAAATCCAGCACGACTATGCCCACTGACCTACCTTTATCAATTCATTCTCAAAAAACTCTAACAAATGCATCAAACACAATTCACAAATCCATAC
Source organism: Ginglymostoma cirratum (assembly GCA_024137785.1). Classification (NCBI taxonomy): domain Eukaryota; kingdom Metazoa; phylum Chordata; class Chondrichthyes; order Orectolobiformes; family Ginglymostomatidae; genus Ginglymostoma; species Ginglymostoma cirratum. The sequence continues at coordinate 31,834,048 of JAHRHZ010000046.1, forward strand.
TGACTATCTCTAATTAGATTTTAATTATCTAAGTGACCATTCATTACATCCTTTATTGTGGACTACAGCATTTTTTTCTACTGATGTAAAGCTTGCAGGTCTGTGGTCCCCCATTTTCTCTCTTCTTCCTTTTATTAAATAGTGGAATGGGCTCTGGTGCACCATGGGCATTTAAACATGGCCCATTCTTAAAGGAAACTGGTCTTTCATCAGCTATCTGCTGAGGGACGAGTTGTTCAGAAATATTTTAGTAAGACAGGCCTAGAAGCGGAGATGAGAAACTCCATGGTTTCAGATAGGGAGTTAAAACTGCGTGTTTGGTAAGATATGGCATGACATTTTGCTGGGCCTTGCAGTGAGAATCTCTCCAAAGGAACTCAGCGTAACTCACCCTTAGCCAAAAGACATAAGATTTAGCCCAGAGTAATCAGCTTCTGTTTAATGTGCCTATTCACCATTATGAATACTCCTGGCTCTGTTTGTAATGGACCAAACATTTGGCCAAACATTTCCATTATGCATGCCTATAGGGATTTTTGCAGACTGTTTATACATTTTATATATGCGCGCGCGCGCACACACACACACACACACACAGTTCTACTTTTCTTCATCAGCTGTGTAGCCCTCCTTTGCTTTATTCTAAAATCAGGACAAGTCTGATTTGAGCCAGTCTCCCTTCTCTCTCCCAGCCCTGTTGCATCAGATACAAGATCCCGAACATAAACAGGAGTGACAGACAGTGTCACTGATGACTGTGAGCAATCAACAATGCCTTTAAATCGAGTCATCATCATGAGATTTGGATATGGCAGCAAACTACATTACACTATACCTATATACTTATAGAAGCATATAAGCTAACTTTCTATTATAAACATTTAAATTTTATTTTGGAAAGGAAAGGAAAGTTGTCTGTGTCCCTTGATTTTAAGAGAGTTCACCTGAAAGACTCCATGTGCAGTTGTGATTTGGCCTAATGGTTTGTCTGCTGTGAGTCTGCAAGCTGCACAAACACAAATGAAAAAACAAAGAACTGCGACTGCTGGAAATCTGAAATAAAAGCAGAAATTGTTGGAGAAACTCAGCAGGTCTGGCAGCACCTGTGGAGGTAAAGCAAAATCAACATTTCTGGCCTAGTGACCCTTCTTCAGAACCCAGTGTGGAAGGGGCAGTGCAAAGCTGGCACATCCTATTCCCTGGCACCAGCAGAGGATGCTGTGCCATCAGACCCTGCCCAGCCTATCACCGAGACCAATGGGACTGTCAGCCATCTGGAGGCATTGCCCAACAATGAAGGAAGAAGGCCAATGACCTTCAACACTCCACCAGAGTAAATTCCACCATCTTTTCTCCAATACCTCACACTATCGTTTGTACCATACCTGCCTCTCACCAAAGTTCATGACCTACCATTCTCCCTATTGATGTAACATCTTTCCTCACTCACTCTCAGTCACCCAACTCCCTCACGCTACTAATCCTGCATGCCCTCCCCACTGCCTACTCACTCTTTCGGAATAACTCAACACATTTCCCCCACCTCCCCCAGCGGTAATATTGGTGCCAGCCAAATTAATCTCCCTTTCTCTTATTCTGTAAGAAAACAGCCCACAACAGGCCAGAAAGATTCATGATGGGTCGTCGACTACCTGACACAGGCCTCCCCTATAAAGAGGAATCATGTCCCTGACCACCATGATGTGGCTGACTGGCCATGTCCAAGCCCCTGGACTGGTATTGGAGGGTCCTCTTTGACTTACTGTGCCATCTACTCCTGACTGAAGGGTGTATCCCTTGACTTGATAGAGGACTTTAGACAACAATAACAGGATTCTAGATTTTGTGTCTGTACTAAACAACAAGCAATACAGAGCACGTCAGCCTGGTTGCTCTGGCTGAGAAAGTGAAGCACAAAAAGGGCAGGCCAAGGCAATGCGAGGTATGGATGCTGAGAGCATGTAGATAGGCTCAACATGAGTGAGTCAGCAGCCCTGCTGTGTTGCATGGTCCAGTCCCTGAGCTGGGTCCCTCTCCCTGTGTGTACAGACTCCCTACAGCAGCATTCCCAAGATATTGCCTTTAGACTTCAGTTTGAGCTTTAACATGCAGAAGTGGACAGTAAGTGGATGAGAGATGTACCATAATGATGCAGGGAAGGGGTTGGCATAAGTCAGATGCCAAGTCCATTGATGGGGATGGGTCTCGCAGCCACTGCCTATTGCTTTTATGGAAGACCAGAAGAGCAAGTGGTGAGCTGAAGTCATCAGTTACCCACTCCGACTTTGATGTCAGGAATTTTCAATGTCTAGTTACCATGCACAGTATGGTCAGATAGGAAACTGCATCTTCATGAGGCAAAACGCGCTGATAATGAGGTTGTTGACAAGCAATATTTTCCCTTAATAGACATCTTGCTTCTCCTTTGCAAGAATTTCATCTCGATGCTCGGAACTCTGAAAATGCAATGAATAGCTCCCAACCTTGAGAAAGGTCTCTTCTGATTTCTCACATGATTCTCCCAGATTTCTCTTCACAGCCCCCGTCATTCAGGCCTTATACAATTCATCCTATGGAGTTGACCAATCCCTGTTGTGCAATTGATTATTAATATGACACCATCCACTATGATGATGACATGTGGACTCATGGGCTCGAGAAGATCCATGTGCTTCTTACAGCTTCTGAAACAACGTCTATTGTGTCAATCTAAGTTAGTTACTAGCATACAATAATCTCTTCCTGTTCAATACAAGGGTCTTTTCCAATTGGGTCAGGAATAGAATAGAATAGAATAGAATAAAAATTTATTGTCATTTGTATTTTTTAATTCTTATTTTTTTCAAAATGGTTTTTCTCATAACGCTAAACCTAGGAGGTCCTGCAGAACCCTGCATTTAAAGTGGACAGTGGCAGCAAACCTACCCTGTGTTGAGTTGCAGTCTTGATATAGTTACATATGCAACAAGCAACATGAATTTTCACATAATGGGTATAAATGGAGACACATTCCAAGTTAAGTCTTACAGAAAGCAGGAGTTGTTCTCCGAATAGAAGGTGAGAGGAGATTTAATAGATGTGTGCAAAGTCAACAGGGGTCTCGGCAAAGAAGATAGGGAGGAATTGTTCCCTGGAAGAAGGGTCAAGAAGCAGAGGATAGCATTTTAAGGTGAATGATAAAAGAACTGTTGGCCACAAAAGGAAGAACTTCTTAAACAGCTACAATCTGCAAGGCACTGTCCAAGAGTGTAGTGAAAGCAGTTTCAATCCTGGTTTTCAAAAGGAACTTGGATAATTGTCTGTGGGGTAAAGATTTATAAGGCAATAGAGAGAAAGCAGAGATGTGGGACAAGCTGATTTGCTCTTGCAAAGAGCCAGACCATAGATGCAACAGGCCAAATGGCTTCTTTCTGTGTTGTAACCATTATATGCCACTAACAATTGGTTATTCTATTTTATTACACTTTGTGATAGACCTTGTGTTTCGGTGTAAAATGTATATGCCGCCCAAATCTTGTGGTTTTGTTGGGTGACAATATTGGTTTCAATTGACATATTTTGTACCAAAGTAAATGAGGCATTTACCACAATAAAGAAATTAATTACCAGAAACATGGTTTAAAAGTGTTCTATTTTTGTACCATTACACTTCACTGCAGATTGCAATAAATGAGAGTACATGAACTGAATCTCTGACAGTTAATATTATTCTGACTGCCTCACAATGTTAATGATACTGCAATGTGCGCATGGTTTACAGAGAACAACAACTCAAAATGTAGAACGTGTTAGATTAGTTTTATCGACTAACCTGGTCATTTTAGACATTTTGATCGAGTTAGCAAAAGTGAACTGTGAAAAGTGTCAGGCTGACACTGCCCATAGCATTAAACCATTGTGTTAATCACAGCATTTCACAGCTTGTTTTCTCAATTTAGGGTCTTCTCGCTTCCAATAAAGTCCTTCAGGACCTCTCTTGCACCCAAACTTTACTCAACATAGCACAGAAACATCTTTTCCGAAACCATCACTGCACTCACCAAATTTTCAAACATGATCAAGATTTGCTTCTTTTCAAACTTGCAGTAACTATGCCCAATTTCTGCCCAATTGTTACGTGATATCCTAACAAGCTACCCTGAGATGCCTCTCTGATGTACCACTTAGGTCATTTTCTGGCCCAAACAATGGACAGAAAAATTGTAACTTTAATTATTCATGAAAACATTTCTCGAGTCACTTCTATGTGGCTTCATGAGAAGGACTACATCTACTTTGCAACAGTATCAACAGAGGATCAAAGCCTGCGATTTCCAATGTACTAAATAAATCTTTCACCTAGCTGTTTCAAATGTCTATAATTAAACTAACAGGAAATGCAGTTTTTTAAGATGCAGGTACCAGATATCAATAATACAATTACAGATTGTTCCTCTCTCTCGAGCAGCCCAAATGACTCACTTATCCTTGCCAATACTGGATTAGTCAGGAAGATGATTGAAGAAGAATTAAACAATAGATAGCTGGTTGCTAAATAACTTGAGGCAGTAAACCTTGGATCTCATTCCTTGTGTTTTATGCCTTTATTCCTCTTAACCTAAGCCGCCTTCTTTTCGCTTCTGTTATTTTTAATTAATGTGATTCTCTCCTCGATAAGTGGCAGAAACTATAATCTGAAGCTATGTATGTGATACAACTATTAAACTTCAAACCCATTCCAAATAAATATCTTTGAGGTTGCAGTAATGTAAGTCACTGAGTGCACATTTAGATTTTGATCTTTATATTTTCTAATGAAGCCTATCCTTTGTTTAATTATTATGTTCTCTACAGTAGGAGAGCTTAATAACGTAAAACCACTTTGGATCAAGAAAATATCACACTGCTCTTTCGGTATACCTAGTATATTTCATTATCTAATGAACTCTTCACAATCCATAATCATTTGAGGGAGCTATGCATTAACAACCCAGAAGATACATCAGTGGTAAATAGGAGTTGTTATGATATTAAATTAGTGATCATTGGACCTGAACTGAATATAGAAAATGGAGTTAAAATGGCAATTTCAGGAGTTTACTCAATTCAAAGTCCACAGTAATTTAACAAAAACACTCTTATTAGCAAAAGGGTTGGATTGCCATACATTCCCAACTCATTAACGTCCAAAAAGAAAAGAAACTTGTTATCTTTACCTGGTCCAGTCTCCAGGCGATTGAGTCTTAACTTTCCTTTAGAGAGGCTTATGTAGTCTATTTTAACCATTATATCAAACTGTGCTGATCGTTTTGTGGGAACATATCCACCATATAGATGTCAGTGGGAATCTTACAGAGGTCTGAGAAACATGGGCTAGGGCGAGACGTGTGGCAGAATCAGACAAGAAAAGGTTGATCGCACATCAAGATCATCTTGCTTCATCTTTTGTGCAAGTGGCGTGGAGAGATTGTCACTAGGCAGTGGTGAGATGTCAGACAAAGGTTGTCAATTGCTGATTAATACTTGCTAAAGATATCATTAACAGCATGACTCACCTCATTAATATTTAGCCTCCCATCTTACCAAACGTGCAAAGCAAGCTAGAAAATTCAAAAGGAAACCAGCCTGTGAATCTAGCAGACTCAGCTCATCACTTGCTCTAAATGGCCTCCAGACTGGTCCCTTGGCATCATTTCTGGATCCAGGTGCCTCATAGGGCAGGTGGCTGGAGGACAAGGCTATCCACTGCAACATTGACTCATGACACCATTGTGCAATACCCAAACTGATGTGGAGTGCAGGTTTATTGCTGCCGAGCCCTCAACCAGGGCTGTGGTGGAGAAGAGCACAGGGCTGTCGAAGGTGTAGCTCTGCTGTGTGGACCAGTCTGGAGGTGGGGAGTTGCTCTGTATAGTCCAGGCAGAATATACTGCATCTTCCTGGTGTGTTGTTTATATCTAGATGTAAATTGTCCCATTGGGAACACCCAGCATGGGTTCATGGGTTCATGAAGGGTAGGTCATGTTTAACTAATTTGGTGGAATTCTTTGAAGACATTACTTGCATGGTGGACAATGGGGAATCTGTGGATGTGGTGTATCTGGACTTCCAGAAGGCATTTGATAAGGTGCGACACCAAAGGCTGCTACATAAGATAAAGTTGCACGGTATTACAGGTAATGTAGTGGCATGGATAGAGGATTGGTTGACCAGTAGAAAGCAAAGAGTAGGGGTAAATAGGTGTTTTTCTGGTTGGCGGTCAGTGGCTAGGAATCAGTGTTGGCACTTCAATTGTTTACAATTTACATAGTTGATTTGGAGTTAGGGACTAAGTGTGGTGTGTCAAAAATTTGCAGATGGCACTAAGGTGAGTGGTAGAGCAAAGTGTACAGAAGACACTGAAAGTCTGCACAGGGATATAGATAGTCTAAGTGAGTGGGCAAAGGTCTGGCAGATGGAGTACGATGTTGATAAGTGTGAGGTCATCCATTTTGGTAGGAATAACAGCAAAATGGACTATGTTTTAAATGGTAAAAAATTGCAGCACACTGCTGTTCAGAGGGACTTGGGTGTCCTTGTGCATGAATCGCTAAAAGTAGGTTTGCAAGTGCAGCAGGTAATTAAAAGGCAAATGGAATTTTGTCTGCCATTGCTACAGGGATGGCGTTTAAAAACAGGGAGGCTATGTTGCAGCTGTATAGGGTCCTAGTGAGGGCACACCTGGAGTACAGTGTGCAGTTTTGGTCTCCTTATTTGAGAAGAGATATACTAGCAATGGAGGGGGTGTAAGGGAGATTCACTCGGTTGATTCCAGAGTTGAGAGGGTTGAATTATGAGGAGAGACTGAGTAGACTGGGATTATACTCATTGCAATTCAGAAGAATGAGGGGAGATCTTATAGAAACGTATAAGATTATGAAGGGAATAGAGAAGGTGGAGGCAGGTAGGTTGTTTCCGCTAGCAGGTGAAACTAGGACTAGAGAGCATTGCCTGAAAATAAAGGGAAGCAGATGTAGGACTGAGGTCAGGAGGAACTTCTTTACCCAAAGGATAGTGAATCTGTGGAATTCCCTGCCCAGTGAAGCGGTTGAAGCTACCTCACTGAATGTTTTTAAGGCAAGGCTAGATACATTTTTGCACAGTAAAGGAATTAAGGGTTATGTTGAGTGGGCGGGTAAGTGGAGCTGAGTCTCAAAAAGATCAGCCATGATCTTATTAAAGGGTGGGACAGGCTCAACGCGCCAGATGGCCTCCTCCTGCTCCTAGCTCTTATGTTCTTATGTTGTGGTCTGCACAATTGAAGCAGGTAACATGACAATGGCCTGGATGCTGAGGAACTGGTGGAATAGGAGCAATCTTCCAAGAAGGAGCCCATTATCCATCACCGAACTCAGCAGTGACGACACAAATACTCAGACAGAACCTCATTGCTATTTGGTTCCAATGGATCAGAGCTGACTGCAGCAGCCAATCATTGATGTCAAAATTATTTTTGGTCATGATGCTGAAATCAAAGAATCCTTACAGTGTGGAAGCAGGACATTCAGCCCATCAAGTCCCACTCAAACCCACCCCCTACCCTATTCCCATAACCCCGCATTTCCCATGGCCAACCCACCAAACTTAAACATCCCTGGACACAAAGGCAATTTACTAATCCACCTAACCTGCACATCTTTGGGCTGTGGGAGGAACTGGAGCACCAGAGGAAACCCACACAGACACAGGGAGAATGTGCAAACTCCACACAGACAGTCGACGAAAGGTGGAATCAAATCCTGGTCCCGAGTGTTGTGAGGCGTTGCTAACCACCGAGACACCATGCCAGCCTCGCTCTGGTTGGCACTGTGGGGTGAAGTTCAGCCTCTGCTGGCTTTCTTTGTGGTCTGTTTTGTTTTCTGCAAATAGAAGCTCAAAATTGCCTTTCTAGTTATCTGATAGGCTTCCTGGAGGTGATGTTCCCCTGCTGGACAATAATAAGACGGTTGTCTACAGTGGGCATTGAAGCCAAGGTAACACTGACTTAGAGAGATTGTTCAGATGGGCTGTCACCAAGGACAGGTGAAATATGCAGTGTTGTGGTCACACAGCAACTAAGGTGAGAGAATGGGGTTGCATGCATGAGGGAGTGTCAGTCATGCCAGCTATGTGCTGTCGACAGCATGACTTCGTGGCTACCGTGCCTTTACAATATTAGTTAGGGGCAACACTGGATTACTAACAGTTGTCTGAGTGCACAGTGGCCTCTCAAATAGACCGTGCTTGTGAGGAATCCCAGTTTTTGGCAGAAGTCCACAAAGTGCCACATTGTTCTGGAATCAGCGCATGGTAAGAGGGAACTAGGATGAGTGACACCATAGGGCTAATTAATGAGGCAGGACAAGTAAGATAGGGCACAAAATGGTAAAATGGTAGGGCACTCACAGCAAAAGAAACCCTCCAAAAAGCTTGACATCACTCTCTAAACAAAATCGCAAGATTCAGCCAAGCAATTCCACCAACACTTTCTCAGGGTAACTAACGAAAGGCAATGAATGGTCAGGACTTGCATCTAAGAATCTTACAAAAAATCTCACAAAGGCACAGGTATACATAATACAACTTTAGCATGGTTTGTAGCTCACATCCCTTTCTTTTGCTTAAGTCCAAAAGTCTCGTTTGATTCGCCAATGCAACTTTGAGGACATATCACACCTTCAGAGATCTCTTTCTCTGAATTAGATATTAAATCAAAGTCCAGTCAGGTAGATCTTTGGCGCTATTTCAAGAAGCAAGGAGGGACGCCCAATGACCTGACCAATATCTTTCCCTCGAAAAAAACACAGATTACCTAGGCATTGTGAAATTGTTCTCTGTGAGAGCTCACTATGCACATGTTGGCAGCCACATTTTCTAACTGCAACAGAGGCTACATTTCAAAAATACTTTATTGACTTATAAAGAGCCTTGGGACAGCCTAAGGACATGAATGGCACCATATACACAGGTATATATAACAGCAACACACACAAATCATCTTTTTTATGGCCAGCTTGGAGGTTGCCAGAAATGGGATTTTGCATTGTGTTCTCTCTCTGCTTGCTGTTGAGCAAAATAAAGTATTAGGAGTACAGATTAACAGTTCATGGAGTGACTTGCTATTTACAAACACACAGTCAAGTTGAAACTGCAAGGCCTGGAGTTTAATGGAATTAGTAATCAAGTGACTAATAATAAAACTGTTACTTACAGTGGCACGTGGTTTGAATATCTTGTCTGCGCAGCAATGACGATGGGAAGACTGTGGTCAGAGGGGGCACCGAACCAATGTATCTACCCCAGTCTGGTTTACTTCCTCGCTGGGATCTGACGAAGTCGTCCTTTTTATAAATAATTGGGAAATAATTTTCAAAGCCATCGCAAAGGGATTTTTTACTGCCTCTCAAGCATGTTTTCTGCTGGATACCGATTTATGTAGCACATTCCAAGCTCAATGTTCGCTGTAAGAAATCACTCTTGGTTGCATCACTAACTGAAGAGTGACCTTTTATAAAAACATTGCCAAAAATTGCAGATAGAAAGCCGATAAAAAAATAGTGTCCAAAGGAAACTAACAAAATTTTAGAATACCCAGAAAATCTAACATTTCTAATATTTGGTATTGAAACAAAGACTCAAAACACAGAGCAGGAGTCGGTCATTTGCCAATTCAATATGATCATGGCTAATCCTTTATCTCAACACCATATTTCCACTTTCTTTCCATACCCCTCGATGTCTTTAAAATCTAAACATTTAACTATCTCTTTCTTAAATACATTCAGTGACGTGGCCTGTACAGCCTCTGTGATGGAGAATTTCAAGTTCATTGCCCTTTAAGTGAAGACATTTTTCTTTATCTCAGTCCCAAATGGTCTACCCCATATCCTGAGACTGTGACCCCTGGCTCTGAACTCCCCAGCCAAGGAAGGCATTCTCCCTGCATTTAATCTATTCAGCCCTGCTAGAATTTTACATATTTCAAACAGAATCCCCTTTGATCCCTCTAAATTCTTCCAAATGCAGGGCAGTTGAGTCAATCTCTCCTCGTAGGACAGTTCTGTCGTTCCTGGCATCAGCCGAGTGAATCTCCATTGCACTTGCTCTATGGTAAGTATATCTTTTCGTAGGTAGGGAGATGAAAACGTCATTTAATGTTCCAAATATGGCCTCACCAAGGTCCTGTATGACTACAGAATGACATCCCTACTTCTGAACTCGAAGCCTCTTGCAATAAGGGCTAGTTTACCATTTGCCTTACTAATTGTTTACTGCGCCTGCCTTCTACCTGCATTTACTAATGTGCGAGGACATTCAGGCCCCTTAGATGACTCAACTTGTCTAAATTACGTTGAAGTCTCTTTGCATCATCTTCACAAATCACAATCCCATCCCATCTGTGTCATCAGCAGACTTGGAAATGTTGCATTTGTCTCCCATACCCAGATCATTTATATGCATCATCAATAACTGGGGCCCAAGGCACTGATCCTTGCAGTACCCCTCTAGTCACTGCCTGCCACTGGGAAAAAATACTCATTTATTGCCACCCTGTTTCTTGCCTGTTGACCATTCTTGATCCATGCCAATATATTATCCCCTATTCTATGTGTTTCAACTTTGCCCATTAACTTCTTATGAGGGCCCTTATAAAAGATAGTCAGTAGATGGGTAGGAACACAATAATACATACAAATATTTAAGATTCAGATATTAGTAAAAGTTAAACATTCATGCTTCTGGACTTTTATCATGTTTCTTTTAAAAAAAAAATTTGGATGAATATAATATTTAAATGTTGGGCATTCAAAATGTACTGAAATGAAAGGTCATTAAAATCCCAATTGTCTGGCATATATATTTACTTTCCAAAAGTTGAGAAGCAACAAATAATTTTTAAGCTTACCTTGGTAATCAATCAGCAGAACAAGTTCAGTACTTTGGGCAGTTCGCTAATCTCAGGCGCTCGGCAGTGGTTATCTGGCACAGCTGTGCCTTCAGATTGTGAGATAACAAGGTGTAGAGCTGGATGAACACAGCAGGCCAAGCAGCATCAGAGGAGCAGGAAAGCTGACGTTTCGGGCCGAGACCCTTCTTCAAAATGGGGGAGGGGAAGGGGAAGGGGATTCTGAAATAAATAGGGAGAGAGGGGGAGGCGGATAGAAGAAGGAAAAAGGAGAAGATAGATGAAGAGGAGACAGACAGGTCAAAGATGCGGGGGTGGAGCCAGTAAAGGTGAGTGTAGGTGGGGAGTTAGGGAGGGGATAGGTCAGTCCAGGGAGGACGGACAGCTCAAGGGGGTGGGATGAGGTTAGTAGGTAGGAGATGGGGGTGGGGCTTGAGATGGGAGGAAGGACAGGTTAGGGAGGTGGGGACAAGCTGGACTGGTTTTGGGATGTGGTAGGGGGAGGGGAGATTTTGAAGCTTGCGAAGTCCACATTGATACCATTGGGCTGCAGGGTTCCCAAGCGAAATATGAGGTGCTGTTCCTGCAACCTGTGGCATCGTTGTGGCACTGCAGGAGGCCCAGGATGGACATGTCGTTTAAGGAATGGGAAGGGAAGTGAACAGGGAGACAGAAACATGAACATAAATGCTGATCTACAGTCACGTTTAACAATAGATGTTGATAGATTAAACTTTAGCCTGGCTCAGAAGGTTAGGATGCGAAGTAATTTTGTTTAAAGTCAGACAGTGATGTGGGAAAATCAATGTGGATTCATTATCGCATATTGAGGCTTGAAGACAAGTTGTACTGATTGCATTGTGCAAATCTACTCTTTCTTTGTATGTTTATTTTTGTGCATTAAACTAGCTTGCTGATTTATATTTATTATCATCTTTGCAACTGCTTTGTCAGTTTAAAAAAGAGGGAAAAGCAAATTGAGGTGCATGTGTGACAGAGAGAAATAACCACTTGAGATCACAAGAGGGTACTATCGTTATATCCATGTGTTGCAGAAATCCAAATGCATTATTGTTATATCTTTAGATGTTGGACAATAATGACATGCCTTCAACGTCCCTAAGTATGAGACACTTGGACCTGCCTGCCAGACTGATATTGTTCCACTGAAATACTATCAACTTGTCACAGACATTTGGGAGAGAAGAAGCAAATCTACAAGAAGGTGTGCACGGGTCAATGAATCAAGAATAAAATGGCAGCATGGAATATTACTGTAGTAGGAATATCAGAAACATTGATGATCCCAAACAATGGTACTGAATACAGTATGCAGGTAGAGTGTCAGGAAAGGAGCTAGCACTGTCCTATATATCAGCGATGATCATAACCTCCGACCTGCCTTCATGTTTTGCAGATTTATTTACTGGGTGCAGCTACTAGTAATGATGCTGTTTTCCCATTTATACCTCCTTTAGACACATCTTTTGTTCTTTATGCCAGTATCCCCCAATTTCCACTTTTGCCTTGTTTCATCATGCCTTTTAATTTCTTTTGTCTTCCAGGGTTTCTCTTTTATTCTATCCACACCTCACTTTTTTGCTGCCTCAACAATTTTGAATTTTTCTTTAGTTTCAATGAAAGATCTGCAACCTGAAACTCCGGGCTCAATGTTTAGCTCCTCCCAGGACTAGGCTTGAAAAGTCAATGCAAAGGACTGTGCCAGAACACCCACACAATCCAGCCTGGGCCATTTGCATGGAAATAGGATGATGGGGTGGCAGAGTTTACCATCGTTGGTCGTAAGACATGTTACATGCTGCTTCATCAAGGAACATGTTCGCACGTCAAAGTGATTGCCATGCCATGTTGTTCATCTGAGGTCAGAGGGACTCAGTTATAAAGATTCCTGAATAAAATTATCCCTGACTCTGATGGCATCCCAGTGAGTTCTTTGATCTCAGACTTGCCTCCTCTATGTGCAGCTACAGCACATTGGTACTCTGCATCTTTCTCTTCTTTTTCCACACCCTGCTTCTTTCCTTCCTCTGATGAGTGGTGTCCTTACTGACTTGAAAGTCTGTATTGTCCTCATGGGCCATGTCATCGAGAACACTAGTAACTAAGCCACTTGCAAGAGTGCACCAGAAGGTGTCAGCCTCAACCAGTCGGTCCAGGCACAAGAAAAGTTTCCTCAACAACCCAACTCACTGCTCAGACATGGCAAAGCAAGGTTTATTTTAATGGAGATGGCAATGAGCTAAAAATATATTGCCTGACTGGTTTTGTGCTCAAGATATTTTTTAAAAATCCTCGACAACTTAATGGTCCAATGTCCTGAATTTGGCCACAGGCCCTGAGACCCCAATTAAAGTGTGAAAAATGGGCCCGAGCCCAGACTTATCTGTAGTGAGACTGACTTTTAACCACAAACAACCTCCTAATTGGCTGTCTCTGGAGCGGATATGAAAAGAAGGATGGCACACAGGCTCCTGATGCTGCAGGGACGAGACAGCCAATAGCTCTGAAGTCTCAGCAGTACTGGTGGGAGAGCTGGTGCCTCTGAGTCAGGCAGGAGAAATTAGAAGCCCGGATGGGTTACATTTGAGGAAAAATACTTAGTGGGCTGAGGGGGTGCTGCTTTCATTTTCCATAGCCTCGACATTAGGCTCTGATCTGAAGCAGGGAGGTGTAGGCCTCCACTAAAATGTTGGCAGCTTCTCCACACAGTGTGGTGTTGGCCCATCATTGCCGGACTACTGATGGCCAGGTAAAATTGTCCCCAATAGGATCTTTAATTATACTAATCCATTGTCAACCGAAAGTAGGATTTCAATTCCTACGTGAAATTGTTGTTATCTGGCACGTAACAGGCTGACCTGCTCTCAGACGGGCAGTATCTGTCCATTAGCATGGTTGCCGATAGCAGAATTCCCAACCAACATGAACATCCCTGATTTCCGTTGGAATGTTTTCCGTCATCATTTGCCATTTGGCACAGCTCCCTATCTAGGTGAAAATACGCCCTAATCTTTTGGTCTGTAACATTCCAAAGTTAGAAATGTAACTCGATTTTAGCAATGTGTTTCTGACGGGGGAGAGAGCATGGTGGGACGAAAACAGAACCAACTGGAAGTTCTATGATAAAGTGACAGACAGCAGTAGCAAAGGCCACAGCCTAGTGGCATTATCATGGGCCTGTTAATCCAGAGACCTAGGTAATATTCTGGGGACCTGGGTTCAAATCCCACCACAGCAAATCCAGAATCTGGAATTAAAAATCAAATGATGACCATGAATCCATTGTCAATTGTAAGGAAAAATCCATCTGGTTCACTAATGTCCTTTATGGAAGGAAGCTGCCTTCCTTACATAGTCGGGCCTACATGTGAATCCAGACTCACCCCACTGGGCAATTAGGGATGGGCAATAAATGCTGGCCTAGCCAGTGATGCCCTCATCCTATGAACGAATTGAGTAAGAAACTAAGTGACAGAAGTGTCATGGTAGGGCTAAAGGAAGAAGTAATGGAACACATAAATAAACAAACGATTTGTCTGGAGGAGGTGTGAATGGCAGAATGATGAATGTGCATCATGATCCTTTATATCCTAGGTGCTCTTCAATTGAATATTTATAACATCCTATGTAATGTTGTCACTGTGGTCCATGATTGATCTCAAGTGAATGGGTCTACAATTTTTAAATTCAAGTCTCACTATTTTTAGAAATATTATATTTGTTTTTCTCAAACACTTCTCAAAAGCTTCTCAAACACAACAATAAATTTTCTAAAATATTAACTGTCCATTTTCTCACTTACCACCTTGTAAATATTTAATTTGTTTGGTTCCTTATGAAAGGAAGCTCCTTTGTTTTCATTTACTTGTGTTATAGATTCTTGCAGCTAAGTAATTGAATCCAACATTTGCCTGAACGTGATTCACAAAGACTAATTTTACAGGGTTTACAGCATAGAAACAAGCCATTTACTAATGTTTCTGCTCCATGAGTCTCCTCCCATTCAATTTACTTCATCGCAACCTATCATCATGTTGTTCCACTCGCTTCTCCCTCACTTTCTCATCTGAATGAGAAAGGATTCCGACAAATAAAGTGAAAGTATTGGTCTTTGAAACCACCATTTCTTTATTTTCAATTTTCCCTTTAAAGAACCATGTGTTACAGAAACACCTTAAAGATTGTTTTGATCTTTATTGTCTATAATTCACACAATATTGTTACAAACTGGAAGTTTTTTTTTATTTTTGTGCTTTTGGATGAAGGGGTCATGTGCCCTGTTCTGAACTTCGCACCTTGCAAACGTTGGCAGGGGATTTAGCATTGACTGTTAAAGATTAAAAGAGGGGCCTAGTTCTCTTCTGGAAAGAAGGTGCATGATCTTTATACACGCAAACAATGGATGAAGCATCTGTTCTGTCATTGGATAGACTGTTAGGCCAGGTTTAGTACGTAGCACACTCAGCATCGAGGCAGTTAACTTCCAGGATACTGACTCTTGGCCCCATCAGTGAGAAATGTCACTGGATTAAACACCAATTAATGTACTCAAGATCACTATTATGAGCTTCTCTTCCAAACAGGAGCCTCACCACTGAAGTCTTGCCTAACTTAGGGTGGCTAGCTGGAAGCTATCAACCTCAAATAGCCAAAGAGTGTTGTTGCAGGCCAAAGCTGGCAGACAGGAAGAGTTGCTTTTGTGGGTGTCACCAGGTTGAGTTTGCAGAGAGTGGGGTGTTCAGGGAGAGTTAAAGGTAGGGAAGGGGTGGGTGGAATTCAGTAGCCATCCCCTGGCCCCTGGTTGCCCGCTGATTGAGAAACATGTAGCTCCCCTCCCCGTCCCCACCCTAACCCAATAGGCAGGGGTGCCCTGGTTTTTCTGTCTGGAAGGCAGACATTTTTCTCACCGATGAGGAAGGCAAGTAGTGAGGCAGGTGGAAAGCTGTGGCATTTAAGTGGCCATTAATTCACCAGTTACACCAGCCTTTCACATTAACTTCCTATAGTCTCCAGAGTTGGGAGGAGATTTTGAGAATGTCAGGTTACAAATGACAGTAATTTGAACAGTTCATTCAATTTCAAGATAGGAGACCTCTGGAAACTTAAGGATAGATGGTCAGCATTTCTATCTGGATACAATGCCCATATAATTCCTCTTTTTGAGAGCAAGAACTGCATAGAAAGCAGTTGTAAGATCAGATTAGAAGATTTTTGGAAAAGATGCCCTCAATTTCCTTGGTGACACAGTCCTCAGAATCTGAGATAAAGGGGAGGAACAGATAGATGGTAAGTCTCTTGGTTTACCATGCAGGAATGTGGCATTACCACAAGCTTGGATTGAACAGACTAAATATTTGAAGAGTTTAGACAAGGCTTGAAGATTCACCTTGCTTAAGTTAGAGCAACAATATTCAGGGAAGATCCACTGTGAAAAACATGGTTAAAAAACTATGAATCTGAGAAAGGAACAGAAGTAAACCCTGAGGAGTTAAGAATTGTACTGTCTCCAGAAGAATTGAGTGCTGAGTTGAGGGACAGTATAAGGTATAACAGTACAGTCAAAAGTTTTTGGATGAGTCCGTTGATAAAATGTTCAATGTTCTGTTGATTAATGTATACAGTATTTACAAAAATAGTGTTTAGTTAATTAAACAATTAATTCGTTTGTTAAAGTAAAAGCTGTTGGTAAGCCTTTAAGTTGATCACTGAACATTCAATTTAAGCAAGAGAAAGATGATTTAGTTGTTTTGTTGAGACATATTTCCAACATGGACAATAAAAAAAAACTTACAGCTGTGAAAGAAAATTGAGATCACAACAATTACAAATTGCCTTTATCTCTCCAAATATTTATTTTCACCATCCTTGATTTAAATTTGTATGATTCATGGGATTCAGACTTTGTATTTCTTTGAGTTTTCCAAACAAATTTCTGTTTGCCCCTTAGGCTAGTTTTGATCTTCTCACTTGACCAAAGACTTCTTGAATGTCTCTTGATTATCTGATAAGGATGTGGTTAATTTTCACATTTTGAAATGGTCTTTAACTGGACTTGCACTTATATGCTACTGTCAGTCAGAGGGCAATGGTGACAGATGGATGGTGGAGACATATGACCCAAGGGGGTGCTGAGTAACAAGAGTACATGGCTGTGAGGGACATGTGTAATGCCGATCATTCATAATCATTTTCTGTAAGACTCATTGAGCACGACTGTCACATGCTTACAGACAGTGAGTTGTGATGGGAACACAACTGAGAGGCTGATGCTGAGAGACTATTTATCCTTAAAGGGCATATGTGGCCTTGATAAGTTGAAACTAATAACAGAGAATTTGTTTTATAATATGACTGAAGGACATCAAATGTGTCTATGAACTTTCCAGGTGCTTTATTGAATCAGTTAAAGCTAGAGATAGTGTTCATTACATGATAATCCTCTGCCTTCCCATCCCACCACCTGCAGCTAACTCTCTCCACACACAACGTAAATTTAGATCACAGTTGTGGTGAATCCAAAATGTAAAAAGAAAAATTACTTGCTTATAGATCCAGCAAAGTCAACAAATATATTTGCTCTGAAAGGAACAAACAGCACTTCAGAAAATAAAGATATGACAACAGATAACTAATAGTGCATTTGATATTATAAGGGAGTAACTTTAAAAACAATCTGTGTTGCAATAATGAACTATAATTCTTCAAAAGAGAATCTAAATTGTGTGATAAGGACAGTCAAGTCCATATAGCCAATCTGAATTTCTGAACACTACTGCTAACATTCTAGCAGATTAAAGTTCATAGAGTTAATTGAAATTTGGACTGAAAGCTGGGTTAGAATGAAAAGGCTATAACAAATATGAATAGATGTAATTTAGAAGAGTCGACTTGCACAGAGGTTTGTTCTGGAGACTATTTATTGAACAAGAATAAAAATTGCCAATGATACTAAGCTTCATGGACAGGAGAAGCAGAAGTGAAACATTTAGTGTTCAAAAAGTCAATCCTAGTCGTTAGAGGTAGTTGGATTCTATTGTTTGAAACTTATCACGCCCTGAAAAATGAAATATGATCTAAGCAGATTGTTAAACAATGTATTGTGACAGAAATGAAAACTGCAAAACATTGATGATCATTCACTTCCTGGGTTAGAGATTCTAAACTGTCCTTACCAAAAAAAGCCATTGAACAAACAATGATTAATCGACTTGTAGGAAATTTGGAATAGTATAAACTTAGGAGCAAATTGGAGAAATTCTGTATAAATAAAAGTTGCTGCTGTAACACAATTTTAACATGCTTGCATTTATTTGGAAAGCCTGAAGATAAACATTTTTATTTAGTTGATATACACTTAAGCCAATTGAACACAACTGAGCCAGACAATGGAATATGAAAAATGAATTCCAAATCCAGTACATTTCAATGAATTCAAGTAAAAATCCCAATGAATAATTAGACAGAAAAATGATGCAATTTACTTTTGGCATTTGTTAGCTGTTCTGACCACAATGCTACATTTATATATTACGCAACTAATTTATTTAGTTTGCCATTCATTCTTTCAGTATGACCATTAACTCAGAAAGCAGGATGTTGCTGCAAGTCATTGTCCCATGATTACATTCTACTTGGGAGCTAGCATAATGCACAATAGGGAGCATGTATTGTCACAAAGTTTAAGCAAAGCAGCTGTCTACGCAGTGGTTAGTTAAACCATTAGGACATAAAATATTTTTATTAATATTCTTATGCCAATGAACCTACAACTGCTAAACTTGCCAATGATAAGAAGTGGCCTCAAAAATTGCCTTGATTGCAGGAAAAAAATGAATAAAACTTGGCACATCAACTTTTTCTACCCAAAGACCCATGGTGCTATCTTTCAATCATCCAGATGTTGTCACTCTCCACAGTGAAAAGCAATCAGTCAGAAGCTAATTTATTTGCTGTTCAGTTATAATTCTATCTATAGAATCCCTACGGTGTGGAAGCAGGCCATTTGGCCCATTGAACCTACATTGATCCACCAAAGACCATTCCACCCAGAACCCCCCCACTACCCTATCCCTATAACCCCCATTTCCCATAGCTAATCTTCCTAGTCTGCAACCCCCCTGAACACTACGGGCAATTTAGCATGGCACATCTTTAGACTGTGGGAGGAAACCAGAACATTTGGAGGAAACCCATACAGATACAGGGAGAATGTGCAGACTCTACACAGACAGTCACCTAAGACTGGAATCAAACCCAGGTCCCTGGCACTGTGAGGCAGTAGTGCTAACCAATGAGCCACTGTGCTGCCCCCTTATTCAGCTAAGCATTTTCAAATCAGTCCTAGAGGGTATCTACCATTGAAAAATTAAGGATCTTATGGAATCAGATTCAGCTTTTATTCATTTATCAAGTTTTGATGGTGACTTGTTGTCAATGTTAAAAATTTCTTCTTACTTTATAATGATATTAGGTTATTTGTTTACATTTTTCCTAAGCTCACCAGGTATTAACAGAAATTTTAAGCATTATGTGTTCAAACATTCAACAACTTTATATGAAATGTCACAGTATCTCTTGCCTTCTTGCCATTGAAACCTAACTGTGAGGTCTAATGGTTCAAACTGTTGCTTGAACTGTCAAGGCCAAGTCAGCCAATGGTGAGTAGATGCTTAGAGTATGACACATTTAGAGAGTACATGAGGGTAGTATATTTAAAATTATTTCCCATAAAGCCAACAAAAACATTTGATACCTGGTTTGAGATAACAAGGTGTAGAGCTGGATGAACACAGCAGGCCAAGCAGCGTCAGAGGAGCAGGAAAGCTGACTT
>JAHRHZ010000046.1:31854201-31884135 GCA_024137785.1 Ginglymostoma cirratum
AAGTCAGCTTTCCTGCTCCTCTGACGCTGCTTGGCCTGCTGTGTTCATCCAGCTCTACACCTTGTTATCTCAGATTCTCCAGCATCGGCAGTTCCCACTATCTCTGATACCTGGTTTGATTGTAATATATTGATAATAGTCTTACTAATATTACTGATTTACATCTGACATCAAGGGACCATCTCTTAAACAATTATCATTCACTGTCTGCATCAACAAGATAGAGTGCATTGTTCCCATGACTGTTAGTCAGTCTGAAACAGCATGCTACTTAACTCTGAGTGAACAGTTTCTGTAAATTGTCTTATTTTCAAATACAAAACAAATTATATTATATTTCACCAATCCTGGTACTTGCGTAGGTTTACACGATGTAGGAGAACAAGGTTATGGTCAATATTATGAATTCAAGCTCCCAGTAGAAAATCCTCCAGAAGCTACTCGTCTCCCAATTCTAAATTCCCACTGGAAGCTTTGAAGATTGGAGAAAATAATATTCAGGGTCTTCCCACCACCCCACCCCCCACCCTGACACCCTGCCATTTCCCCATCATGCACTTGTATTCAAAACACTTCTCTCTTTGATGTACATTAATGACCAAGATTGGATAGATAAGATATTGTTTCAAAGTATTGTTTTGCTCAGTAATTTAGTGAACTGTGAGAAAAATAAAAATCTTCAGGAGACTGAAAATACACTATTAAAATGGTTGGACACATGGGAGATTAAATTTAATAGATAGAATTGTGAATAAATGTATTTCATAAAGAAGAATAAGGGGAGGCAATATAAACGAAATGGTACAACTTTAAAGGAGGCTCAGGATGAGAGAGACCTGTGGTTAACCAGCAATTCATCAATCGTGCCAGGGCATGTCAATAGTCTGTTAAGAAAGGAAATCACATCCTCTAATTGAGATATTGAGTACAAAAGAATGGAAGTTTTTGTAAAGATTTATAAATCACTGTTTGGGCCTCAATGAGAATATCGTGTCCAATTCTGGGCATCACACCTTTGGAAGGAATTGAAGACCTCAGAAAGGATACAGAAACAATTTACTCAAATGGCACTAAGGAATGAGGAGTTTAATTTATGTGATGAGACTAGAGGAGCTGGAATTGTTTTCTTTATAGCAGATTATGTTAAGGAAAGTTTTAATGGAGGTGTTCAACTTTTCAGGAGTTTTGCCACCGTAGACAGTGAGAAAATGGTCCCACGGCAGGCCAGAGGATACAGATTTAAAATAATTGGCAAAAACTCCAGAGAATTTATAAAGAGGCTCTTTTTTACTAGCAAATTGTTATGATTTGAAATCCACTGTCAGCAAGGGTGAGGGAAGATGATTTAATAGTATATTTCAGATAGAATTTACTTCAAAAGTAGACATTTTCAGATCTGTGTGGAAAGAGCACAGGAATGGGACTAATTGAATTGCTGTTCTATGAAACCAGCACAGGGGCTATGGTCTGAGTGGCCTCCCACTAAACTATAGAATTCGGATTCTATGAACTGGTTACAGTCAAACATTAGCTGTCATTTCTCACATAGATTTTTTTTTAATTTAGTCCTAGAGCTGAATTTGAAATGAATCATTCAAATGCAATAATGCTAATGGAAAGAGGTTAACTGAGAACTATATCTGCATAATATGAGTTGAGTGAAGCCAATTAAGACCAATGGCTATTTATGTTCAAATGTTCTCGCTTCGTTTGCATATTTCATATATATTTCTTTCTCTAAGATTTTACTGCCGGTCTAGAGCTAATGTTTTAAATAAGACAGATGAAATATGATCAAATTCAGTGATATGGAAAAAAAATGCAACTGGCTAAATTAAGAGAATCATTGCACATTGTCCCCATTTTGGCACAGCTCTACTTAATTACATTATGCATAATGAAAGTGGTCATAGATATGACAGCAAAGCACTCAGATTGCAGACTAAATTAGATGTTGGTGTAATTCATTCCATATTTGTTGGAATATGCTAATAGTTTTCTGATATAATTTTTCACGTCAAAGTGCATTCAGTCTGAAAATAATGACTTTAAAGCTCTGATTCATATGTCATTGCTGTGAAACTGTTGATGCCTGTATCAATAGTATATACAGCTCAGTCCAGATCATGCTGAAAAGCTGCCTTAATCAAGGCAAATTGAGGTGTAACACTAACTGATTACAATTGATTATTGGAAATCCAGAGGGAAATTGTAATATTTGAATTTTGTATTTTACATTCTCCATTCAATTTCTTCCCTGCGAAGGTCATTTTCTACTTGCCTTCAATCCACGTGAAAATATGTCATGTGATTTCATTTGTACATGAAATAATTCATTGAATTACTGCTGCACCAGAGGTAAACTCTTCCAGATAGGCAGAATAATATGACATAATCCATCACAATGATTTACAAAATAAATACCCAATAATTAATTAAGCAGTCAGCTGCCACAGCTCCATGTTTCTTATTCAGACTGAAAATAATAATTGAGCAGAACTTTTAACCTTTTATAATAGCTGTATAACTTATTCCAGTTTAAAATGCGTTCAGTCAATCCAAATGTCACATGCTTGAAGAAAATTTGAAATGAAATGGGGACAGGCACACAAAATGGGGAGAAAGACTGACTGACACAGGAACACAAAATGCAACTCAGGACTCAGTTTTAACTTCAACAGTTCTACACAGGACAAGAAATATCTTTAATCCGCAGTTTAGTGAATACGTATGTGAGAATTGAGTGTTTATTGATAAACATTTAAAATGAAGGTTCGTGTACATCAGTTAGGATTGGGACAGGTGGCTAAGGAATAGATACAGAGTGAAATGATCAAATATCTTGTGAAACTTGTGCTATGAGTCTAGAGAATGATCTTCAATAAGGGAGAGAGTAGATAGTTGAGTATTGTGGTGTTCTGCTTGATTTATCTTAAGGATCAAGGAGATTTTATGTAGAAACATCTCCCAGTAGATTACATGTCTACAATAGAGTTCATGATGCATTTGATGGGCTGAATTCTTATCCGCAGTCCATATCTTACATGTTCTAAGGTGGCTTCAGGCAATGAAAAGGTGAAAAATGAAATAAATACACATCAAAGCATGCATTTGTTTTCTATGGTTTGGCAAGACATGAAAAAGCAAATCTTTGCTATTGAAAAAAAAACAGGCACAAAAGTATTTTTCTTAAAGCAATGCAAAATGAATTATTTAAAATTATTCATTAATTATTTATATTCCACAAAATAGAAGCTTGAGTTCTGCCTTTCTGAATCATTTCAAATGCAGGTAATACATGCCATTTATGAGCATATGAATCTCTGTCAATCACATAACTGACATTTCATGTTATTTCTAAAGTATTGAACAAATACACTGCCTCCAACATAATGTCTAATTCTAGCTTTTATGTCCAGTTATGGCATTATGTTAGTGGTTTCAACAAAAGCCTCTATGAATCTTAAAAAGTAATCAATGCAGGAATGCACCACCATTTAGCTGTGCCTGCACAATTTCCCATTTTAACCCGGAAAGGTGGAACATTATATTAACTGGCTTAAATTAAGATTCCACAGTATAATTGAGAAATTGATTTAAACGTAACAGCTGCCATGTGGGCTTCTTCGGTTTGGAAAACCCAGTAATGAAAGGGAGGTATGAGTTGCTGTCTCCTGAAAATAAATACATTGTTCAGCATTCCTTGTGACTTGGGGAGAGCTTCCCTTCCTGGGCTATTGAGGAAGATTCAGTTTCCCTTGTATCGCTGTAGTCCCTCTCTCTCTTCACCCTTACCCTCCGACACTCCCAAAGTTCTGATCGGCTGCTCTCCCCTTCAAAGTTCTGACTCTCTTTCCCTGTACGTCCCTAAGCCCTGACCTGAAGACATCTCCCTCACAATTGTTGGTTTTCCCTTAAAGGACACCTCTGTGATCTTCTGATGCTTGTTTTCCAACCCAGCAGTTGGCCAGCCTAGCAAGTTACAGAAAAAAGACAATTATAATGAGGTTGTGGCATTAATTTCAGCAGAAATCCATGTCCCTGACTTGGCTTGGTTTCCCACATGCTAACAGCAGCTCCTCTCCTCTTTGGAAATATTCGTTTACTAAATACAAGTCAATATTTATTTCTTACCATGGCTTTACTGATGCCTCAAAAAATACATTCTGTACGATACAAAGTATTGTGAATACTCAAAATCGGAAACAAAAACAGAAAGTGTCTAAACTATTCAGCAAGCAGGCAGCATCTGTGAAGAGAGAAAGAAAATTAAAACTAGGTCAGATTTTAATTCTTTTCAAATTCTTTCACTTTCACAAGAGATAAAATCAGGTCAGTTTTTGTTTCTATTGCCATGGTTCCTGCTTGACCTGCTCAGTATTTCCAACATCTTTTGCGTTTATATATAACACTACATATACTTTATATATATTTCTATATGTACTGATCTCTTGAACTCCAGCATTTTAGTATGGGGAGAATAACGATCTGAGAAGTTTTCCTATTTTAATCTGTGCAATATACAAATAGCTTTCAAGAGCAATGATAGATAATTTGGACCCAATACAAACAGCACGTTCAGGTTACATTTAATGACATTTGGAAAGCACTGTAAATCTGGTTGCAGCTAATTTTAAGAATACAAAACTGCAACTGAAGTTAGTTTTCACTGGTAGGCCATCATCGTCATTCAAAATTTTGAATCTGCTGTTGAAGAATATGTCCACAAAGTAATAAATTGCTTAACACACAAGAGGTAAAATTCCTGTTTTATAACTATAAATTAATTACATTAGTGCAAATGTGTTTGTCCATTTTGTTGGGAAGGACCATAACTTGGATTCAGTGTCATGGGATGAACCAATCAGAGCATAATAAGACAATACTGTAGAGATGAGAGGGAATAAGTTAATAAAGTGATTTCTTGGGAGAAACATTTCTGTCCCTTAAGTTGGCACTGACCTCCTTTTGAAACAATTTATTCCATGTAAAATTTCTTAGAAATTGATAAGGCACTGTGTGAAAACAAGCCTTAATTTTTTTTAATTCAGCTGTGAAGTAGGTAAATTTGGTCATAATGAACAAGGGAACTCAAACCACTATGCCCGTTTCACAGATGATGCCCTGCAGGCTCTTGTTAATGAAGTGATGGAGAAGGGATTTAGCATCCTGAGGGTAAAAGCGGAATGCAAAAATAATCCAAGGGTGCCATGAGGCAACAGAAGCGGTCACAGTGCTAAGCACGGCTTCGCTGAAGCTCAAGACTTGGACTGAAGCGAGAAGAATTTCCATGCAACGGTAAACAGCAAATATTTATGTGAATGTCTCAAGTAATTCAAATGTATACATGGCAAAAGATTGAATGCAACAGAAATGTGTGCCCCGTGGAGAAAAACATTAAAAGCAGGAGTTCAGAAACTTGCATGTGGAAGAATTAAAGCTATGTGAAAATAATGAAGATTCCTCTACACACATGATGTAAGACAGTAGGTGACATAGGTGCAAGGCTAAATAGCTATAGTCACTGAAAGGAATAGTATTAATAATTCAGTGAGTAAAATTACACAAGAGCAGCTAGCAACCTGATAGCAATGGGACGGGATTATGTATGATTGCAGAGGAACTGTGAAGCAGACTGACACTGCAGTCATACAATGCATTTGGATTTTTTTTTATTCAGTTAACAAATTAGCGCCCTTGGCATCTACAAGGAAGGAGTAATAAGCATCAAGGAGGAGACTGAGGGCATGCATAATGATGAAGGTGCTGGCTGGTACAGAACCATTATTTTATACCATTCTGTTCACTCAACGTCACATTGCCAAAAATATTTAAAATCATCTGGAGATAGACATCAAATGAGCAGCACCACACGAAATATTATGTAGACATCCTGGTGTAACAGTTTTGTGAACAAACAACGTATGGTTCAGGTCTTCCTACAAGATTAACGACGGGCACCATAAAACTTGCCTTCAGGGGGGTACCTTGACTTTGCTGTTGCTAAGCTGCTTCAAATTTCAAATTAAACCATGCCACAGTCAGGATAACATTGAAGCAGGTATTCAACGCTGATCTACAAACTAAAACGGTGATACAATGGGCCAGGTTTTGCTGAACAATTTCATGGCATGCCCTGTTAGTTAGACTGGTTCATAGACATTTAGGCTTAAGAAACGTAACCTACAAAATCATCGTAAATATGAGCTCCTCACAGCACAGAGAGGACAACGAGGAATTTGGGAGAAATAAAGTATTTCCTTATCCAGTAAGATTTAAAGGTTAAGAAATAAACAGTTAGAGTACCAAGAAAAGAAGTGAAAGAGAATGGGCAAAGGCATTGTCAAATCAGGTAAAGAGAGAGAAATAAACTGGCAAAAAGAAGGTCTTTACTGATAAAGAGAAAAGACAGAAAAGAAAGAGCCAAGTTTATTTAAGAAATTACATTTTTAAAATCGCCAAAAACATTTCACAAGCAGAAAGAAGGCAACTCCATAGTTATGACTTTTTTTACTTTCCATGCAGGAAAGGTTCCTTGATAGCCATTAATAGAAATTATACCATTAAAAAGATATTTACTTTGTTAATTACGAGACTTAGCTTTCTGTGGTGAGTTTAATGAGCAATTAATGTGCAAAGACAGCAACTTCATAAAATCATGGGGAGGTAAATGAAAATCGGCCAACAGCTAACGGCAATTCACAATTCATAGGGTAGCTCTTTCTTGCTATGAGTTGCTGGTTGAATTACACATTAATAACAGTATGCATCATTCAAACTCTGTACTTCTTTAAGTAAAAGTGGCCTATTAACCATGCAGAGGACTTCAGAAGTGGAAATGTAATTCCTTAGATTATACTTAATCTACAATTGCTGTTAAGATTTGGTGGACCACTGACATTTAGGATTTTTCTCGGTTTCACGGCTATGTGTGACCTCTGCAATCAGGCCACACCCCCAAGTCATTACACTATTAATTATTCTTATAAATTTAAGAAAAAAAGAAAAAAAATTATTGACTTTTAGTTCTGTGATTTTCAAAGGCATAAAATGAACTAAGCAAGCTAACCTTGAATTTTTAAATTATTGAAATGCTCTGGGTTTGAACGAAACTGAAGATCATAAATCTTCTTGGACGGAAAAGAATTTGCATAATGACTTTTTGCTTGAAATGTCTTAAAGATACACCGACATCAATTTACTCACAACTGATTGAATCACTAGTGATTAATAGACAAATTAAAGGTATTGGAAGTATATATGTTTCTTGTGTTAGTGGTGCTAGTGAGATTGAGTACTATGGAGAATCAGAGAAAAGGTCATTCTATTTAATTTCATTGAAATCAGAAGAGTTCCCCTTAATATCAGTTCAGTAATCATAAAAAAAGGTGTTGTAGAAAAAGTCCAGTCCTCTCCATTGTGACAACATATAAATGTTGTTAAATGTGTACCAATAGTCACTTGGTACTCTAGACCTCGAATAGTGCTGAAGCTTTTCACTTGCATGCACCAGGACAAGCATAGGAATGCCAAATTTCAAAAGATCACAACAACTTTTACTACAGAAGAAAAAGGCGCTGATTGGTTGGCAAGTCAACATTGATTAGCCAAGGAATTGCCATCAAGGAAACAACCGGGATCTTTAGGCTCCCCACCAATTCAAAAAAGGAATAAGGTTTGAGTATATTCCTATAATTTGTATTGAAAGCATCCCAACATATGAATGTGCGTCATTTCTAGCAAGCTACATTATGACTTTAACTGTTGTCTTAAGTTATCTTGAAAAGGATAGCTCTAAGTGTCAGATCCTTTCATGGTGTCTCTTCATTAATTGTTTCTTTCTCACTTACTCCAAATCCAGCTGACATTCCTTTGAGGTAGTGGTGCATTGGAGGTCTTTCAGAAGAATTGTTAAGCATTAAGTCCGGTCTTTCATCACAGGTGGACAGAAAGGATCCTATATTACCATTTCAAAGAGGAGCAGTTGGGTCATCCCCAGTGTTCTTACCAGTATTCATCCTTCAGTCAACATCACAGAAACAAATTTTCTAGGCTTCATCACATTGATGTTGTGGGAGTTTGTTAGACATAACTTTTCTGTTGTGTTTCCTTGATTAGAATCAGTGGCCAGAATTCAAAATTGGCTGTGAATCATTTTAAAACCAATGTTTGTTATCAATGGTATGATATCAACGCACATTTTTTCTGTTTTCTTTTTCCTGGACCTTATATGCTTCAGTTTTTCAGTCTAAAGAAGGAAAATCACAAGGGAAAGTTTGATGTATTGGAAGGGGGTAGAATGAGAAACATGGGTTATGGTGACTTCATCAACAACTTGCTCATCATGCCAGATAACAGGATATAGGACAGCAGAGAGTTGAAAGGAGCATCCTGCACAAAAACATGCTGTCATCCTCAGTGCTTTCATCAATGCCATGTGTCATAAGATGAGTCTCAGCTGACCTATGCTTCAGGGAAACCATTTCTCCATAGAGTTCAGGAGATACGGGAGCCCTTGTTCCCCCATTAGTTCCATTCTGACCTCTTGGATTATGTACTTGTCCTGCAGGAGAGGGGACAGGACATCTGTGAATGTGTGGCAACGTGTTTACATGATGTACATGTCACAACTAAATAGCTGGAGCTATGTGGAAGCAGATAGATGTGAGGGATGCCTCAGTGGTAAGTATGTGAGTGTGAGATTGATATTAGACCGGAATTCCTGAGTGCTGGAAGTGACGCTGGATCAGAAGCAGGCATGAGAGCATTGAGTTGTGAGAGATATTAGTGGAGTAGTGAATAAGAGTGTCGTCTGCGGAAGCATTCAGTTAATTTCTTGTAACATTGATGCAAGGTATTGAACACCCTACAAACTGTTCCAAAACTTTTCTAAGAGTGGACCTTGAAGGTCCCCAAAATGTGCAGAATCATGATGTCTTCCTCATGCCCACATCCTCCATTAATGCTTCCAGCCATACGTTGTTACTCTGCAACACCCTCTCTGTTCTGGAGTTCCACTTTCTAGGCTTTAAGTTCTAAACTGACTATTCAGTGCAACTCCCCTTTAAGAAGGACAGCCTGCCTTTAAGAAGAGCAGAGTGGCCACACCACATGTTGACTATACAACATTTGGTGGACACTTGCTTCGAGACAGCTGGCAGAAGAATTCAGCAGTGAGAAACCCATACAGTAATGAGGAACATTCCATGCTTCTCACCTCCATCAAATCCAGGCTGTGCAGATCACAAAACGCAAATGCCTTGATCTTGGAATGAAGACGATGAATTTTTAGTCTATGTTAAGATTCTTTGTAAAAGCAAGCTTTTCTTTCTTTGAATAGAAATTCGTTCAAAACTGCCCTGATCTCAGCCAACCTTCTGCATGGCAGGAAATTATAATCCATATAAGTGAAGTCAAAAATAAGTAATCTAGAAATGGCTACTTCTGGTATTAGAATGTATTAGGATGTTAAATGAATGCATGGGGATTTTCTGTCTGTCATTTTAAAGGCAGCATTACCCATTCATTTGAACATAAATGAATTATCCACCGGATTAAGCTAATTGACGAATGGCAGATAGACAGAATCATCTCTCTAAATAGAGATAACAAGGTGTAGAGCTGGATGAACGCAGCAAGCCAAACAGCATCAGAGGAGCAGGAAGGCTGACGTTTCAGGCCTAGACCCTTCCTACTATCTCATCTCTATAAATGATTTGATTTCCATATTCACTAACCACACTGAACACTGATATCAATGAGGTTAAGGTCTATTCTGTATTTGTTCAAAATCTATTTGGATATGGAATAAATGCAAAGGAATTTATAGGATTGTATGCATTTCGATAAATTTTAACACATACAGTGGCCAATTTTCCTCCTTTTCTAGCATGGATTTAAGTTAAATTTTTCACAAAGGTCCAAATTCAGCCAAATATGATTATATTTCCAAAAGTAGTGTGTTCCTGCAGGCTTGCACCGGAAAGTTCTTTTGGTCTGTTGCGAGAAAACAATGGCTATCACCTCCATTTCTGTTGTACAGAACCAAAATTAAGCTTATACTGACATCACTCCAAAATAATTTATGTACATTTCAACTCACTGAGGAGGTTCCCTCCAAAACCTGGTGTGCTGCAAGAAATGTACAACAAGAACAGATATGTGAAAAACCTAATATTATGAGTCTCTCCTTTCTCCTGCTCACATGCGTTAAAAAGAGAAGAATTCCTCATTTAGTTCACAAACAGTTATATTCTTTAGAGAAAGCTACAGGCGGAAGAAATTCATTTTTCAATAGGATACCCTTTTCTTTAATATTTAATAACGTATAGTTCTTCAAAACATGTTTAGATAGCAGTCCTCAGAGTCTCTCTTCCTCATAACTGGTTGTTATTTTACACTTTAATGTTGTCTACATGCACAATACTGAATTGAATTCAACAATTTATAGACATTACAATGTCAGAAAATAGACACTAGGGAACATGTCAATTTTACAAGAGCATTTAATGGAGCCATTATGATGAAATTTATTGTTTAATCCTGGAATGGTCATAGACTAGTAAAGATTATATATAATAAAAGGTCCAATGCAACTAACATCAATAAGACAAATTCCTTCTGTACTAATAGAAGGTGACAGAAATATTGGAAGGTCAGGATAAGTTTAACTTTGGTTCTAGAGTTATCTCCATTTTTAAGTTTTAGGATGACAACTTCCAGTAAATTGGAAAGATTAATTGTGTTTATCCTTTGTTCACTTGTCTACATATGATAAACGATCTCTCACAATACTACCAAAGGACTAAACTCCAATAATTGT
This sequence comes from Ginglymostoma cirratum, assembly GCA_024137785.1. Classification (NCBI taxonomy): domain Eukaryota; kingdom Metazoa; phylum Chordata; class Chondrichthyes; order Orectolobiformes; family Ginglymostomatidae; genus Ginglymostoma; species Ginglymostoma cirratum. The sequence continues at coordinate 31,865,024 of JAHRHZ010000046.1, forward strand.
TTGGATAAGTAGAAGACATTTCATTATTCTCTCAATTTTATGAAACAATAAATTTCTCGGTTAACTTACAAAGGGTATAATATTCTCAAACATATGCATTCTGCAGCAACAATGACATTATTCCTTTTAGCAGAGTACATGGAAAAAACATTCACCTTAACATGGGCAAGATTTACCAGTAAAAGAAATTCATTAGTGGAAAGCAAACTGGATGATATTTATCTAGACAAGAACATCCAAAGTAGATTCAGAAAGGGTACATCCTGCCCAATGAACCTTCATGACCTTTCAAAAATAAAGCTTAATTATTTATTAGAAGGACCAGTAATTTTTGATTCACTACATGATAAAAGGAACAAGGACCACAAGCTGAATTGTAAACTGTTAACAGTTGAAGAGGCCGGCAGTGTGTCAGGACACCAAACAAATCAGTAGTACATTTGTTACTGGCTTTTTAATGCACAGCCTCTGCATTCATGTCAAATCTCTCAAATTCCTGACAATGAGAGTGATCCAATATGTAGAGGGCCCCTCCAAGAGTCAGAACTGAATGAGGTCATTGGGGAAGGGGTATCCCAATATCTTACCACCAAAACTGATGACAGCCCTCCTGCCAACCTGATCTCCTTGGCAGTGTGGAACCTGTCACTGCAGCTGCTGACACCCTAGGGACTATTGCATTCTTACACTTGCCCCAGAAGGGCAGAAATTCCTTCCAAAAGCCAGTGGACAATCAGAGCTCAATAGCTGTTGGAGCAGACTGGTGAGTAAATACTTTGTACAATTCAGATTCATAAAGTGTCAGCAAGGGTCAGACTGAATTACATCCTCCCATCCAAAGGCAGGTTAAGACTGCCAGCAGGTATCAAGAATGCCCATTGGGCATTGCGGTAAGATTCACTTTTAGGTGAATGGAGAGCGGGGTGGAATGTCATCACTAACCCTCCAAAATCTTTGTTGGCTCGTTTCAGCTCAACCTCCCCATTACCAACTGAACAAATAGTATATTCACCATTATGTGAGTCTGAAGGCCTGAATATGCGTAGGATGATATCTCCATCGAAAGAAACTCCAGCCACAGTAGCACTAAGAACAGAGTGGACCTAGGCAGCTCAATGGAAATCTGGCCATTCCACAGCACAATTCCCAGAATTTGCACCTTCGAAGGACAGCCTGACTTGAGGGGTGTGAAGAATTGGTGAGGCACAATGAGAGTGATGTTAAAATTACTGTTGGGCCATCACCAGCTTCTAGCACCATGCATCAAAGTCAGTTTTCTGAGGAGTAGATAAAGAGAAACCTTACATTTTTGGCTGAGGGTCTGCCTTTAAAGGATTACCCCTTACTCTCACTTACTTAGAGCACTTTGCAGTATTCTGTTTGTAATTTTATATTCTTTCCCCTTCCAAAATACACAGTAATGTAGCACATCAGAAATATTTGCTGTCCTTCGTGTCCCACATTACTATGAAGCAAAAGGGCATAATATATATCAGTCATTTGGAAGTCATTTAACCATTTGTGATGCCCACACTCACCTCTGGCAAGACCTTCTGAAAGTGGCAGCAGGTGGTGGACAACTGGGCAGGATTACATTCTGCACAACTTCCCTTTACTGCCAACCTCAGGGTTTTCAACACAGGGGTTGGGATGACCCCAGTTTAAAAAAAAACACAAAGCAGTAAATAGGAGACCTATCTTACCTCCCAAGTTATTTGGAAGCTCAATATAAGTCTGCAATGGAATAATCCTGTTGCTTGGAATGCTCAAGCAAGATGTAGTTCCACAGTGCTTCATCATGTGTTTTAAGCCAATACTGTTAACTGCACATTAAGATATCAGTCTGGAGTATCTTGGCTTGTGGGCGTCTATACACATATATTCTGCACGAGGCTGCTTCTCCTCAACCCCAAAAAAGGTTCTTCAACATCTTACATACTGAAGATTTCCTTTACTTACATCGATACAGATTAGGGTCTAAAATTCAACTCTCTGCTATAACGTCTAAGACCTCACTCTTCACATCTTCATTCTAGACCAGTATCTTCTCTCCTACTAACGTCAAGGTCATCATGATTTAAATGGATGCTATTATGTCATATACAGTACACCAAAGCATCCAGAATTATCAATGTCTGCTGCATTCTGCACAATGTTACCTTATGAAAATGAGTGGACATACAGCATACTAACGGCCAGAGGTGTGAGTTTGCAAGCCTTTATGAGAATGAGGAAGAGAACACTGTGGAAGATGAAGCACTGGTTACTCCAGATTTCCAATCAGAGTTTTTCCAGTAATAACATTTGAAGATTCACACAATGATTCTTAAAAATTTTCTCTCAACAAGCTGTCATCTTTTCAACCCTCTAAGCAGTTACAACTGTTCTATGGTCTTACCTCACCATCACTATTCTCACAAAGAAGAAGTGAAAATGTTGTCCAATGTATTGCTATATGCTGAAACAGACCTAGGGCCTAACAGTCATTTAGACACACAAACTCGACCTTAACGTTCAAAACAAGTCAGGTTTATTCATCCACGGCAATTGTGCCTTTCAGTGCAGTGACAACCAAAACTGTGATGAGGACCACCCTCCAACATAAACATTCTCACTCTTAATTCCTTCCCATCTCTCATCTGAACTATTTCCCTGCCTTTTATCCTTCCCATCTTCGAGGTATTTCTGACTAATTTTAGTGGCCTTTAAAGGTTTCTTAACACTTTACTGCCTTACTGTGGTCACTGATATTTTATACAACATTATAACACCCCTAATATAGATATAGGGCACTCTCAAACATTTGGCTCACATTTTATCTTTCACAATGCATAGATATTTTCTAATCAACCTGTTCAGAGATGTCATTACATATGTCTAGTGCAGGTGGGAATTTGAACCCAGAGCTCCTGGCACAGAGGTAACAACATTACCATTGCACCACAAGAACACTTGTATTCTATATAGGTGGGAAACAAGCCCAAGCCACAGACTTGTCATTAGTGACCAAATAACATCTGATAGCCTTATTACCTGGGTTCAGGTTACAAAGTGATGCTCTCTACATGACAGGAGCCAAGTTGTTGTTAGTCTGCTGTGGGCCCACTGAAATGATTGTCACCCTTGAGCTTTTAGGTGCAATGTCATGTGATATCTCCGTGAAATCTGGAGCTATGGTCAACAGTGCAGTAACTGCAAACAATGACCCATTGTTCAGCCCTTCATTTTGTTAAAGGCGTCATTTAAATTCAAATCTCTATTGAGCCAAGTGATTTGAAATGTGTATTCTGTAGATTGTTCATATATTGGGACAAATTTGGCAATGGTTGCACTGATTTTCTTTATACAATATATTCTTGGGTAGTTCTAATCTTCATTTGTTGGTTTGGTTCACTTTCTGTCTCCCTGTAAAGACAGGCTGTGCTTTGAGACTCACTCTCTAAATGACTGCATTAATGTAAAATCATTAATGAAGATTATGAAAGACATATTGTAATGTCCTTTCATCTGTGCTTAATAAGCAAACCATTGTATGAAAGTTAGGGAAGGCCTGGTGTATAAATCATCTCATGTTGTATGAGAGACAGACTTTCCAGAGCAAAAACTGTGAATCTTACATACTGGCACAGGAACTGTGTGTTCCAAGCTGGCTATTCTGGCCAGTTGTAAAAATGTTCCAGCTGGAATACCACTGTTCTGTTAGACTGCATTCCATAGTCTCCAATGTGGGCAAAGCTGACTGTCACAACTGTGCTTAAGCAATGACCCAATTTGTCAAATCCAGCAGGAGAAATGGTACACAGATTATTTTCTTTTGGGAGAGACCAGTTCTCTTTTTGTTTCCTGTGCAGTGTTGGACTCCCTTCCCACCTCCACCGTACCCAGTTAAATATCAATTTCTTGCCCAATAAATATGTATGCACGAGGAATGGTCATGTTTTTCTAACCACTTCCCTCTTCTCATGCCACTTATTTGTTTTTCCTTATTTGTATCATTCAGTCACAGAGCTTTGTATCAATCTGCCTGAGTAATATAAATTAATATAATTTCCCACCATGTCTCTTTCCTCCTGCAACAGCACACCTTTCTCAAACTCATAACTTCCTTCTGAAGTGAAATTAGACTCAAACTCTTAACTCTGTTTCTCTCATCATAGACATTGCCGGACCTGCTGAGTTTCTCAAGCACTTTCTGTCTTTATCCAAACCCATGGGTTTGAATCCAGAGCTGCCAGCAGAGTGTTGCTGTTAGACTGGAAAGGAGCCTGAAAGAGCTGGCAAAACTATGACAATTCACACTTAAACCTGGTTCTCTTTGTCACAATCAGCAGCTGCAGCATTCTACAAAGCAAATATCCACCATTATGCTGTTGTCCTATGTGGCAGATTGCAAAAAGAAAATCAATCTATTTTTCCTGGACACAGTCCAAGGTAGGCAAAGCAGTAAATCCAATGAGTATGATATAGTCCCTGCCAGAGTCCACCTCTCCAACATCAGAGAAACGTTGCCAGTCTGTCAATGCATAGAGATTACAACTGAAGCAGGACTAATTGTGTCACTGGCATTTACACCAGAGATCTTTTTCTTAAATATCATAAATATACAAGTTGTCGCAGCTACAGTTCAAGATTCTGGACCCAGCAAGCTCAGAATCCTGTCAACACAGCTTCGACAGCACTGCCTGTGCCTGAGGAACACTAATGATCATCAGACAAAACTCTACTCCAGTTGACAAAGCACTACTTAGACAGTCTACGCTGGGAATGCTGTGCTCAGATCTGGATGTCACACTGAATTGTAATGATGTAGATGGAGGCCATTCGACCTTAGAAAGGATGCACAGCAGAGAGCTTATGAGCTAAGAAAAGCCACTCTATTGCCATATGTAAAGAAGCAATATCATTCAGAACCTATCAACAAATATCGATTATGAAATAGCATCGAGCAATTATATGATTGAGTGCACATACGTCTTTGAATGTCACAGAAATCAGGACCAAAATCATCATGACAGCATCATGACAAGGGCAGCACTGTGGCTCAGTCGTTAGCACTGCTGCCTCACAGCGCCAGGGACCTGAGTTCGATTAGCCGTGGGAAATGCAGGTTTACAGGGTGAGCTGCACTTCAGAGAGTTGGTGTAGACTTGATGGGCTCAATGGCCTGTTTCCACACTGTAGTGATTCTATGAACAACAAACTGTGTGTTTTATGATTGAGAAATATAATATAGACAATGATTTGTGAATGAATTCCCTGTAATTTTGCACATGGGAGCTCATGAATGTCGTTTTTTTATTAAAAGCAGGTTTAGAGAAGGCAGTTGGAGTTAGGAGAGAAAGAAAAGAAGGAACTGAGATAGAGAGGAGGTGAGGATAGAAGAACTCAGAAGAGAGGAGGGCGAAGCAATAGAAAAAGAAGGAGGGGAGCACGGGAGAAATTCAAATCTCAGTCTCTCGAGAATAGATGCCTCACCTCAGGAGAGTTACCAAAGGCCAGCAGGTCTCCAGTACCTGCACTGCCACCAGGAGCAGTGGTCACTGCTGGTATTGAAGCTGGTCCAGGCTGAAGGTTGTTGCTGGATCCCTCAAACAGTTTTCATCTTTTTGCCACTGCACCCCCAATTCAAGGTTTGAAAATTGCCATGACCTCTCAGTAAGAACTGTGAGAGTTATAATAGTCTTGGTTCTGTTGAACTGCTAAAGAATATTTACAGAGTCTCCTGACATACGGAAACCATTAACTTTATTTAAGAAGTCTCTCATGATGGCTCGATGTTCCCACGAGGCTGCAAGAGAGACATGGGTCATTGACATTGCATCACTTCTTATATTGATAATATACTGCATCTCAGTAGCATTTCACACTGTCTGATTTAACCCTATATAGTGTAGGTCAGAGAGGAAGCATGAGCCTGGGATGTAGGGCGGAGCTCTGGAATGGGGGTGAGTAGGAAGACTGTTGGGGATGTCAGGGTGATAATGTGGGTCTGGGGGTCAGTTGGAAAACCAGGGAAGACCACAGGAAGTGTGGGGTGAAAAGCTGTGAAACTTTAGAGGAAGACAGGGTGTTTCAGCCTCGAGGATTTCTAAAAACTTACTTTCTCGCTGGCCTCAAAAACCGTCACTGAGGCACACCTGCCATTAAAACATCCCAAAGAACTTAAAGTGGCCTGGCAGCTGTTAATACATAGAAATCCATGTCAGCCATTGCTGGCTTGGACATCACAACGTCCAAATCTCATCAGTTGGAGAAAGACTTCCCTGCAGGAAAGGTTGAGATTATGAAGTTCACCTGGGAAGGGTGTAGGGGGGATCTGTGCAGGACAGGAGGGGCTTTTCATGCATGGGCAGCCAGCAGCTTCCCTCAGTTGCATTTTGCCTGACCAAGTATAGAAGAGGAGCCACAGACATTCCTGCCAGGGTTTACCAGGGCGGGAGAGATGTCCTCAAGCCTTCCACTTCAGACATAATGAGAGGGAGCGAGAAGGTAGAAGGTTAACCACACTGCCTCTATACAGCCGCTCCCGCCTTCCAAGGAAGCATTAAATTTCACCCTTAGAGATTGAATGATAGTGTCTTATGCTGAATGCTATGCAGTCTCATGAAAATGCTTTCCAGAAACTGAAATTGTAATAAGGCCAGAAAGAGAAAGTCGGTCCACCTTACTAAGTGTCAGTCTAAGACATTGGCATAGAATACAAGCAGCAAATTGGTGTGCATTGTTTCTGCTGTCACAAAATATTTTTCTGGCCAGTGGCATTCGATTAAACGCTGGCCCTTCCGCAGAAGAGTTTTAAAAAGCACTTTAACATTTTCAGACATATTGAGGTATTCTCAAGCCCATCTCCCCTCCAGTGTAATTTCCCTATTTTTCTAGCAGCCAATGAGATTAATCAAAGTGTTCCTTCGAGATGCACGCAGTCACACCAAATCATTGACCGAACATTGAACAAAAGGTGGAGGATCAGTATTGCAATAAAAAAACAACTTTCCACCACAATCTGAAATCAGGTCAGACTACATTCTGTGCATGTTTCCCTATCTGTTCAAAAATCCATCAGGACAACTCAACGTAAGTTACAAGTAGTTCTTTGAATCAGCTTATTACATGCATAAAACATTGCAGCACTGATGCACTTCAATAATTGGGTAATACCCCCATATTAAGGTACAAAATCAGTTGTTAGAAGTCTAGTTTTATTCAGAATTATTCACCATGAATGCATCATAAGAATAAACCTGGACTAAAAGCTCTACAAACAACATTTTTTAAAAAACATGTTAATGTCAAGAAATATAAATGTAATGAAAGTCTGTCAAAGGCAGCAGAGAAAACAAATTGCACAGCCAAAGTTTGTAAGACATCTCTGAATAAATTGTCAGGCGATCTTTGCCCTTATTCTAGTTAAGTGTTTTGGAGAAACCTAATGTATCTCCATAGACTCATCCGAAGCATTTGGAGTGTATTGATTTCATGTCATAATACAGTGATGAAGCCTTTCTATGCATGAATGGTTTCAACAGATAATGGTTGTGAGCTCATGCAATGGCTCTATTCTCTTGGATGAAAATTTATTTATGACTCCACAATCAAATCATCTCTCCATGCTCATAACATTTGACACTGGGAGAGTAGAGGAGGGTTTTTTTTCAATTGTTCCTTAAATGCCAAAGGGAAATACAGATACACTGTTACTCCCTCTTTTGTACTCCCTTTTACATTAAGGACAAACAGAGAGAGGAGCAGATTCTCAATTATTGCCTGGTGCTTGATAATACACACCTAGCTAGTCCTGTATAAAAAGTGTACATTTTCTTTTTGCTGTTCATTTGAATGGTTGGGATTTGCTGGCATTGAATGGGTAATTAGCCATAACACAAGAAGAACCAGAGACTCTCCATTCGAGACAGACAATTGGGCACCTCTCCACTACTCTGGCCCTCCATGAACTACCACAGAACATACGGGGATTGAATCCATGCTGTTGGTGTCATCATACATTACGCTCTAGTGATCTAGGTGACCGAGCTGCATGACCTTCTACAAAAATATGTTGAAAAGAAGCTATTTTTGAAAGATGTCTCACAGTATCTCCTGGGTGACTTATATCATGAGAGTGAGAGTGTTGACAGTCAAAGGTCACCTTCCCTAACAAAGAATTTAGTTTGTTTGACATTTATATTTCTGTATTACCGACGGAGTATGCTAACCAATTACTACAGCTTCATTGAATAAATTTATTTTTGATAATAAAACAATAATTGTGTTTATTAAGAAACTAACAAAAGATCTTTTTATTTAAAATCTGATAGAGATAAGCATTTAATTGGCAATGTCAGGGATGAGGAAAAACTATAACTGCTTTATGTTATGACCTGTACAGTACTAGGATGACAGTAACAATGCATTCCTCCAGGTTTGGTATAACACCACTATAATAGCAGTATACAATAATCATTGCTTACTCCCCTCCTCTGAGCCTCATCTGAGATCATTTCTTGGAATAAGGGACTATCTGTATGAAAACAGGTTTTATAACTTGGCATGGAGACAGTGAGGACTGCAGATGCTGGAAACCAGAATGAAGCTGGAAATGCATAACAGGTCAGACAGCATCCGTGGAGCAGGAAAGATGACATTTCAGGTTGAAACCCTTCATCGGGACTGGGGAGGTGGAGGAGTAAGTAAACGGAAAGGGTTGGAGCTGGGGGGAAGGGTTGGTGGGATGGTGATAGGTGGATGCAGGTAAAGGGTTATTGTGATTGGTCAGTGGGAAGGGTGGAGTGGATAGTTGAATATAAGATGGACAGGTTAGGTCAGGTCTGGGAGGCAAGGAGGATGGGGAGGGCTGGATATGGGATAAGGCTGGGGTTGGAGGGATTTTGAAGCTGGTGAAGTCAATACTGAGGCCCTTGGGCTGTAAGCTCCCAAGGCAAAATATCAGGTGCTGTTCCTTCAGTTTACATTTGGCCTCACTCCTACAGTGGAGAAGGCCAAGGATGGACACATCACCTGGGGAGTGAGACGGGGTATGGATGGTAACCGGAAGGTCAGGTTGGTTGATGCGTGCAGAGCACAAATGCTCTGCGAACAGATCCCCGAGTCTGCATTTGGTCTCCCTGATATAGAGGAGACCACATCGGGAGTAACGGATACAGGTTGGGTGAAGTGCAGGCGAATCTCTGCGAGATCTAGAAGGATTGTTTGGGGCTTTGGATAGAGGTGAGAGGGGAGGTGTAGGAGCAGGTGATACACCTCTTGTGGTTGCAGGGAAAAGTACTGGGTGTGGTGGAGAATTTGGTGGGGAGTGTAGAGCTGACGAGGGAGTCGCGGAATGAATGGTTCCTGCAGAAAGCAGATAGGGGTGGGGATGGAAATATCTTTTTGGTGGTGGGGTCTGATTGTAGGTAGGGGAAATGTCGAAGGATCACGTGTTGGATTTGGAGGTTGGTGGGGTGGTATGTGAGGACCGTGGGTACTCTATCCTTATTGTTGCAGGAAGGAGATTTGAGGGCAGAAGTGTGGGAAATGGAGGAGTCACAGCTGAGAGCATCTTTAATTACAGAGGAGGGGAAACTACGGTTCCTAAAGTAGAAGGATATCTGGGATGTCCAGGAGTAGACGCCTCATCCTGGGAGCAGGTGCAGTGGAGGCAGAGGAATTGAGAGAATGGGATAGCATTTTTGCAGGAGGGTGAGTGAGGGGAGGTGTAGTCGAGATAATTGTGGGAGTTTGTGGGTTTGAAATGGATGTCAGTGGGGTGTTGGTTTCCGCAGATGGAGACAGAGGTCCAGGAAGGTGAGGGAGGTGTTAGAAATAGTCCAGGTGAATTTGAGGGTGGGGTGGAAGGTATTGGCAAAGTCAATGAACTGTTCGACCCCCTCACAGGAGCACAAGGCAGCACCAATGCAGTCATCAATGTGGTGGACAAAGATGTGAGGGACGGTGCCGGTGTAGTTGTGGCAGAGGAACCGTTCCGTGAATCCTACAAAGAGGCAGGCATAGCTCAGGTCCATGAGAGTGCCCGTGGCCACCCGTTTGGTTTGTAGGAAGTGGGAGGAAACAAAGGACAACTTGTTGAGGGTGAGGAGCAGTTCTGACAAGTAAATGAGAATGTATGTGGAGGGGGAACTGGTTGTGTCTATGGGAGAGGAAGAAGGGCAGAGCTTTTAGACCCTCCTTGTGAGGGTACAGGTGTACAGGGAATATATGTCCTTGGTGAAGATGAGGTGTTGGGAGCCAGGAATTGAAAGTTTTAGAAAAGGTGGAGGCCGTGGATTGTGTCATGAATGTATGTAGGTCCTTGGCCAAAGGAGAAAGAATGGAGTTGAGGTAGGAGGAGATGAGCTCGGTGGGGCAGGAGCAGGCAGAGACAATGGGTTGACTGCAGCAGTCGGGTTTCTGGATTTTGGGTAGGAGATAGAAAAGGGCGGTGTGGGGTTGGGGAACTAACAGGTCGGAGGCTGTGGATGGGAGATCTCCTGAAGTGATAAGTTTGTCGATGATCTGGGAGATGATGGTTTGGTGATCAGAGGTGGAGTTATGATCAAGGAGACATTAGGATTAGGTGTCAGAGAGTTGGCATCTGGCCTCAGTGATATAGAGGTCAGTTTGCCATACTACCACCTTGCCCACCACCCTTGTCGGCGGGTTTAATAGTGAGGTTGGGATTGTAGCAAAGGGAGCGGAGGGCTGCGTGTTCCAATGGGGCGAGGTGGAGAAATCCAAGTGGTTGATGTCGTGGCGGCAGTTTGAGATGAAGGAGTCGAGGGAGGGTAGGAGGCCGGGAGGGGTGCCCAGGAGGATGGAGCTTGCTGAAGACATGAGAAGGGGTTGTTAGAGGGTGGGTTGGATTCCCATTCAAAGAAATTGACACTGAGGCAGAGGTGGCAGAAAAAGAGCTTGACATCATGACATGAGCGAAATTTGTTTACATGTGGGCGCAGGGGAATGAAGGTGAGCCCTTTGCTGAGTACTGACCATCCAGCGTCAGTGAGGGGGAGGTCTGGCAGGGATGGTGAATACCCAGCAGGGCTTGGAGCTGGGGCTGAGTGTTGAGCTGGGGCGAGGACCGGGGGGTGGAGACTTCATCAGGAGTGGGTGTGTGCGTGCTGGAGTGGTCACATGGGCAGAAGTGGAAGTAACCCAGTCATCAGTGATGTCAGCAGTCACATGCTCTTTGATGTCAGTAGAAGCGGCAGCCACGCAGTCTATGGGAGTGGTTGGAGCACCCACGTGGTCAATGGCACCGGGCTAATCCCTTAGAAGGTCAGAGATGAGGTTAGGATGCTGAATGGTTGAGGAAGTTTGTGTCTGGAGGCAAGTATGGAAGAGTTTGGCGTATGTACGGTCTTTGATGTCTGATAGAGCGGAGAAAAGGCATTTATTGAAGGTGTGGATCCTTCTGAGAACAAAGAACATTAGAAGTCCTCTGCAGGTCTGGGACAGAGAAAGGCCTTGAGGTCAACTGCAATGAGAGAAAGTGTTGATGCATGGCAGAGAGCGTGGCACTGAGAATCCACAGGGAGAGTCATTTCTGGAGATACCGTAGATAACAATTGTCACAGCTGGGTCCAAATAGTGAAAATCTGAAGGTTATTTGGGATCCATGGGGGATGAGCTGGCTGTGTAGACAGGCAATGAGGAAGTATACATGACTGTAGTAGCAAGATTGCTTCAGGATGTGGTTGAAGAGCTTCAGCGCAGAGGAGACAACCGGGGTAGGTGGGGCGTGCAGAGGGAGAGAGACTCACTGACCTCTCTTCGGAGGGCAGAGGAAAACTTCTTCAAGGTGGGCATTTTTAGAAGAGACTTTGCACTGTTGGTGTTCAGTAACTTGGAGACAGTAAGGACTGCAGAGACTGGAAGCCAGAGTCAATAGATGTGAAGCTGGAAAACACAGGAAACAGTGCAGGTTAAACACACTAAAAAGAAGCAAGTTCATATTCCACTTCACATCCTTCTATTTTCTTATTTCACCTTTTAACCTAACTGAGATGACCGTTGTATCTTATCTGGCATTTGGAGTTGTCAAAAAAATTTCTGTTCACAGGAGAACAAACTCTCAACATTGTTTGGTTTAGCTAATTAGCAAACATCATTAACAACTTCTATTGAATGCTCTTCACTGATCCTAGTGTTTGATCAGCCAACAAAGAAGCAGACTCTCTCTCTTTGCACCAGAGGGAATTCCATATAAAACAGCAACGAATGTTTCCAGAAATTGGAATGTCTACTGGGAGTTTCTGAGCTTTTCAGATTTTTATTTCCCACTTTGAATCAGCCTAATATTTTATTCATATTTTGATATCATTGATAAAACTAAAAAAAATGTTTGCACAAGGAAGGACTTAATTGATTTGCGGTTTGATTCCATTTTTGAATAAAATTTGGATGTCTCTTTGGATAACTTGTGCCTTGGTCTGTGTTAGGAAAGTTTACCTCTAGGAGTAACTTTGGTCTGATATTTGCAGATTTCAGCAACACTCCTTCATTTACATTATAATTCTTGCCACACTTCAAGGTACAAACATCTCTCTCCAGTATAGACTATTCAATCTCCCTTTCCAAACTCCAGCACATGCTTGTTTGTGTCACTGCTACTTCCTCATATGTATCAACAACTCACTATTCTATATTTCCCCACAGATACTGGTGTGAGCTTTGCCTTCAACAGGATGTTTAACCTGACGCAAAAATGCTTATGTTATCTCCCTTAACATAAGAGACTGGGTGTGGATAACATGGTATTGAAATATCCAACAGACATTTATCACAACTAACTATTATGTTCAACGGCACAGAGTGCCTGGGCGAATATTAAGCTTTTAATTTACAACAGAGGAGCACTTTTCCTGTGCTTTATCTCCACTCTCTGCCTTCTGCCAGTCAGCCAATCCTCTACCCGTATCAATCCCTTGCCCCTAACACCATGGGCTCTGATCTTATTTAGCATCCTCCTGTGCAGCACCTTGTCAAAGGCCTTCTGGAAATCTAAATAGATCATGTCCACTGGCTCTCCTTTTTCTAAATTGCTTGTTACCTCCTCAAAGATTTCTAACAGATTTGTCAGGCATGACCTCCCCTTGATTAAGCCGAGCTGACTCAGCGCTATTTTTACCAGGCAATTCCAAGTTCTCTGCAAAATTTATCTTTAATAATGGACACTAAAATCTCACCCAGGGTTGAGTTCAGGCCAACTAGCCTATAGTTTCCCATGTTCTACCTCCACTTTCTCTTATTTAGGGGTGTTACATTGATCATTTTCCAGTCCTCTGCGACCCTTCCTGATTCCAAAGATTCCTGAATGATCATCACCAATGCCTTCACAATATCTTCAGCTATCTCCTTCAAAACTCTGGCGTGGAGTCTATCCAGTCTGTGTGATTTATCCACCATCAGATCTTTCAACTTCCCCAGCACCTTTTCCTTAGTGATAGCCACTGCACTGACCTCTGCCCCTGACTTTCTTGCAGTTCTGGTTTGCTGCTGGTGTCTACCACTGTGAAGAAAGATGTAAAGTACCTATTAATTTCCTTTGCCATTTCTTTGGGGTTACTACTTTCCCATTCTCATTTTCCAGTGGTCTACTCTCCATTCATGCCTTTCTCTTACCTTTTAGATATCTAAAAGATCTCTTGTAATCTTTTTTATTAGTACCTAACTTACCCTCATTTTTCACCTTCTCCTCCCTTATTTTTTGTTTTAGTTGTTGTCTGCTGGTTTTTAAAGGCTTCCCAATCCTTTGGCTTCCCTTCCAATCAATTCTGGTCAGCTCCTCTCTCATGTTTCTATAGTTAACTTTACTCAATTATAATACTGTTACATTTGATTCAATCTTGTCCCTTTCAAACTGTAGGGTGAATTCTATCATATTAGGTCACTGTCCCCTAGGCGGTCCTTCACCTTCAGCTCACTAATCAAGTCTACCTCATAACACATCATGAAATCCAGAATTGCCTGTTTCCTAGTGGGCTCTCCCACAAATTGTTCCAAAAAACCATGTTGTATTTCACAAAGATCAGCAACCAACCTGATTTTCCCAATCAATGTGCACACTGAAGTCCACCAGGATTATTGTAACAGAGCCTTTCTTACATGCCTGTTCTATCTCCTGATTTATTTTCTTCCGCACATCCTGACTACCACCAGGCAGCCTGTATACAACACCCATGAAGATCCTTTTACCTCTGCAATCCCTCAACACTACCCAAACATTCTACGCTTCTGACAGTATATCACTTCTTGCTCTCAATTTAGTTTCATTTCTTACTAAGTAGGTAACCCTCTGTCCATCTGCCTGTCGTTTCAATAAGATGTTTATCTTTGGATATTTAGTTACCAGCCTTGATCCCCTTACAGTCACCTCTCTGTGATACCCACAACATTGTTCCTGTCAATTTCAACCTGCTCCACAAGCTCATTTACCTTGTTTTGTATACTGCATGCATTTAAGTACAACACCCTCAGTCTTGCATTGACTGAACCCCTTCTCATAGTTGCTCCCTGAAGTAAGATTCCTGACCCTTTCCATACTGTTTGTTCTATCACCTATTCCGGAAACTTTAACCTCTGCTGAGTCCATCCTGCCTCAGTCCTGATGCCTATGTTCCATGAATTCAACCCTGTTTGTCCCACACCAATCTTTGAATCATGTGTTTACCTCTTTAATCTTGTTATACTGTGCCAATTTGCACATGGCTCGGGTAGTAATACAGAGACTAATACCTTTTTGGTTCAGCTTTTCAATTTAGCCTCCACTTTTTCATATTCTCTCAGTAGAACCTCTTTCCTCATTCTACTTATATTGTTGGTACCTACATGGGCCACAACAACTGGATCTTTCCCCTCTCACTCCAAGTTTCTCTCCAGCCCAGATCAGATGTCCTGAACCTGAGTACCAGGCAGACAACACAGCCCTTGGGACCCTGGAACCTAGCCACAGAGTATAGCGTTTATTCCTCTGACTATACTATCCACAATTACAACTACATTTCTCTTTTCTCCTTGTCTTTAATGATTCTTTGTACCTTGGTGTTATGGTCAGTTTTCTTATCCTGCCCCCATTCTCATCCACATGGAGAGCAAGAATCTCGAGCTCAAGGGCCGAGGCTCCATCAAGCACTGCCTCCTGGATCCCTCAACCTGCCTTACTCGCAGTCACACCCTCATGTCTCTGACCACTATCTGAATTTAAGGTAGTTGATCCAAGGGATGTGAATGTCTCCTGAAACACAGCATCCAAGTAACTCTCCCGCATCCTTTGATGGGTCATACTTTTGAGTTTTTTCAATGGTGAGACATTTCTCTCTGCACACTCCCTTAATTCAATGGTTTTTCAGGTATTTAAGTCTTATGTTGTATGATTTTTTTTTAATTTCTGGGTTTTATATCTTTTCCCCCACACACACAGAGAGAGAGAGAGAGAGAGAGAGAGTGGGAGGGTGTTGAGGAGGGAGAGAGGATGCTTTTGACTGGCTTGATGTTTACTATTCTCTCCTGCTGTTGTCACTTTACAGCTGTTTAGTCCCCTGCAGTTTAATCAATTAGAGAGCTGTTACCAGGTAGAATTTCCTAAATTCAATTGATTTATAATGTCATTCATTCTTGATTTCCCTATATTTTTGCTTCCCAAAAGCAAAATGACATTACACAGCTCAACAATATCTGACACTTTTCCTTCAAATTGGAAAACTTCCCTAATTTACAATTAAAACTGTTGAATTTCTATTTTGGTGAGTAGATCAAAAGCATTGAAAAATGGTATCTTTGAAGCTCTCCCTGATCTTGTTCTTGTCACCATTGATTGAAGCTGATGGTCTTCACTTGGTTTGTTGACTCAATCACTATTCCATGTAGTGATTGATGTCGCCTTTCTGTAATCATCCCGGAGTTTGTAATATTCAAACTCATCAGTTCTTGCAACCCTTAATAATAATAGAGCTATTCTATTTCTGCTGAAGGTTGCAAAGGTGTATGAATGGAATAAGATTGGGGTTGTTCCATTTATTTAAGGACTGTGCCTTCAGACCTTTGTTCTCTGATCCATAACTTTGATCTAATACTAATGGTGCTAAAGGCTTCCAAATACCAGTTCTGTTTTTTGCTTTGATTGCTCTCTATGTTTCAGTTTTGGACTCTGCTTCAACAATAGAATTTGTATTTTCAACTTCTGGCCAATAATCAACTTTGCCAGTGAAAATCCATTGCTAAGAGGGTTGCTCTAAAATTCATGGAAATCCAAAACACTATTCTTAGTTATGAATAATTTAATGGTTTTCACTAATCTCTCAGCCTTTTCTCCAAGAGGTGGACTAATGATGTCATTAATTCTATAATCTTCTACAAATTTCCTGACACATTCATTCATGAATTGTGTATCGCTGTGCCAGATAATTTCTTCCGGAAAACCATGAATTGATATGATATTCTTTAACGCTCAAATCACTGTTTTATCTGCCATAGAGTAGAGTCTGGTATCTTCTTACCACCTTAAATAATAACCTAGAGTAGTCAAGGACACTTTTCCTCAGGAGTCAGAAAGATTTAGAACAAACCTTTTCATATCTGGAAAACTACCAGGAATACAGGTTCTGCTGATGTTTGCCTTTCAATCGCCTAAGTATGATGGGCTATATGAAGTCTTCAAATGCTTTGGAAATTTCTGGCCGCAAGATAGAATTTTGTGGAAGAGTTCTACACATCACTATTCCCAAATAAGCACAAGGAAGAATTTCCTCCTACTTAGCTTTGGGTATTAATAATCTATGGTTAAATATTAGAAAAACATTTACAATTGTTAGATTTCTTCCTCCATTCGTGTCACTTGCAATGACAGCTGATCATTTGGATGATATCCTCATAAACCTCCGAGAAAGAAATCAGAAGTCACACAACACAGGTTATAGTCCAACAGGTTTCTTCACCTGACAAAGGAGCAGCACTCCAAAAGCTCGTGATTTCAAATAAACCTGTATATAAATGGACTATAACCTGGTGCCATATGACTCCTGACTTTGTCCACCCCAGTCCAACAGAAGCACATCCATATCACACCTAGAAAAAGTTCCTGATCTGGGTACACTCTGATGCAATATAACACCAGTAGGTGATGTGCAGTTCATCACTGTGATACTTATGTTAGCTCCTATAACATAAGGATGAGGTGCATGTCACAAAACACTGAAGAATTCAATGAACTTTTGTTACAGGACCTTGTATCTACATATGTACATTATAATCACAGACATAATACAGTGTGGAGATGGAGGAACACAGCAGACCAGGCAGCATCAGAGGAGCAAGAAAGTTGACGTTTCGGTTCGAGGCCCTTCTTCAGAAATGGGGAGGGGGAAGGGAGCTGGGAAATATATAGAGAGAGGAAGGGTAGGGCTGGGGAAGGTAGGTGGGATAGTGATAGGTGAGTGCAGGTAGGCAGTGGTGGGGATTGGTCAGTGGGATAGGTGGGGCGGATAGGTGGGAGAGAAGATGGACAGCTTGTCAGGACAAGGAGGCGGGGATGAGAGGGAGGGTTAGACATGGGATGAGGCTGGGGGTGGGGAGATTTTAAAACTGGTGAATTCCATGTTTAGGCCATCAGGCTGTAGGCTCCTGAGACAGAATATGAGGAGCTGCTCCTCCAGTTTGCGGGTGGTGTCATTGTGACACTGGAGGAGGCCCAGGATGGACATGTCACCCAGGGAGTGGGAGGGGGAGTTAAAATGGTTGGCGACCGGAAGGCGTTGTCATTTGTTGCGTACAGAGCTCTACAACACAGTCTCTGAGCCTCCGCTTGGTCTCACCGTCACTTGTATGTTTGGGCTTCAGCTAAGTAATTTATAAGTATTGTAGCATGCTTCTCTTAGAGTGACATCCTGCAAGACGTGTCAGTAACATGGAGACTGCAAGTGTTATACCATCAAGTTTTCGACTATGACATGGTGATGACATTGTGAGATATATTATATCTGCTGTGAGATGTAACACAATACACTCCACATCTATCTTTTATGCATTTCTTGAATTCCTGTAGGTTTGTTTTTCTTCTCATAAGCTGGCAGAGAGTTAGATATGGCCGAGGAAACGCTTCCGATATGGAAATAAGCACCCTATTCGAGGGTTACTGCTTGAGCAACCAAAGGTGTTTCTACTCTTATCTGGATTGTGCCTGGCACCTAAATGAGCTGTAGGAATTCTTGGCGCAGTTCTGTCACGTTGTCCTACCATAGGATTTTTTTTCCCAAAAAAACGAGATGTACACAGGCATTTCTATTCAATAGCCATGTTCTTTGATTGCATAAGATATTAATTTTTACGAGGTTTTATTAATCTCTTGCCTTTTGTGACGAAGTGTGGTAATGATTTGACCTTTTACATGCCACTTGGACCTTGCAATTTAATGCTTTATAGCTAGATTTTATATTTCAAGAGAGGTCTATCTCTCTGGTACATACAATCCCATCTCACTCACATGATTCACACTGGACTTGAAATGGTAACTCTGTTACTCTCTCCCCAGATGTTGCCAGACCTGCTGCGTTTCCCTAGCATTTTTTCTAGAACAAGTGACTAGTCATATCACTGTTACACAATTGTGTGCATCGTTATATCATTACCTCACATTAATAGAGCTGCTGGAATTCATTTAAACCTCCAAATTGGGAAGGTTTGTTTAGTGATGAGAGGCTAAGTTGTTACCTGAAACCGGTACTGAAATTTCCTGATTCAATAGAGACGAAAGAGGAATGGGTGACCATTTTATTCACATAAGGTAGGTAAGCTATTAATGCCTTTGGCGGAGAGGCCTTCCATTTTAACAGCATTTCAACTTAAAGCTGTCGTAGAATCATAAGATCATACAGCATGAAAA
Source organism: Ginglymostoma cirratum (assembly GCA_024137785.1). Lineage (NCBI taxonomy): Eukaryota > Metazoa > Chordata > Chondrichthyes > Orectolobiformes > Ginglymostomatidae > Ginglymostoma > Ginglymostoma cirratum. The sequence continues at coordinate 31,883,895 of JAHRHZ010000046.1, forward strand.
CAGACCCTTCAGTTCAACAAGTCCACGCCAACCATGTTCACAAACTAAATTAGTCCCACCTGCCTGGACTGGGCCCAGAACTTTCACTTTTAACCGTTGTAACCGTACCTGCATCCATCATTTTCTCCGGCAGTTCATTCCACACACAAACCATTCTTTGTGTAAAAAAGTTGCCCCTCATGTCCTTTTTGAACCTTTCTCCTCTCACCTTAAAAATATGCCCCCGAGTTTTGAACTCCCC
>JAHRHZ010000046.1:31889135-31912939 GCA_024137785.1 Ginglymostoma cirratum
TCCTGCTCCTATGATGCTGCTTGGCCTGCTGTGTTCATCCAGCTCCACACCGTGTTATCTTGGATTCTCCAGCATCTGCAGTTCCTATTATCTCTGATACAACTTTATACAGAACCTTGGCTAAGCTTCCAGTGTCACACTGTCAATGATACATCTTGTCTACACAAACATTAATCAGAAATATGAGTACAGAAAACACATGGTTATTTCAAAGGTTAGAAAACAATTGGTTATGCTCAACCAATTTTTACCTTTAAAAATGCACTGTCTGCGGAGGAAATCGAAGTTTATCTTTTATCCAACAGATAGACCTAATTGGTGCTAACTGTGGTTTCCAAAATTGGAAAAGAATTCTGTGTTAATATTACTTAAAAAATAACAATCTTTTTAATGACTTCGGTCACACTAAAATTAGCTTGGGCTGATATAATACAAATTGGCATTTCCAACCATTCCATGAGGAGAGGACTAGCAAGCTAGCGTGAGGAATATTGCCTCACTTTCTCCTTATGCCCCACAAAATACGCTACAATTTCTGATTGCCCATGTCACCAGTATCACAGAGCTAAAATACCATTTTAGATGAAGCAAAAAGAATCATAAATGTTTCAGCACTTTACCCAAAAATACATTGACAACATAAAAAACATTTCTGCCACTGCATTTCATCCAACAGAAGCTTTGCTATAACAGTTACTTGAGCATAAAATTATGGGCCATAGAGAGCGTGAACTGTTGGAGTGTAGGAGGTTGAGGGGTGACGTTATAGACATTTATAAAATCATAAGGGGCATAGATAAGGTGAACAGCAAGGATCTTTTCCCTAGGATGGTGGAGTTCAAAACTAGGGGACATATTTTTAAGGTGAGAAGAGAAAGGTTTAAAAAGGACAGGAGAGGCAACATTTTTACAGAGAATGGTTTGTTTGTGGAATGAACTGCTGAAGGAAGTGATGGCTGCAGGTACAGTTACAATATTTAAAAGACTTTTGGATAAGTACATGAATAGGAAAGGTTTAGACAGATATGGGCCAAACACAGACAAGTGGGGCTAGTTTGGTTTGAGAACATAGTCGATAGACTAGTTGGACCAAATGGTCTCTTTCCATGCTGTATGACTTTGTGTAGATGCAGATGACTTTAGTAACGTTCGGAGTACTGGAAAACGTTCCTATACAAGAAAAGATCTCAGTGCTGAATTTACAAAGGTTTTATTGCCATTTGAATTTTTCTAGTTCTCTGTATTTATGCTAATGATCACCAGTGAAAGAAATGACACGAAGGTTTTTACAATTCAAAACGTCTTTCACCAAAGGTAATTAATGTGCTTCTGAATTCATTCACCTTCTAATATGAGAGCAATGCAGTGCTGTTCACTTATACTGTCTCATTCCCATTGCAGATACATAAACATTTGTCATGTTATAATCAAAAAATGTAGACAAACAAAGCAGTGAACTGAGGAATTGATAAACTGTAACAAGTACACATTCCTAATGTTAGCAAAAGGAGAATTGTTTCACATGCCAAACTCTACAACAAATCAGCCAGACCATAGGGTAAAGAGTTCATAAATGTAGTTAAATCAATCAGGGTTAAAAACAGGAGTTGCCCTTATTTCAAATATGACTTTGAGTAATTTCTTGTAGTATTCTCAATATGTTTTGCTCTTTGTTTAAAGATTTGCTTAACCTGTCTTCTAGCTCAAGATGGCTTTTTATATTTTGTTTTCATCTGTGTAGCGAGCTTCTATATTGCTATTAAAGAAACTCTGCAGCCTCATGTGACAATGATTCACCAAGTGACCACCATGTTAACAACTTCTTCAAAAACAATATGACCTGTCAAGCTAATTTCATTCTCAGGTCTTACCATCAGCTGGGATTGTAACAGGGGTCGATTACCTTTTGCATGAATCTTTGACAGATTGGTCATGCCAGATATGGTAAGTTTGTTCAGGCTTAGCTGTCCAATCAGAAACATTCATGCAGAGTGTAACTTAAATGGTGCAAGGCTGTGAAGTACAGAACTGCAAAGAGACTTGCATGCCCTTGTTCATGAGATACTTAAGGTAAACTTACAGGTAAAGTTAGAAATTAAAAAGGAAAATTGTGTGCAAGATTTTATTGCTTGAGAGTATGATTATAGGAGTAAAGATGTCTTATCGCAATTCGATAGAGCTCTGGTGTGACCACACCTGAAGTATTGTGTACAGTGTTGGTCTCCTTACAAAAGGAAGATCATTACCATAGACAAAGTGCAACAGAGGCTCACCAAAATAATTCTTGGGATAGAGGGGTTGTCCCATGAGGAAACATTACATAGATTGGGCCATTAGTTGATAAGATTAGCTTATAAAATGAAGTGATCCTATTTAAACACACCACATTCTTACTGAGATCAGAGTGGAGAATGAGTTTAGTGAGTGTCTTAAACCAGGAAACACAGTATCAGAATAAAGACCAGGCCATTTAGAATCAAGATAAGCAGGAATTTCTTCACTCAGAGGGTGGTGAATCTTTGTAATTCTTTGCTCCACAGAGATGTGGAGGCACAGTTGTTGCGTTCAAGACTGAGGTTGTTAGAATTTTAAACATTGAAAGCAACAAGGAACGTGGAGGTAATACAGAAAGATGGAGTTGAAGTAGAGAACATCAGCCATGATCTCATTGATTGTTGGAGATCTCAATGGCTCATCCCTGCGTTTATCTCTTACGTCTTGAAGTAAGTCAGCGTGGTGAGAATTTTTGGGGGTCGGGTGACTTGAAATTGGTGATGTATCTGCTGCCTCTATCTTTCTGGGTGGTAGTGGCTGCAAGTTTGGAAGGTGCTGTTTAAGGAGACCTGATGTCTTGCTGCAATGCTTCTTGGAAGAAAAGAAGGGAATGAATGCTGAAGGCGGTGAATGGGGTGCCGATCAAGTCGGCTGCCTTGTCCTGGATAGTATTGAACTTCTTTTATGTTGTTAGAGCTGCACCTATCCAGGCAAGCAGAGAGCAACTCCTGACCTATGCTTTCTCGTTGTGAACGGAGTCAGGAGTTAAGTTACTTGTTGCAGAATTCCCAGTTTCTGGGCTGTCCAGTACTTGTATAGCCAGTCCAGTTCAGCTTCTGGGCAATGGTTACCTCCAGGATTTTAATAGTGAGGAATTCATTGATGGCAATGCCTTTGAATTCAAAGAATATGCTTAGATCATCTCTGGTAATTATCCAGTTAACAAATGTCCTGTGATAATAACAACATGAACCAGTGTAAATTCACCAGAGTTGGGTCGTCATTACCAATATTTCGTTTTGAATACAGACAGATCTTACTAAATAGTCAAGAGGTAAGTTTAAAAACTGAAAGAACTGGAATTGCTAGAAATCAGAAACAAAAACAGAAATTGCTGGGAAAACTCAGGAGGTCTGGCAGCATCTTTGGAGTGAAATCAGAGATAATGTTTCAGGTCCAGTGAGCCCTCCTCAAGAGAGGTAAGTTGGTTGGCTTGGCTGAGGCATGGTAAAGAAATCAACAAAAAGAACAGAAGGTCAATGCTTTGCAGTCTTAGAGATTGACCTGCATTATGTTGACTTTATGCTTCTTCTGCTATGAAGACAATTATAGAATCCTATCAAAATTCTGCAATTATGGGTTGAAGGCACAAGTGCTGCTTTAAGTTCCACGAAGGCACTCCTACTCTTTGACTAAGCTATTGGACATCTGATATAATATCATTTTATGTGGTTCAGTGTCAAAGTTGCTTTATGGCAGTACTACAGCTGTTTTATTATGTAAAATGTGCTATATCAGCACGTTATTGTTGAATGGGAAGAGTAACAGAATAGTGCTTAAAAATCCCTCATTTATCGTAAAGTTGAGCCAAGAAAGAAGGCTGTTCCGCTCATTTCATTTTCTTTCTTAAAATAAATTATTAAATTTGTCATGACAACAGAAAGTCCAGTAATTAAGGATTAAGAACCTGAAGGAATTTCCACCATTCATCAATGTTAGCCAACAAGTTGACGCAAATGTAAAATGCATTTCTAAGTTTTAATTCATACAGCAATTTCGTTGAACGTTAATGGATGAAAGAATACATACGAGCTAATGAATTGAAAGCAGATCAATTAGTAATCCAAACAAATAAAAGATAGATGCATTATAACAACTAGGTTCAGAGTGGTGAATCAACTTCCCTCTTTTAAATTCCCTTGTGTCATTCACAGCAAAAAATTTGATTTTTTTTTCACATGCAGATATATCACATTTCAGTTAAAATGTAGTACTGGCCAGAATTAGGGCCCAAATACAAGTTTTTGTTTGTTTTAAGAAAGAAGAATTTTATTACTTACTAACCTGGCAAAAAAAAATGCAACTTAGCATCAAACACACACACACTCAAACAAATACAGCTATAACATTTATAAAGGGCAGAGTTTCTAGTAAGATAGGAAGAACAAGAATTGGCAGTATAAAAAGTTCTTAGAGTATTTGAGTTCCTCAAGTTAAGCCTGTAACCATAGCTGTATAGTGGATGTCTTGTAACCTCAGCAGTATCAGCATTTGTAGAATCCTTGAATTCTGGGCATAAGGATGTTTCTCTGATTGTCAATGTTGCCTTTTGAGATGCTGAGAAAGAAACATAAAGGGAGAGAGAGTCTCTCAGTGTTGCTTAACAATCTATTTCTTTTTCTGTCTGCTGCTTTGCCAAGCAGCTACTGAAACACCGTTCATTTCTGTTTTCCTGAATCTGTCTTGTCTTTCCAAGCTGAAAAGTTCAAACAACCGTCCATGGCCAATATGGACAACATTTCTGACAAGTGTAAATTGAAACAGGAGACGCAAGTTTCCAAATGCCTAACTCAGTTGACTAGTTGATAAAATGGTGATTTCAATTCAGGCAATTTTGTTTATTCCACAATGGTTTCTAGAACTTTCCTCTGTGGTCAGGTGATCACCTTAGTAATTTTAGGTCCACGTTTCTTTCTTTTTCAAAAAAGTCACATTAATCTCAGGAACTAAAATGAAGCAATGGATGCTGAAACTCGTTACTTCATACTTTACTACTATTCTGCCAGCACGTGTTTTATTTGCTGTCAAGCTACGTGTAATCCTCTGTCCTGTTGTAAATACAATAAAATAGATGATTGAGAGGAGAAATCCAAGTATTTGGAGAGAATAAAAGCTGAAGTAGTACAACAAGAGCAGGAACCAAATATTTAGACACCACTCAAATAGTTAATGGTGCAACCAATAGAGGAGAATGTCTGACCAGATCTAAGCATCTAAAAAAGGTTTTGCCCAAAGTTTTTATGAGGAATTCTGTCACTACAATTCGAGAAAAGGCGCTTAGACCTAAATGGAGCAATGGGCTATTTATAAGGAGAGTGGAATTTAAATACAGCACCAGGGAATGACTTCTTTTGTATACTACATACAGCTAAATCTAAACATTGTGTTTATAAATGCATTTATTATTTTGTTCCATGCAATGAGCAGAAGTCTTCACTATTAGTAATGCTGCCTGTTTCCACATGGCTGCTTTATGATATGTATAGCATAGAAAAGGTCAATCAAATGGCATACCCGAGTGATAGCCCCAGTGGGAGTACCAACATTTGATCAAAAGAGGAAGGGATCAATGAAATTGCCTGCAATGGGTTTGACTTCTTTAATCATGACAGCATAGCATAACTGGACCTTTGGATGGATTTTGTACATATTCAGCCCACTCTTTCTAGTCGGTTATTGGGAATGTGATATCTGAGGTTTAGCTTTTCTACCTTAAAGACTGACAACCCAGAGACAGTGTAGCAAACAAAGGGCAAGAGACGAAATTTCCTGGAACATTGGTAACAAGGAGGGAAAGCTGGCAAAGTGGCAGAAGAGGATATCAAGAGGAGTGCAAGGTCTCCCCAGTGTTATGGCATACTGCAAACTACAGATTGTTGGCTGCTTGGCCAACGACTGAGTGACCAATTGAGCTGCTTAAGTGACAAATTAAAGGCCACTCCCTATCTCTGCAGGCATTTTAATCATATCGGTAGGCCTTGCTGTTTGAAAGGAAGACTAAGATCACCCAAGGCAAACCTGGCGAACTTCCAGCAGCAGCAGAGATCTCCTGTATGGGCAGTCTGTGGCCCTCAATGGACACACACACCGACCCAACTCCAACAGCAAAGTCCATCTTTGCAGAAACTGCCTCAACAAGCTGCCATCACCCTATCAGTCGTTTACCTGCCTGGCTCTAGCTTTGATCCTGCACCTACACGGACTGGTACTCTCTTAAGGGGCTTCCCATCCCTGGTGTTGTGGCTTCAGCAATGTCCAGTGATAACAATCACACTGTTGAGCTGCCAGTTCTCTGATTTTGCCAAGACAATTTGGTTTCAGATTGCCATTATCAGCTACCTTTGGCACTGGGTCCCACTGCTGTCTCAACTTGGAAGACAGCGACCACATTTAGCCCTGCGAGTGAGGTGTCATCATTACCTACAGAATGCTGCTCCATGCAGAATGACTCAGACACTGTGACCTTGCCTGCACACCCTCTGCGTTTTTCTGCTACCTCCCAGAAAGTAAACCAAAGAACTCTTTGAGGCAAATTTTTTTGATCATAATATGAGATTGGTAGAGAGCGAGGAGATGTTTAGTTAAGACCACTGGATTTGTCCATGGAAGGCCCAAGTTAGTAAGAATCATCAGCCTTATTTCCATTCTGCTGGTGATCTGCAGAGCCAAGCTGACATCCTGATCCTGCTCACTGATTTTTGGAAGGTGACAATTTAATTGGTTCGTACAATGAGCCAGAGGTGGGGAGAGGTATGCTCAGGAATGTTTCTGTGAGACTAGAGAAACTCTCCTGCTCTATCACAAAAATAAATATATCTTGGCCATTTAGTTAGTGGCCCCTTTGAGCTCTGCAGGTTAAACCTGTATAAATAGGTTGAGTATCTCAATATTGCATTCTCAGCACATTGTTTGATATTGTTTAATTTAATAGTAATCCTGCTTGATTCGAACTGACATCTGCATAGTCCTGGGACAAACAGTAGAGGGCAGAATCGGGGTATTAAGTGCATCACTCCAATTTGAAGTCTGTTACCTCCTCTCCCAGCCCTGGCAATGAAGTTAAATACTGCTGTCATCTGTAAATGTGCAGTATTCTATCGACCAGTAAACCATGTCGCAACAGAGAAAACAATGGCACAACACATTTGTCCTGTGAGCAGGCGGATTGCATCATTCTAACAAGTAACATGTCGAAAACTTGTCAGTTTAGGTGGGAATATCGCTGACATAGGGGCAGAATCCTACAGGGGCCTGAATGATGTAGCTTATGGCAAAATAGGCATCTTGACATTGAGATCTTCTTATGCCAACCCTTTTGCTTTTTAGAAATGATGTGGCAAGATTCTCGCCAGGCAGCAGTAACTTGCAAAAAACAGGGATGAATGTTTGCTAAGAGCACAACTTACCTTATTAACATTAACACTCCCATTTTACCAAACTTGCCAAACAAGTTGGACACTGGGGGAAAGTCAACAAAGAAACCAGATCAAATACTTGGTAGATTCACTCACCGTTTTCTCCACACAACCTCCACGGTGAAAATCAGACATCAGTACTTCAGGGTACACTCCGAAGGCATCAGCCACATCAGACACGTTACCCAATATTTGCCAGCATCTAAGATCTGTCATGGCACATTTCAGAAACACATAGGGAATACTTCTGCACTTCGACGCTGCACCTCAGACTGCATCAGCAACTACCACTGGAATACTGCAGCAAGGACACAGTGCACTCAGGGATGTGCACACAGCTCATGGACTGGACCAGGTTGCATCTCCACACTCTGCTCTTGCTCTCTCCCACAACCCAATGATCTCAATGTGGACTTTACTCGTTTCAAAATCTCCCCTCCCCCGGTCTCATCCCATGACCTATCATCCCTTTCATCCCTGCCTCCTTGACCTGACACAACCTGTCCGTCTTCTCTCTCACCCATCTGCCACTCCCACCTCACTGACCAATCCCCATCACTGCCTATCTGCACTCACCTATCACCATCCCACTTATCTTCCCCAGCCCCACCCCTCTTCTCTCTATTTATTTCTGAGCTCCCTTTCCCCACCCCCATTTCTGAAGAAGGGTCCCGACTCGAAACATCAGCTTTCCTGATCCTCTGATGCTGTCTGGCCTGCTGTGTTCCTCCAGCTCCACAGTGTTATCTCATCCTCTGGTTTCTCACAGCATCCATGTCTTGCCTATTTGTGCTTTGCCTCCTCAGCAGAGATACCAGGCTCATATTACTCTCATCTTGCCACTCCGTTTTGCGCAGACATAAAGACAAGAAGCTTATCATAGATAAGATAGATAACTTATCATAGTTGTTAGCAGTCCTCATTCCAGTCAAGGGGGCTTGCTTTTGCTGCAGTGTACCTGAAACGGTACGTCAGGGACAGCCTCAATATCAGGCCAGGCCCTGTCTGGGGCAGTCAGAGTCAGGATCCTCTGCTTCTAATCGGTGACGAACTGAATGACAGACAGCGCACCACCTGTCTTAACTCAGCTCTATTGTGGGCTGTTTCCTGATGTAATGAGAGGGGGAGTAGGTTTTGTGAAAGATGAAAATGAATAGCACAGCCATTGTTGTTGGTGTACCGGGGGGAGGTATCCCAAACGAGAGAGTAGGCAGTGCAGAGAGTGTGCAGAAATAATGTTGTCAGTAGTTCAGATAGATGGCAGTGAGTGACGGAAGATGTCACAGGCAATAGTGAGAGTGGTAGGGCATGAACTTTGGCAGGAGATGGGTGCAATAGCAGAAATAGAGTGAGTGTCAGATCTTGGAAAATCTCAGCTGACAGATTGGAGAAGGAAATTGACCTTCTTCCTACATTCCTCCAGACAGCTGAGACTGCACTGACCTGGAGGTCAATCACAGACCAGATTGGCACGGTTTGGTGTCATGACCTAACCTGATGTTCTAGCAGAAGAGTAGGTCCCACCTGTACATCGCCCTGTCCACTGTCACCTCCAGATCCCTGCCAACAAAGCAGGGCACCAGCTTTCCCATGTTTGTCATGTCCAGGGCAAATGTCAGGAACTGTGCTGGGCAGCTCTGGACTGAGTGTTTGCCCGGGCGTACAACAGGCTTTTAAACATATCGTGGCTGCAAGAGATACTGGTGAATTCTGGGATATCCAGTCAGTGGCGAGTTGTGCCGTGAGCAGTGCATGGTAAAATGGGGCCAGAATTGGAAATGAGATATTTCATGGGGCTGAGTAGGCAATTAATGAGATGTGTTTGGTAAGATACGGTGAGAAAAACATACAAGGCCTTGCAGCAATAAACCCTCCAGAAACCTCAACACAACTCAGTTTTAGACAAAAGAAAGTTAAATTTAGACAAACTAAGTTAAATTCAGCCCATAGTGGCTGTTTTTTCATGAATCTATCAAGAGTCCCTGGCCTGGATTTTTTTATCATACAGCACCTGAATTTAGACATGAGGACAACCAAGGGATTGGGATAGAGAGTGACACCTTATCGTAAAAATTTTCTTGTGATAGCTCAGCTGTCCAGCTTTCCTGATCCAAATCTGTTACATTTAGTTAAAATCTGATGCAATGTGTTAATCATCACAATGTTTTCCTGTTTTTCACCCATTTCCTACTCCATTATACACTAGGGACCAATATGAAGACAAGAATTAAGTAAAAAGCACCGAATTCAAAAGTGACTTACACAAAATAAAAACAAATGCAAAGTTATCAGGGTTTAAAAGTAATTGATGTAGACAAAATAAAAATGTATAAGGTTTTGGTGTAGATTTGTAACTCGGATTGTGGGTGTTGAGGTCGGTTGGCTCGCCGAGCTGGTTTCTTGTTTCGCAGACGTTTCGTAACCGTGCTTGGTAACATCCTCAGTGCAGCCTCCGATGAAGCATCGGTGTGTTTTCCCACCTGTTTTTTAAACTCTGGGGTCCATTGAGATGGATCGCCTCACTTCTGGTTTTCCTTCGTAGTGGAATGTATCTGGGGTTGAGTTCAATGTGTTTACTAACAGCATGCTTCATGGAGTGCCATGTTTCTAGGAATTCTTGTGCCTGTCTCCACCTAGCCTGTCCCAGGATCTTGGTGTTGTCCCAGTTGAAGTGGTGGTTCTCACCTAAGATAGCTAGTTGGTGTTCATGTGCTCTTGTTGTTAGTTTCCTTCCTGTTTGTCCAATGTAGTGTTTCTTGCAGTCTCTGCAGGGGATCTTGTAGATGACATTGGTCCTGTCCACGGCGGCGAGTGGGTCTTTAGTTCAGGTGAGCAGTTGTCGTAGGGTTGACGTGCACCTGTGTGCCACTCTGATGCCCAGCGGTCGTAGGAGTCTTGTGGTGAGTTCCGACATGTTTCTGATGTAGGGTAGTGTGATGAGTGTGTCAGGGCATGTAGAATCTTTCTGATGCTTTTCATTTCGTATTACATTTCATAAAAATGTCCATTTTTGAGTTCCTTTGAAGAAAAGGATGATGAATATGAGGAAGAGCAAAAGCAGCATCATGTTCACAGCACCTCACACATACTGGTTACTGTGCTAGAGATTATAGAGAAAGGAGTTTGCATGTGGATTATTCCATCAGAGCGTGCAAACAGTTGTGGTTTCCTCCTTTCACAGTAGGTGAGTGATGCCAGCTGTTGGCACTCACCTTGGCCGAGTATGCAGTTCTTGTTTGTGATTCAGAAATGGTGACAGGAAGACACACTCAGACTTGCCTCAGACAGTAACCACTCACAGCATTGCAAGCTGCTCCATTAAAATATTACACCTGACACGTCTCTTCCATCAACAGTATTCCCCAGTACACCTGCCAAGCAGCCTTTGAGCTTCCACTTCCGAGTTGAATGATTGTCATTCTTCCAGCTTTGGTACTTCTTTGCAAACTTTCTGGGCAAACTTTCCTTTCGTAAATAAATGAAGATTTAGAGCAGCTCATTATTAAATCAATCTGTAATTTCACACAGGTGTCTGTGGGCATCCCGCAATGAAAAGGGTTTCAAGTACAAATCTTTTATTGCGTACTTCCTTTATTGGATACAAAATAAATTGACTCTCCTTGCATTTAGATCTGCCCCACCAAAGCTTCCAGGAAAAATCTACACTGTACCTGATAATGACCTATTTTCTGACAGTCCCCTGAACCAAATAGTCAAAAAAATTCTGTAACATGAAAACAACAATTGAATATAAACCAAAAATGACCAACTATGACATATTCCATCCATCATGGGATTCCAATCAAGGTTCTGGTAGTGATAGATTGTCGCTCTTCCAGGTTCTAGGAATCATATTCCAGGATTTTTATCTCCCCCTGTCATAATCTGTTACTGTCGGATGCCCGCTAGATGAGTTTCCAATTTTTCTGCATTTTCCATCGACATGCTGGTCACTTTTTCCTTCATAATTTGAATTCACAGTAAGGCGATTGACAAAATTTGCAATTAATTTTATTTAGAACATCCTGACTGATAGATTGAATGTACGAGATTAATACAAATTCTGGTGAGTAATATGATCCATAATCTAATCCAAAACACACAGTCTACTGCCCACAATTCATTTTCTGTATGTGCCAGAACCCCGAGCATTTTCCACGATAGAACCCAGACACAGTAAAATTATAAATAATTTCATACTTATTTGCTGCAAAGAGAACATTGTATCAAAGTGAAATTAAGTAAAAGCAAATACCTGCTGTGCACAGATCTTCACCAAGCTCTAATCTGTTGTCTTGCCTAATAAGTATTGGTGAAAGAATTCATATTATATCAATTTCTAATCATATATGCCAGCAGTAATCTGCCAGATATGTGTAGTATTTTAAGAGGTCATTCATTCTATTCATAATGAGCAACCAATAGATGTAGAACATAAGGAGATGAGTGCAGCTATGAATCATAATCCACTACTCAATTTTGACCATTTACTTTCTGTAACGTTCATTCTTTTTGTATCAGCTCATATTTCATTCGAGATTGTTCTCGTCTGCGACATTGAACAGCTCACATTGTGTCAAACCGCAGTAAGCACAGACTTAGAAACTTTAAAAGAACAGCTGAATGAGTGACATAAATATGAGCATGAATAGTCATATAAATGTGACACATTTTCTCATACGCCCTGGCAGAAGAATTGCTGAAAGTAAGTTAACCCTTTCTCAGCCAAAGAGTCATGAATGGTATACTACCCAAGCAACCTCCCAAACTCAAGAGAGCTTTCACAAGGCCGGATGGGAAACCCAAATGGGTGGTAGTAAAATACGGTTTCCTGACCTCTGGTTAGAGTTTTACTGTTAAATGCTTAGAATCTTTCAGGATTGTTGGTTTTACCAACTTTAGTGGTCAGGAACCTTTCTTAACCATTCATTATCATATTCATTGACGTCTCTTCCCATTGGATTTACGTTCACTAGTGCAATCTTGTCATACAGAAACAGGAAACTTGCATTTATAAACAGGACTAGATATATGAGGCATAAAGCTAATGACTTCTTCATCCAAGTCCCAGCGAGTAAAATCTTCAGGAACTCAACACCTTCATAATTGATAACACAGTGTGGAACATTATTGTAATTTTGTTCCTAATGAAGTGGGAATGTTTTGTTTTAGTACCAGCTTGTGTTCATATTGATTTGACCATTTTGGTACTGTGGGGCCCCTGGGCAAATTCATTCATAACATTCTGGTCAGAGTTGTCTGAAACTTATTTAAAGAGGAACAGGGCAAAATACCCAACTGAGGGGATCAAAACAAAAAATGAAAAATATGATGGCACAAGCACTCTTACTGCAGAATAAAGATGAACATGCTCCACCACCTCCTAATGCCAACATTCCAACCGTATCCCATAAGGCACCTAAGACTCATCAGCATTGTTGGTGATGGTGCTTGAAGTGCTGGTGGTGTCGATGATGATGTTGATAGTAGTGGTGATGGTGATGCTAGTGATGTTGGTGCTAGTGATAGAGATGGTTGTGGTGGTGCTAGTGATGGTGGTAGCACTGGTAATAGTGGTGGTGTCAGTGATGGTGGTTCTGGTGGTAGTCATGCTATTCATGGCAGTGATTAAGTTGCTGATGGTAGTGATGGTGGTAATAGTAATGGAGACGGGGAGGTTAATCCAGCACATGCAGCTATGCAGCAGTCCATGTATTTGCAAGTTAAGGACATGGGGATGAAACCATTCTGCCAGGTCTGCATTCCAAGGTTGTATAGCTATCACAATGGTGAATGAGAACCACCAAAAGCCAGATTGAACAAATTGTTGTGTGCAGGAAGAACAAAGATCTTACTCATGGCAGAATGCAGAAGAGGAAAACCAGCCGTGGGTCATGGACAATATACCTCAGTGGAGAGAGGTGGCTGTAGGGCAGGTTTTCACCTGAGACATGGACAGCCTGATAATTGTCAAAGGATACATTGACTATGTTGAGATCCCAAAAGGAAAACAAGTATATAATTCCAGACATTTCTTCACCTATCAGTACTTCTCCAAATATTTGACTTACTTAATTCAGCAACTGTAGTATGTTGCTGAGGTTCCAAAACAAGACAACGAGAATAACAACGAGTAATACCAACAAAACCATCGAGATGAGGTTCAAGGGGCTCTAGCCATAGACAATCAGGAGTTCCAAGATCTTCAGTGCTATCAGGTAGCGTGCCAAGAGAGGGTCTACTGAAGGTGTTGCAGCATTTTATATATATATATTAATGGGATGCAGCTAGACCAGCATTTCATGAGGCAAAATAATGCCAAATGTTAGTCTTGCAAACAAATGGTTCACAATAAATTGCTCAGCTTTGGAAAAGAAAGGTTTGCTTTTTTATATCATAAAGGTATCAAGGAATGGGAGCAATTCAGGTGCTTAGGTTTCCTGATCACTATCCCTTTATGAGTGGTCCATCGGCATTAAAACATGAGAACAACATAATCCAAACTAATGCGTCAATAACACCATTATTTCTGGAAAAGGAATGTTGTGGAATATTTGTACATCCCTCTTGTTCTATTGTTATAAAGTGCTAAGAAATATAGAAGGGATTGTTTGAATTTATTTTTCCTGCAGAAAATGACAATGAACAGAAGCTTCTACAATCCAGTGATGAGAAGTGATTGTGTATCGCAGCAATATTAGGATCTGTTTCTGTTTCTGTTCTTCCCATACAAAATTATACTCATGATATTACCATAATTAGAGTGGTTGCTTTCACTGTACAATATATAATTTTACCATTGATTGTTTTGCTTGATATTTTAGGTAGTAATTAAGTGATGTGATTTCTCTCCAGGCTACTTCCACTTTATTTATGGAGAGCAGATCACAATTTAAATTGAAATCACAGACATGTAACTTGCAAGTCATCGAAAAACTGTGTGCTTCACCAATATTTCCATGGCAACCACAGATGAATGTGCACTGTGCAAGGTGGCCTTTTCTTTTTAAGAAATTAATATTTGACTTTGCTTTAAATTGCATTGTTTCATTTAGAAATATAACATAACTGGTTAACCTGCCACTTTTTAATGTTACATCAGCCTTTTTAAATGCCAATTTAAATAACAATTTGTAAATATGAAAGCTTAAGTTACCTCAAAAAACTGCAGCTGCATTTATCCTGGAGTCGGCACTAGCAGTGTACAGGCTACTGAACTCAGGGCTCATCAATTTCCGTCTGCTTCTCTTTTCTCTTTTTCCCTTTTTATTTTTGCTTTGGTTTTAAAATCTTTTTTCTTGAAAATCTTTTCTCTTACCTTTTCATGTCAGTTTCAGAGGCATTAGCGAGAGTGGGCCCTGCACGGGACAGTGGATGAAGATGGCAGTGCAGGCCAGGGGGGTGGCAAGGCCGAGTCAATGTTGAAAGAGGAGGGGTCCAGTGGCAGCAGCAGCAACACTAGGATGAGGTCTCCCAGCAAGTGAAGGGCAGGGCCCAGGCTTAATCCCCTGGTCCAGACTCACAGGCTGAGCTGAGGCTCCAGGTCTGCAGCTAGGCTCCGGGCACCTGATGGCAGAGGCAGCGATGGTGGCGAGTTTGGTCCCCGTGCAGTACCCTGTGGCACCAGTGGCAGCTGCATCAGCGAGGTCAGCCCAGCGTGAACTCATGGCAGCAGCGTTGGGTAGAAGCCACACGGTGCCAGGGAATGGCAGCTCTTTGTTTCAGTGGCACGGCAAAGCGCGGATGCAGCAATGTCATTTGTTTAGCAGCAGGGACTTGAGGAACTGGGGTGGAGGATCCCGGCTCCAGGCCCATGGCTGAGCTAGAAGTGGGAGCTGTTCCAAAGAGCCCCTAACTTTATTGAGATAAGACTATAAGGTGAACCTTCTGAAGAAGGGGTCCCAACCCGAAATGTCAGCTTTCCTATTCCTCTGATGCTGCCTGGCCTGCTGTGTTCCTCCAGCTCCACACTGTGTTATCTCTGACTCCAGCAGCGGCAGTTCTTGCTGTCTCATAAGGTGAACTTTATTGTTTTATTGTTCTGGCTTTATATTCTGCATTTTGGTTTATTTTCTGTGCTTCGCTGGAGAGTGGCGACATGAAACAACACTTTTCATTGTATTTGTAATAAATACATGTGGTTACAACTAAATCAAATCAAAAAATAATCTTCAAGCAGAATAATTCCTTAGACCAGGGAGTCAGGTTTCCAAGCTTGTTGGCTGTCCATTAGAAATTTGCATGAAACAGAATCTAGTATTCTTGACTTTAAAGAAGCTGAGATTGCAATCTTTCCATTGAGGAAAGTGAAAAACTTGGAACAGTGTATGCATTAAGTAGAGCAGTGCCAGAGATTTCAGTCTTCAGTGATCATTTTTTGGAGGTGTTAACTGCTAGATACCTGGTCAAATAAGATGGCCGTTGTTCAGCACTTAAGGACTGACAGCTATACAATCCCCAACGAAAGCTGCAAGGAAGGAAGCTGTAGATTGAGCGAAGGAAGTTTTTCAGGATAGCCAGAGCTATAAATCAATTAAGGAAAATCTCTCGGAAACGTAAAGTGCCAATGTAAGCTTTGAATGTCACGCATACTTCATTTTCTTAAGTATATGGAGCAAAAGTAAGTTTTGACATCTTTAGAAAGATGAGGGAAAGAAATATGCACACTCAATTGTCTGCATTCCTGCAAGGTAATTCAACAGAAGCTGAATTGCATATTTGGAGTGATGGATTATTGTACTATACACAGAATACCTCACTAACCACCTGTGAAGAGTATAGTCAGAAAATAAAATTTGTCAGCAAAGGCAAGAAGGCCTGGCACTGGGAAAGAAGCTGATGGGACATCGTGCTGCCTTTTGAACTGCAAGGATCTGCAAAAATGTACTCTGCTTACAGGTCAAGGTTACAGACAAACATCAGAAACATCATCCTGAAGCTGACATCGAGCAGATAGTTAGTGCTATTTTCGACAATAACGTTGTTTGAAATATAACTTGTAAGGTGAAAACACAGTACTACAACCAAACATGTATTCTATATCTGACTCCCTGTCTAAATTCACAGCAAGAATTACATTATCAAGACAACTGTAAGCCAGATGTCGAAAATGTCACACTTTCCTCAGCAGCCATAATAAATTACAGTATTTCCCACCAGGAGTGAGGAGGAAAAAGTGGAAGCAGTCAGAGAGGTTTAAGAGAAGTCTGATCATTCCAGTGGAGGGCTTTTACAATGTCCCTTGTGATTTCATCAAGGAACGGTACAGCCATTATCAGAAAACACACAGCAACGGACCTTCCACATGATGGCAGTCGTGTGGAAGGAGATTACACAAATACAAGTAAAAATGTACAGGGCACCTTCATGGCCATCTGCTAGAGAACCGTAAACTAAACTGAGCTCAATCAGATTAACATGTGTTTACATGCTGGTTTAAGAAGAAAGTCATTGGATTTGAAAGGTTAACTAATTCACTCTCCACAGGTGATGCCAGGCCTGCTGATTTTCTGCAGCATTTTCTGTTTTTATTTCAGATTTCTGACATCCACAGCAGTTTACCTTTAGTTTTATGAAGGCTGTGACTGAATAAATGCCATGAGCAGTTTCTGGGAGCTGTACACAGAGAAGCACCACGCCCAACAACAATACAAACTGATGGACGTTTATTTACAATTCACACTACTTACAAAGACGTGATTCAGCAGGACTTCACCAGGACCTTCTTCATTCAAGTCTCAGTTCCATTTGCTTTGACATCACTGAGGATACAGTCTAGCTATTCATATATAACTATTAACTCCGAATACTATACACTCCACCAAGTTTGCGCGACCAATGTTCTAATTGCATTTTCATCCCACTCCTACTCCCTTCGCCTATAGTATCTTATTGAGGATTTTGAGGAGGACTGATGTCTAGTCTTCTTTTTGGAAGACACAGAGGTCATGGACTGAGATCTCTGCTTCTGAATCTCTGTCGAGAGATCTTGAACAAAGATTCTCATTTTCTCTGCTTTCTTACTCTTCTACTTGGTTGCACCGTGGGGAACGGTTATGTTAATAGTTGCTCTCGCTTTAAAAAATGAAGATCAATCAGCTCCCGTGAAGAATTGTACAGTTGTATCTTCCACTGCTACAACAAAGGAGAAATAAAGCAATGGTTCATTCATAAAAGCACAGGTGAATGAAGTGAGGAACAAGGAATGTTCTGATGAAGGAACAAAGATGTTCTTGCTAATCTGATAGGAATTTCTCTTTCTGTAGGTAATGGTGCTATTTCCACAGTCTCTTCAGCTTGAGGCTTCTCCTCTCCAGACAATGGTATCTCAGGAACTCCAGCAGTAAGTAGGATTTCACCATCAACAATGAAATTTTCAAATAACCTGGGGAGATCTTTTTGGACACCTGAAGCAGGATTTGGATTCATAGGAAGTTCCTCAATAGTACATACATCTCCAGACTTGTTTGAAAACTCAGAATATTCTTTTAAATTTGCATCACAGGTCGACAGGGTGGTTAATGCAGCAGAAAGAATGCTTGCCTTCTTTGCTCAGATCTTTGAGTATAGGAGTCGGGATGTCATGTTGAGGTTGTACACTGTCATCAATTGTTTTCTCTAGAACAGCTATAGGTAACGTCACCACACTCCCAAAGGACCATAGGGTTGCATACTCATTAGATAAAGATGACTGGTCATGGGTTTAACCTGAGGGTCACCACACCTCAGGCGAGGGGTGGGCTTGAGTAGGTGAGACCTTCATGGTGGCCTTAGAAAGTATTGGAATTGAACCCGTTAAATTGGTTACAAGAAGCACAGGTAGTTTCTGCACTTCTACACATTAAGGAGTTTCTGTATCAGATTGCGGATGCTGTTGCTGCATGGCATTGGCGACTTCAGTGGAATTAAACATTTTACCTCTTTATCATCTTTGGTGGCAACATCAATTCCATCCACTCTTTAATGAGATTATTGTACAATATGTCATTTCACAGCTTGTCACCCTCATCCTTTGTTGCCTCTCTTCTGCTCTGAAAAATGAAAAGAAAAAATGAATGTGTAAAAGTTAAGATATACAGGAGGCAGAGTTAGTAAATTTGCAGATGTTACCAAAATTGTTGGCATAATGGACACTGAAGAAGGTTTTCTAAGATTACAAAGAGATCTTGACCAATTGGGTCAATGGGCTGAGGAGTGGCTGATGGAGCTTAATTTGGATAAATGCAAAATATTGCATTTCGGTAAAACTAACAAGGGCAGGACTTATACAATTAATGGTAGGGTCCCAGATATTGTTATAGAATAGAGACCTAGGGGTTCAAGTATTTAATTATTTTAAATTTACATCACACCTCAACAGGGTGGTTAATGCAGCATTAAGCATGCTTGCCTTCATTGCTCAGATCTTTGAGTATAGGAGTTGGAATGTCATGTTGAGGTTGTACAGGACATTTTTTTTCTGGAGTACTGTGTGCAGTTCTTGTCGCCCAGTTGTAGGAAAAATATTATTAAACTGGAGAGGGCTCAGAAAAGATTTACCAGGATGTTGCTGGGAATGGAGGGTTTGAGTTATAAAAATAGGCTGGGGCATTTTTTTGACTGAAGTGTAGGAGGTTGAGGGGTAACCTTATAGAGATATACAAAATCATGTGGGGCATAGATATGGTCAACAGCAAGGTGGAGGATTTCAAAACTAGGGGGCATATTTTTAATTTGAGATGAGATTTATAAAGGACATGAGGGTCAACATTTTCATACAGAGAGTAGTTAGTGTATGGAATGATCTGCCAGAATAAGGCACGGTTACAACGTTTAAAAGACATTTGGATAAACACATGAATAAGAAAGGTTTGGAGGGATATGGGCCAAATTCAGGCAGGTGAGATTAGTTTCGTTTGGGAACGTAGTCGACATAGATGAGTTGGACTGAAGGATCTGTTGCAATGCTGTGTGACTCTATGACAATAATCTAGCTGAGGTCTATCTAGTGCCCTCTAAAGGTTCAGCATAACCTCTATGCTCTTGTATTCCAGGGCCCTATTAATGAAGCCAGAATACTATATACTTTATGAACAACTCTCTCTCGATTTCCTGCCACCTTTAATGATTTACATATATACCCAAGTCTCTTTGCTCCTGCATACCCTTTAAAATATCTCTCTTTATTTTGTATTGCCTGTCCATATTATAGAATCTTCAGGTAAGTTGGAGAGGGGTGGAAAAGAGGAGGTGGTGTTGCAATATTGATCAAGAAGTGAATTACTGAAATAAGTAGGGATGATATCTTAGATAACAAGGTGTAGAGCTGGATGAACACAGCAGGCCAAGCAGCAGAGATCTTGGATGGTTCCTCAATCAAAGCCAAATGGAGAGATCTTAACAAAAAGGGGTCAATTACAATCTCAAACCTTCAAAACAATCAGGAAAAGACAGAAGTGTAGACGAGTATGCAAATTTCAGAAAAATGTAAAAATTGTGTCATAATAAGTTGGGAATTTTAACTGCCAAATGTTATCTGGGATAAACAAAGTGTGAAAAGCTTAGAGGTGCAAAATTATTTTAAATGCGTCTGGGAGAACTTTTTAAACATGCATGTTGAAAGTCCTACAAGAGTGGGGATAGTACTGGACTAATTTTAGGAAATGAATCCAGGCGAGCGTTGGAAGTGTCAGGGGAGGAGCATTTCAGTAACAGTGAGAACATTGCAGTTAAATTTACTTTAGTCATCGAATCGGACAAAAATAGACTAGAACTTAGGTCAGACCAATTTTAGTATGATAGGACTTGATCAAAGCAAAACGGGAGGTGCTACTTTTAGAAAAAATCTGCATTGATGTCTTTCAAAGAGGAAACAGTGACAGTACAGGTCAAACATGTTCCTGTAAAGTTGAAAGGTGGAACAAACAAGTCCAGAGAACACTGGATGCTGAGGAATGCACGGATGGAATAAGGAAAGAAAAGGGAAGTTTATGGTAAAGACCAAGTTTTTAAAGCACCAGAAGTTTGAGAGGCATATAGCAAGTGTAGGAGATTGCCAAAAAAAAAAAGAAATTAGGAGACCAAAGAGAAGGCATGAGAAAAACATTGGCAAGTAAAATGAAGGAAAATCCAAAGCCCAAGTATATTAGGGCAAGAGGATAACAAGCAAAAGAGTAGGGCTCATTAGAAACCAAAGGAGCAAATTACGTCAACTCAAATGATGTAGGTGAGGTTTTAAATGAATTCTTTGCATGGGTATTCACTGTAAAGAATGACAAATTAGGTATTGAATTCAGGAAGAAGGACCATGATAGACTTGAACAAATTACAATTGAGAGGAATGAGCTAGTAGCAATTTTAGTAGGCTTAAGATTGGGTAAACGCTCAGGCCCAGATGAAATGTATCCCAAGCTGCTGTTGGAGACAAGGGAGGAGTTATAGGGGCTCTGACACTAGTTTTCAAATCCTCAGCGGCCACAGGAGAGATACTAGTGGATTAAGGATAGCTAATGTGGTATCATTATTCAAGAGAGCAGTAAGAAATAAACCAGGGAACGAACAGTCAGTGAGTCCAACATCTGAAGAGGATAATGTGTGGAAAACATCTTGGGGGACAGAATTAATCTCCACTTGAAGAGGCAAGGACTAATCCAGGATTGTCAGCATGATTTTGTCGATGGGATGTCAGGTTTGATTATGTTTTTCAAGGAGCTGATGATGTAAAGATAAAGGCAATGCAGTTCATGCAGTCTACACGGGAGTCATATGGCTTTTGAAGAGGTGTCATATAGGAGATGGGTCAAGAAGGTAAGAGTCCATGAGATCCAGGCAGTCTGGCAAATTGAATCCAAAATTAGCTTAGCGGCAGGAGAAAAGTCTGTATCTGGTGGTGTACTATAGGATTTGGTGCTGTGTCCTTTGACTACTGTTTCTGATGATAATTGCTGCACCAGTGGGCACCATGTCTTCAATTGTCTCAGCCCCGAGCTCTGAAATTCCCTCCTTACATCAGTCTGTTCCTGGGACGATGAGGGGTGACCTTGTGGAGGTTTCGAAAATGATGAGGGGCATGGATAGAGTGAATAGCCAAGGTCTTTTTCCTCAGGTAGGGGAGCCCAAATCTAGAGGGCATAGGTTTAAGGTGAGAGGGGAAAGATTTAAAAGGGACACGAAGGGTAACGTTTTAGAGCAGAGGATGGTGCATGTATAGAATGAGCTGCCAGAGGAAGTGGTTGAGGCAAGCACAAATACAACATTTAAAAGGCATCTGGACATGTATATAAATAGGAAGGATTTAGAGGGATATGGGCCAAATGCTGGCAAATGGGACTAGGTCGGAGTGGGATGTCTGGTCAGCGCGGATGAGTTGGACAGTTTCCATACTGTCTGACTGTGACTTTCTCCTTTAAGATGCTTCTTGAAACCTAGCTTCCTCACCAGGTGTTTGGTCATTGGACTGACCAGACTTAAAATCTGCAAAGGATCTCGGCGGCACAGATGGATTTATTTTGCTCTTATGGAGGATCTTGGGATGTTTCATTATGTTGAAGACACTATACGAATGTATGTTGCTGTTAGTGTCTGAGCTGATGTCCCATTATAGCGGGAAGACGGCTCTCCATAAAAGTCCAAAACGCAGAAATACCAACACAACTTCACCATGGGAACAAACCTTACGGCTGGGAACTTTCTCTCAGCCACTTCTGATCTCTCACTGCAACTTTACTGAAAAAGCAGAGATGTAGAGCAACTTCAAGAAAATGTCAGACACATGTTCAATTATGAAATGATTTAAATTTTGAGAATAAAAATTAAAGTGCATTCTAGTCAGTAACTAATTTCTAAACTATTTTTATTAATAAATCATCACTTTTGCAGTCTTATCTCAGTTCTCCAAGAAAGCATTAATTTTCTGACTTCATACTGCCACGTGGATTATCTCATTTGCCTTGGGCATCGATCAAAGTGTCAGGAAAGCACAGTTTTTGATCTTATGGGTTAGAGATTGTCGTCAGTGCTTGTCCAAAAATCAGGCAAGTCTCCATGTTCTTAGCTCAATGCTTCAAATCATCAGAAACACATTTGGCTTATGATGAATTGAGTGGTTTTTCAACAACTATTATGCAAAAAAAGTATTCATTTAAAATACGGCCGATTCCAGTTCTATTAGCTGCTGCAAATTAAATAGTACAAATTGACAAAAAAAATTGTCTTAAAGCAAAGCTATAAAACTCAAGTAGTGACATAGTATGGTACACAATTTGAACACAGCTTGAAATTTTAAAAAACGACATTTGGTAATGTCCCAACCTTAATTAAATACTAACATTTAAGGAGATGTCTCAGTGATTAATTGACATCAGAATTACTCAAACACAAGAATATTTGAGTTAATTTTGCTACTAAATAGTGTCCAAACAGAGATTATGGGAGAATTGTTTTTTTAAGATGTAAATAATTTATTATAACTAATTCTTTGCTGCCTCATTCGATCTGATATCAGAAAACAACCTATGACTGTACACAGACAACACAGTGTGGAGCTGGAGGAGCACAGCAGGCCAGACAGCATCAGGGGAGTGGGCAAGTTGACATTTCAGGTCAGGACCCTTCTTCAGAAAGAAGGCTCCTCTGATGCTGCCTGTCCTGCTGCATTCCTCCAGCTCCACACTGTGTTGTCTCTGACTCCAGCATCTATAGTTCTTGCTATCTCTGAGATTGTGCACATTGTGGCTCAAAAGCTGAATGGTTAAAGCCACATCTGTAGCTGTCAGCACTCTTCAAGCAACATCCAGATTCCTTTTTTAATGAGCTGATTAGCTCTCTGTGTAGTTTCCACCCCAGGCAAGCAGGAATTCAAAAGTTACGCTGCCTTCCAATGATGTTATTCCTAACCTAACTACATTTTAACTGTAATCTGAGGATGTTTCGCCCATTCTTAGACATGCCAGCAAAACCTAGCACATGAATTCTCGACGTGAATTCTCAGTGTGGATTAGGTGGGCCAGTTGCCCATTCTGTAGGAAACCAGAAAGGCAACCCATTGCTCAAATATTAATGAGGCCTGGGAGTTAAAATGTCCCAGATGTCACCACCAACATAATACTCTGATCACTTATTATGCCTCCTATACACATGATCGATTTAAAGACATGACTTTAGCTGTGATGCTAGGTTTCAAGGCAAAGACTTACACTTAGGAAGTTATAAGTATATTTGTGGGAACATCCAAAAATTATTATTGGTCACAGCTGATTTAAAACCAGCAGCTGAACAAGAATGTCACATTTTAGTCAAGTAGTAATCAAAAAACAAAGTTGCTGGAAAAGCTCAGCAGGTCCGGCAGCATCTGTGAAG
>JAHRHZ010000046.1:31917939-31943595 GCA_024137785.1 Ginglymostoma cirratum
AAACCTTCATTTCTGATGAAGGGTTTAGGCCCGAAACGTCAAGTTTTCCTGCTCCTATGATGCTGCTTGACCTGCTGTGTTCATCCAGCCCCATGCTTGTTATCTCGTATCAATTATGTGCCTTGTTAGACTTGGCGAAGGAAACGTAAGAGTTTTGTCTCCATGAAGCCACCCACCCAGCTCCCAGCAGTCCAAGCAAGGGTTCTTCAACCCAACTGGTAACTGCTCGTGCCTTCCCCAATTTAGAATAATTATTTATTCTGACAGTTCCAAGGCTGCTTTCTATTTCGAGGGATTGCTGTGGCCCCTGACCTGCCTCAATAACATCCAAGTGGTCCAGCTGCATTCGGAACCTGCTCATCCCAGGAAAGGTACAGGTGATTAATTCAGAGGCGTCCGAAGGATAAGTAGCTGCTCCCAGTCTGGCTCTTGACAAAGGTGAGCTCGAAACACTCTTTTGGTCCCAAAGCTTGCGAATAATCTGCTCTTTGAGACTGCAAAGTAAAGCATGAATAACTGTAGCTGAAACTTCACAAACAGGCAGTGCACATCATGACGGGGATTTTCCGAGGGGCGGTGATCCCACACATTCGGACTCCTTTCTTATGAGAGAAATGAGCTCTGCATTTCTGAGAGGAGATGCCACTCAGATATCCTTCAGAAATGCAGAACCGTACTTCTATTCTGACTGTTCCTTCATCACGCCGAACTGTCAGAGAAGGCAAAGCGGTCTCCTTTTCACAGGGGTCAGTTGCCGTATCCTGACATTAAAAGACCCTTACCGGCACACAAGTACATTCATCAGGGCTCTTATAGAAGGCCGGGGTTGAAGTCGCACGCTTGCTTGTGCACCCTGACAGGATCCTGTGGGTGCTTCTTTAGAGGTGGATATGCACCTGAGGATTTTCAACACTGGCCTCCTTGAGCTAAAAGTTTGTTGGGTGTTGCTGGTGCCTGCATGACAGAAGACAGAGAATTAGTTGTCTAAGAGGGGCAAAAGATTGTGCACATTGGGATTGAGTTAGCAGTGATTCCAATAGGAGAGCAACGCAGCACAGCATAGTGCAGCATAGGCTTGGTTGGCTACTGGCGGCTCCTTTCTCCACAAGTGGTCATGCTCTTCTCCCACAAGATCCAGCACTTTCTCTTCATAAGGAGTGAGGAACAGGATGTCTGTCATCACCAGATCCACACACCCCCAACCCATGCCCAACCCTCCCACCTCTAACTCCACCAGTCTTAGCCCTGTCAGCTCAGTTGCTCTGTCATGAGACAAGGGAAATGATTGAGTATGAGGGAAGTTGATGGAAGGTCAGCAAGTGGTGATGCAGGAGAGGTGGTGACGTTTCACCAGTGATTGGGAAGAAAGTACACAGAGAGGGAACCTTTGGTGGTTTGGAAAGATGAGGTGGATGAAAGCCATTGAATGAGAATTGTACTCCATGAGTCTTGGTAAGACATGTACGAAACAGCAGAATTAGAGCGAGTGGTGACCCTAGCAGAAAGAAGATGGTGGCACTTTCTCTTGCAGTGTATGTCAATTCAATTACCTTATTCCTGCACACCAGGCATCCTGCTTCACCTGAAACATAGTACTCACCCTGGGCTGCAATGTATGCCAAGGCTGGCACGGTCTGGTAGAGCAGTTTCCTTTGACAGTCAGCAAGAAAGAAGATACTCTCCTCTGCTCCATCCTGTCCACAAGAACCATCAGGACCCCATCTGTGAAGCAGAGAGTGAGCTTTGCTTTCCTCTGGCCTTGTCCTTGGTGATGATGTTCAAACAGCACAATGTGAGAGACAGTTCTTGGCTTGAAGCATCTCAACTGGTGTGCAGCCAGACCTTAAATATGGCAGTGACAGTGCGAACGCTGGAAATCCTTCAACCTCTCCTCCTTCTTTTTGGCTCCTAAGAGCCCAGTTGCACAATTAGTGAGGTCACTAGCAAAAGATTGTATGAGAAAATACATGCCAAGCGATGGCAGACCCAGGTGCAATGAATGTTATTCAAAAGAAAGGTTCAACTGAAAATGGGAATATTCCACCCAAGGTATTTTAAGCATAAGTTGCTTCAGGTCAATGAGTCTTTTAAATTTTAGTACTTAATCAGTTTGAAGTTTTCCACAGCAAATGATTCAATGATTTGCCATGTCATAATGAAAAGATTTGGAATTCACAACTTAGATAGGGAACTTAATTCAGGGAATTTTCCATTGGAAGACATTCATACAAAGGTTAACGGACTCATTACAGACTTTTCTCATTGTACATGCATCATTTTCAGAACTTTATGCTTCACAACCTCTATCTAATTTGAAAAGAACAAATTAAATTAGCATAAACATGCATTTAATCCAGTTAACATATAACTGAAAAGGGATAATTATTACTACATGGGTCTTACACATTTGCTGAAAGCAAATGGTTGAAAAGGTTCAGTTTTCAACTTAATGCGTGTATTTGTTGAGACAGGAAATGGTTCTCCAGAATTGTAATTGTTCTACCATGGTGATCTATTTGATGCGCCTCTCCATTCTTTGTGGAGATAACATATATACACTCTAAGAATTGCTAATGCAGTTACCGTTAGACTTCCATTTCACCACATTGCAAGTTACAGTATATTTTAAAATCACATTTCATCTGATACCTGGTAGGATGGCATCCAGTGGAAGAGGCACTCTCACAATTCCGAAAGCATAACTCCAACGCAGTCGCAAAACTTGTTTCAGAGTATTCTGGATAGTCTCTGTACAAAACCACTATCGTTTTGAGAAATTATCTGTTTCACTTTCAAAACATTTAAAGTTTTTAAACTGCAGATTTCTGACCCAATCATAAGAATTCAATTCAGACAGAACAATACAGTAGAGACAAAGTAGTACCTGGATTGAACTGTTTTATCACGCAGAACCTGTATGAGGGTCTGGATGTCTTAAAACAATGGTACAGGAGATTGGTGAGAACGTAAGTGGAGTACTGTGCATAGTTTTGGCCTCCTTATTCAAGGAGGGATATATTAGTATTGGAAGCAGTTCAGAGAAGGTTCATGTGACTGATTCTTGGGAATGTAAAGGTTGTTTTATGAGTAAAAGTTGAGCAGGTCTCATTAGTGTTTAGAAAGTTGAGAACTGATCTAATTGAATCATTGAAGATTCTAAGGAAACTTGATATGATGCTGTGAGGATATCACCTCTCATGTGGGAACATAGAACTGGCAGTGGTGGAAGTGGGGTGGAAATCAGGTTGCATATGAGTGGTTCCCATTTAAGATGGAGAGGAGTAGGAATTCTATCTCGGTAGGCTACTACTCTTGGAAGTCTCTTCCACAGAGAGCAAATGAGACTGTATTATCCAATATACTCAAGGCTGAGTTACACAGATTGTTGATTGACACAGGAGCTGAGGTCTATGGGAAACAGCCATGATCAGATCAGTCACAATCTCATTGACTGGTGAAGGGACAAATGGTTTATTCCTAAACCTATTTCTAATTACCTTACCAATTTCAGCTCAATAATTTTTGCAAACCCAATTTTGCATGGCATTGTCAATCTATTTATTTGAAAAATCAGTGCGCACTTAACTTTAATGTTGCACTAAGTTATAATACCTGATATTATTATTTGAGGAAATGTGTCTACTTAAGAGTTCATGACGACAGTAATGGCTTAAAATTCTATACTATATCAGGCGAACATTCAATGGCAGCTAGCCAAATCTCTTCTTTCAACAGATTTCTATTTTCTCAGGCAAACTAGAAAATATTACCATATATCTCCTTCTGAAAACTGCTCACTAAATATTTCAGTACATTTCCAGTGGGTCTCCGTCTGTTTGCGTATGAATCTTTTCTCTTTGTAATGTGTTCAGTTTGTCAACAGCTATAAAGGCTGCTATTTAAATCTCTGGAGGCTTGAAGGAAACCAAATGCTCAACATATTAGTTATTTTTTTCATTTGCACTGAAGGGAAATATTACTGCATAGAGTAACATTTAGTGCACATTTAAACCAGCAAGGAGAGTTCTGCTTGTCAGATTTAGCAAAGAAGCTTCCATTGTTTGTACTCAAGGGTATCAGCAAATATGCTTTCTTTTCACTTTTCTAATTAGTGGCTGAAATAACTCTCTGGGTTGTTGTTACGACCTTAGTTGGCACAATAAAATGTTATTTCTGCCTTATAAATCAATGCCTTCACATATTCCCCAACCACTTCGCCGCCTGTCAGGTTTTCTCTGTAATTCTTTTATGTACCCTAAGAGATCCTGAGAGCCAACGTGCAGCTTTGAAATGTGATGTTCAATTCATGTGGCTGGGTCTATTGTGAATTACTATATCCCATTAGATGAACTGGAGGAAAAATTATGTCAAGTACTGAGTTTTGTTTCTGCTCTGATCATTTGTCGTTTTTTTGGTGGAACTTCCACAATGCTTTACACGTATACAACAACCTAACTTCTCCCAGCAATGTGCTATATTGAATATTTGAATATATGATTGCTCAAATTAGGGGAAAAGGTCGAAGTAATTTTCTCTGGTATTCCTAAAAAAATGACTTAATTTTTGTATTCAAAGGGATACTTAAGTTAGAAAATAATATAAACACTAATTTCTTGTAAAAGCTTTTTGTTTGGTATGACCTGGCTATTCTTTATGTGACGTGGTTGAAAAATCTATCCATTTTCAGACGTGCAAATGGCAGAATAGAACGAAGAAGTTAAAAGATCCTCCCCGGATGGATCACAAATGACACAAAATTGTACAAGAGCTAAAGACGATCCTGTCTCAAACCAGAGTGGTTATGACTGCCCCATAATCGATGCCTCTGGAATAAAGTCCGATGCTAAAGCGATTTCCCACAAATAGGGTATCATGTCTCTTAGTGCAATTGGTTTCGTTGTTTGAAGGACAAAATTTCACACTTTTATTTGTGCTTGCATGATTTTATTATTGATCTTTTTGGGGCATTAAAATGGAAAGTGACACAACAGAGCTGAATAGTTGAGTTGAGACATATTTATCTACCCATGATCAGCAGCAATAGCTGTCTTCTCTGATGGTTCATTTTCTTCATAAGGCTAGTAAATAAGATGTTAAAATCATGTGACAATGATTCCTTTTATGTGAGTAAATTTGGCTGCCTGATTTTGAGGTAGTTATTCTTTTAACGTAAATTTGGTATGCAGGCCAAGTACAATTGTTTGCTTTACAATTGATGAGCTTGTAAACCAGTTAAAACGTCACTACTCCTTTTCACTTGCTTACCAGTGCTGGATTGTAATGACGACCCTAATTTCAATGTTGCTTACGCAATAATGAAGGAAAATAAAACAGATGACATATTTATTTTATCAACAATCCCATTGTAATATAATAACCAAATGTTGGGAGACAGGTACGGTACAAATTCTGTCCTGATACAATCCTAAATATAGGCACTGAGGGACAGAGAGAGAGTTTCTCATTATCTGTTATCAGAATTCTCATATTGAAAACTTCTCATGACAACTTGATTTCTTTCCAGTTTAAATTTAGGTGAATAAAAACGTACACACAAAACACAAAATAAAAATCATCACTGATATTACTCACATCTAATCCAGATTCATTACTGTTATTTCAGTTGGTGAGTATATTGTAAATACCACAAGTAAAACTATTTTTATGATATAATGGTGCTATTCTTCCAAATAAGGTTGGATAATTTACAGTTACATGTGGTTAATGAAGATTAACATTTTAATTCTTCTTAATCGGCCAAGGGTGCCTTGGGATAGTGGGAGGGTTGGATTTTCAAATAAATTTATTCTCTTCAACTAAGTAAAACAACCTCAATATAGCTTAATATCTCGGGGTGAAAGAGTGCACAGACAGGAATGTTGAAGTATTTTAATACCCCACTGTATTTATCTCCTGCAGTGTGAATATCCATCCCACATGAATGACATCCCATTATCTCTCTCCCCACCTTGCTATAAGTTCTCATTTTCTGTATTTCTTCCCCTCTCCTTTCACCCTTTGTCTCCCTCACGGCAACGAATAAAACGCTTACCTCCACTGTCAATAACCCCATTTTGGATTTCTCTCTTCCATGGACCGAAGTCACTCCCAATATTTAGAACTTATGCTAAGTATTATAAAAAATTTGACATCACATTTATTTCCAGGGATGACATCACTTGGAAGAGATTAATATGTATCAACTTCTGTTGTGCCAATTCATGCACATTAAATATTTCTTTAAAAATCTCTTATTTAAACCCACATATTCTACATATTCACAAATAATGAAATGATTGTTCATAAAGTGAGGAAGCTGTATTTGTTAAAGCAATAGATATTTCCTTACCGATGAAAATTGATCACATTACAATCAAGTGATACACAAAGTGCCATTTATGGTTTTCATGCCATTTGTTCGATAAGATTTCATCCTGGAAAATGAACAATAAATGCAACATCAGTTCGCCCTTCGACATGTAGCCTTAACAGGTTTCTAATTTCAGTCATATCTGGTGTTACTTTGTCCTCTGGCTCCAGCTCTCATTAATATATTCATGTAAGTGCCATGGCTTGTGCCAATTGAAACAGCTTTGCAAGCAGATTGGCAAAGGCCCATGACTCCTTCAGGGTTATATTAAAGAGATTGGTTGCCCCAGCAGCCAGCGCTGCATTTAATTTCAGTGTAGAAACTAAATCAAGAGATGGAAATAACCCAGCCTTGGTCACTACCATGGGGTCTTTAAGAAGTTAAAGGTCTGAAATAGTGATCAGTGTTCCATTGCTTGAACTGCCAAATCTAAAAAAAAATTTTGGGGGACTTTGGCATTGTCCGGCTGGGATATGAATGCTTTCCCTTGCTCTTGCTTCCCCTATCTTCATTAGTGGTGAACATCACAGGTTTGGGAGGTGCATCTGAAGAAACCACAGCAAGCTGCTGGAGTGTAATGTGTAGGGAGTCCACATGGATGGTCCATTGATGGTTGAGGAGGTGGATGAGTCACTCATGACAGGATATCGAGCTTTTCATCTGCGACAGTAGCTCTGACCTTTATATGGCAGCTTAAGCACAGTTTCTGGTCATTAGTAGCCCCGGAATGTTGATGGTAGGAGGCTCATTGGAAGTAAAGCCACCAAATGTTAAGGGAAGTAGTTACACTCTCTTTATTAGAAAGGGACGATACCTGTAACTTCTGTGGCACCAATGTTATGTATCATCTATCATGATAACTGGGAATATAGGTTGATGGTCAGCAATTGGCTGAGGTCAAGTGTACACATATGACGTCTCATGGCAGTGATCATGGATCGCAGCATGCGACGGGAACAGCAGCCCAAGGAACGTTGTATGTCCTGGAGATACTTGTAATCCTAGGTGGATTCAAAACACGAAGGGTGAAACCTGAGTTGAAATCTATGTGAGGTAGTACTGAGTCACTGGCAGTCGCTGAGAAAGGAAACATGGCTGTGAATGTGAGTTATGGCAAACACCTTGTCTAACACCGGCAGTGAATGGAAAGCAACAAAAATGTACCCTGTGAAAGAGACGACAAGAATTCCTGTCGTAGGGAAGAGTAAAATTTCTTCAGGGTGAGCATTCCTTGAAGAGATGTGGCAGTCAATTTAACACAAAGTAGGAGCAAATTATTGCAGATGCTGGAATCTGTACTGAAAACAAAAAATGATGGGGATCACAGCAGATCAGGCAGCATTCATGGAGAGAAAGCAAGTTAATGATTTGAGTCTAGATGATGCTTCATCAGAGCTTCCAGCATCTGCAATAATTTGCTCCTTTAGTAATTGGCTGGATTGAAGTATTCTTGCTTTTTGTCAACAAAACACAGTTGGACAATTTTTCATAGTATTGAGTATCTGTTAATGTTGCCGAGTAATCCAGAGGCCCAGACCAATGCTCTGAGGGCAGGAGTTTCAATCCCTTTGAATGTAAATTCAGTTCATAATAAACGGCCTCAGTTCAGTCACAATGTATGAGTGCAATGAGACAAACAACACAGGCCGCATATCCAGACTTCTTTCTTCATTCCAAGGTCAAAACTGGTGCCAGCATTGTTGGTCTGGGAATGAGGGAATCATCACGAAGTAGTTTCATTCACCAGTGGCCTCCTTAAGACTGTCAAAAGAATTTATAGCCTAAGGATTGCTTGCCCATAATTTGGGCTGTTGAGCAGTGGAAGAGTCAATCTTTATTACATTAACAGATGACTTTCTGGGAAAATGTCTGTTCGGGTCTTCCAGATATCCAGTAAGATGAAGGATTCCACTGTTAAAGATTCCCTGGGAGGTTGGACATGGAAAAAAGCAGAGTGCTCAGGTGTCTGATACCATCTTAAGAATGCCAGTAGAGCAAGCAAAAAGCAGGTGCCAAATGATCACTGCACCTCATGGGAAGATGAGCAACATAAATCTGACTGTTTGGTTGGTTATTAGATATCTAGCAAATTGCAGAGTTGCAGGAAAATTGGAAATTAGGCATTCAGTTGGAAAAAATGTGTCAGAGACAGCTAGCCTTCCATAGGGAAAGATGATAGAGAGACTGAATGCTACACCTGCTGTGATTGATAACTGTGTCAAAAGATTTTACCCCAACAGGATTGGTTAATGTAACTCTTATGTATAGTGTTAGGTAACTTTTTTTCTTTTCTTTTAAAATATGTTCTGCGGCAGTCACACTCTGTACATTCATCTGACCAACAAACTACACATTTTGCTTAAAAATATAATCAGGCAGGCCAGGTGTAAGGTTGGATGTACACACATTGAGTAGAGCAGACAGTAACAGCTCCAATCATTGAAATTTACTTTCTTCATTAATTTTCTCATAAAAATCACAGATATACAGACACTGCAAAGGCAGTGGAAATGTTGCATAGCTGCTCTGAATTTATTGAGCAAAGAAATCACAATAAACAAATCCAACAAGGAAAAATGGTCCTATAATTGGGCAGAGCTTTTCTGGCATCCCGTCAGAATGTTGGGAGGAAACTGGCAGTATCCCCAGAGAAAGAGTATGAAGAACTGAACTTGCAATTCTTGTGTATAAGCTTAGTATCTTAATCACCTCAGTTCTGTTATACCATTTCTCCTGGGCCTCCTCCATTCTCCTTAACTTATAGCAGAAGATAGTGGAATCCTCATGTAATTTGTTGGCATTTTTGTTGTTTTCCATTCTGGTTTATGAGATGCATTACATAACAGAACAAGAGAAAGTGCGTTAGGAGGCTTGCATTCCTACTTAAAACTGCAGAGATCCTACCAGAAAATATGCTATCACTCGGTTCTGAAGGTGAAGAAACACATAACGCTTCTGATACATTGTCAGTAATGGGGAATCATTTAAGTGAAATCTATCACTGACGTAACAAATTATTTATCCCAAAAATTATCTCAACTTGGAAATCTGTGTGCAGTGTTGTATGACAAAAGCAAAGCTGTGAATCATTAAATCCTGTGCTGACTAACACATATAACGTTTCGCAAACTAGGAAAAATAGATCAGAATTCTATTTCAATTGTGAGGATTTTAATGTCATTGCATTTGAACCTGTGTCTTTAAATTAGTGTGAGATGAAAAGCAACATGTGACCTGTTCTGAAGTTGCCTGACAGCAAGCCTAGGTGTTTTGATTGGCTGAGATTAAAGGGCACCAGGCTCTTTTACTGGGAAGAAGGTGCACGTTGTTTACACTTGGTCACAACAGCAGCATGAGTGCTTATAGTGGATGGGTTGTCAGTCTGAGAATCTCAGGTTGTAAGCTCTCCACTCACTTTCAAGGTGAAGCAGAGTTGGGCTCTCATCGATAACTAACTAGGATCGCCACCTGGATACAAAGGCCCACAAGTTTCCCACTGTCCTCATGATAGGCTTTGAGATGATATTGGTACAGAGGGACATTGTGAAATTGTGTTACAGCCTTACTGAAAATGGCACTGTCAGACTTTCAGAGTACAGAAATGAGAGCAGCCAGAGGTTGAAGGCCACAGTGGTTCACTATGGTGGAACGAGTTCAAGGTAATGTTCAGATTCAAAAGACCAAATTCACGAGGAGTTAAAATGAAGCTAGATGAACCTTATGCTAAAGGAAGGATTTCCAGTAATACACCATGAAGGACAGCTATGCACTTTGATATTACCAGGCTGAGAAAGTGAAAGAACAGAAGCAAACTCCTGGAAGTTAAAAATTATTTTGGACCGTGGAAATTGAATATCTACTCAGTGGACAGTGACTGTATACATCATTTTATTTTCTCAGTTGTTTCCCTGACAACTTTTTTTTCTGCTAGAGTTATTGGAAGAGAGAATTTCGCAGAACAGTCAGGTCTAAAGGTTCAACATTATCCAGCCATGAGGTGTTATGGGCCATCAGCAGCAACAGAATTGTACTCCACCACAATCTGGAACCTATGGCCCAATATTAGTCCCTGAACAGAGAATGATGGTATTGTTGGATTCAGAAGGCACCGCTGACCAGAAATTGAACTGGACTATCCACATAAATACAGTGGCTATAACTGCAGGTGAGGCAAGTAACTTACCTTCTTATTCCCCAAAGCCTACTTTCAACCACCTACAAGGCACAAGTTCGGAGTGTGATGGAATACTTCTCACTTGCCTCGGTGTGCAGTAACAAAAACATTCAAGAAGCTTGGCACCATCCAGACATCCAGATCAAGGAAGCCTGCTTGATTGGCACCAGATCCACAAATATCCATTCCCTCCACCACTAATGCTCAGTAGCAGAAGTGTGTACCATCTACAAGAA
Source organism: Ginglymostoma cirratum (assembly GCA_024137785.1). Taxonomy (NCBI): domain Eukaryota; kingdom Metazoa; phylum Chordata; class Chondrichthyes; order Orectolobiformes; family Ginglymostomatidae; genus Ginglymostoma; species Ginglymostoma cirratum. The sequence goes on from JAHRHZ010000046.1 coordinate 31,928,720, forward strand.
GCATTTTCGAAATTCACCAAGGCTCCCTTCCGAACCCATGAACACTACTGTCTAGAAGAGCAAGGGCAGCAGTTACACGAAAACTCCTTTCTTAAACAATGGCACAACATTAACCACTTGTCAGTCCTCCAGTACTCCATCCGTGTTTATAGATGCTACAAATATTTTTATCAAGGGCCCCGTAATTTCCTTTCTAACTTCCCACAATGTCCTGGGATACACTTGATCAGGTCCTGGAGGTTTATCTGCCTTGATGTTTTCTAAGACATTCAGCGCTTCCTCTTCTGTAATGTGAACTGTTTTCAAAACATTAATATTTATTTCCCCGAGTCCATTTCTTTCTCAACAGTAAAAACTGACATGAAATATTCATTTAAAATCTCTCCCATCTCCTCAGGTTCAACTCAAAGACAACCTCATTGATCTCTAAGAGGTCCAACTCTCTCTCTAGTTGCTCTCTTGCTCTGAATGTATTTGTAGAATCATTTTGGATTGTCTTTAACCTTATCTGCCAAGAATATCACATATTTGCCCCACCTTTGCTTTCCTGATTTCCTTCTTAAAAGAATACATCTACATTCTATATACTCTTCAAGAGATTCTGTTGATCCCAGTTGTCTATATCTAATATATGATTTATTTTATTCTTGACTAGAACCCAAACATCTTTATTCATCCATTGTTCCCTAATACTACCAGCTTTGGCTTTCACTCTAACAGGAACACAATGCCTCTAAACTCCCGATATCATATTCTTGAAGGCTTCCAATGGAACATCACTGTGACTAGTGCCTTCCAGATGACAACAGATGACCTGCGTGGTATCTCTCAGTCTTTGGTGCTGCAGCCTGGACAGTAGGATGCAGAAACTTCATTGGTTTCCCCCAAGTCATGGTGCCATCAACTGCATGTACGGGGCATTGAGAGGGCAGAATTCACCAAAAGGAAGGGGCTGTATTCAATTAATGTTTAATTCATGCTTTCTGATGACCATTACCAATTCCTGGAGGTGTATGCCTATCACTGCCCCAGCAACTGCTATGACTTTTATATCCTGAAGTATTCTCTTGTACCTAGTCCATTTCAAAGACTAGGTGCTTTACAAGGCTGGGCACTGGGAGAACAAAGGCTATTCAGCGTGGGCTCATCCCACAAGCCCCTGACTCATGTGAAGTGCAAATACAATGCTGCATATACTACTGCAAACAGGACCCTGGTGAAGCAGAATACAGGACTGCTGCTTGTAGCAGTCTTGCAGGGGATGGGGGTGGGGGGGGGTTGTTTCCTGTACAGTCTGGACAGAGTGTGCCACAACATCCTAGCATGTTGTCATCTGGACAATCGGAGCTGGGAATGAGGTGATGTGCTGGATGCTGAGAAATAGGGAGAGTGGGAGAAGATGTCTAAGGAGGAAGATGGAAATACCAAGGAGGACGAAGCTTTCCTTGTCTATGACAGAGCTCAGCTGTATCAGGTACTACAAGCCCAGGCAGAAACCTGATTGACACCCATTTGTAACAGTTTGAAAATTGGGTGCAGCAGCAATTCACCTACTGCAAAATAGTCATTGGTCATAACACCAGCATGTGGTTTGGTTTGCACTGTGGGGCAGACTGCAGACTTTACTGGTTCTGTTTGCGTTTCCTTTTTCCATCAGTAAATAAAGTCTTACATTTGTTCTTGACCAATTGCCTGCTTGTATGTGACGTGTTTCTATTCGACACAACAAACCGTAGGTCTACGTTAGGCACTGGGGACAGGAGAGTACTTACTTTGATGGTTTTCAGATGCATATAGGTACAACCAGGTAAACGGAGTACAATATCCTTTTTAAGCTGCATGGCTGTCTGCTGATCATGGCATGACTTCTAGTTTGGAGACCCGTGTCGCTGGTAATAAAATTAGAGTCAACACTGACTGCATGCCATGGTTATTAACAGTGACGATCGTGAGAGAAAGGGGTTGTATACATGAGGAAGTGTTAGCCATGCCAACTGTGTGCCATGACAAGCATGGCTTTGTGGCTGCTGTGTCAAGATATTGGCAGAGGGGGTAATGCCAGGTTTCCAACACTTGTCTGGGTAAACAATGGTTTTTTCAAAGATGGTGCAGGCACAAAGGCTGCTAATGTTTTGACAGATATTCCCAAACAATTATGAAGCGGAAATCAGCTTTAAAAGACTATCCCCTGCAGGCCAGACCATCACGTACCAATTCAGCTGATTTATATGAGCAGTCAGTCCTTTCATTGAGACATCAGATAAAAAAGCCACAGAATGTGAACAAAACTTGCAATTAAACTAATGCTGGCCAGCTACATATGGCAAGTATTTTTCTTGGTTGAAAAAGCATGTTCACTTGGGATGAAGTCTGATTTTGGGGCTCATTGTTCTTTCACTCAAGTTTTCTGATGTCATCAGAGATCTACAGGACAATAATGCGAACTGAAACAAACAGAGAGAATGCTGCAGAAATCTGGCAGTATTTGTGGAAAGAGAAACATGTTTAATGTTTTGTATCCTGGATGACTCTACTTCAGGACTTGAAACATTAACTCTTTCTCTCTCCACAGATGCTGCCAGGTCTGCTGTGTTTGTCCAGCATTTTCAATATTTTTCTTTTATTAAGTAAGGGCAAATGTGGTACTCATTATAATCCTACACTTCTATTCGATGGATGTCATTAAAGTGATATCTCCATTTGTACCTATATCAGTCATTTTCCATATTCCCTTCTTGAATGAATGAAATACTCATGGATTCTTGGATGCTAAGAAAATCAAGGAAAATAGAGATAGAGCAGAAGGAGTTGAGATGGAAAATCAGATATGATCTTATTAGCAGTCGGGACCATGTGGCCAACTCATTCGCATTTTCCATGTTATTATGAGCTGTAGGCATCATAAAAATATAAGGGGTGCACGCATGCAGATGAATCCACAACTAGGATATTACAAGTTACAGTGGACATCAGTGCAGACTGATGTTAAAAATTTGCCTAGTGAGTTTCACCTACACTACACTTCAGTGAAGTGGAAAATCTGGCAAGGTGACCATTTTATTGTAGTGATGTGGGAAAATTTGATAAATCCTTGATTATGTTCGCATGAAGACATTTGGGCCGTACTGTCACTTTTGATGTGAAAGGATTAAAAATCCAGCTGCAAGAAAGTGCATTGAAGTGCCTTTGGTAGCACTCTGACCTCCTCATTGCAAGGTTCCAGGTTCAAGTCTCACTCAAGGGCCTGGGCACAAAATCATGGTTGACACTCCAGTGTAGTACTGAGACAGTTTTGTACTGTTGCAGTGTCATCTTTTAGGTGACATGTTAAAATGAGGGTCCCCTGCTTGTTCGGGTCAATATGAAAAATCCCATGGCATTATTTCCACAAAGACCAGGCGAGTTATCCCCAGTGTTCTGGCCAATACTTATCTCCCAGCTAAAATCACAGAAACAGATCTCATCATTATCACATTGGGGTTTGTGGGGACTTGCTCTGCATAAGTTATCTTCTATGTTTTTCTACATTACAATAATAACTGCCCTTCAAAAGTACTTCATTGACTATAAAGCTCTTTGAGGTAGCTGGTGGTTGTCAAAAGCACCACATGAATCCAATTCTTTGGCTTCTTTCTCCCATTGTGTTAGTATTTCTTCTGGGACCATCAACCATGGCAACATACCAGCCGTGAACTGCTGCTTAGTTCGTCAAACACCACAAGAAATATCACGCAAAACCATGACATTGTGTGCACTCTTCTTAAAGATTCATGGCACATTTTTCTTGAAAATTAACAGCAAAAAGGGCCAAGTTATCTAGGCCGAGGTTGCTCCTTGACAGTTTGAGGTTTGTGAGTGAGATCATCTGTAATGGAAGCAGAAAGGGAGAATGGATTCAAACAAAAAATTGTTGCTGCTTTCTTGAATAAGAGTAGCATCAAGAACCACAAAATGAAGGCACCATGGCTGCTACCCGAAAATGTGCCCTGATATGCACAATGATAATTTCTCCAATTGAAGATAAATCTTTTCTGTATTGTAAATCTGGATGTTTATATTAAGAGCCCTGATACCAACATAGGTGTCATCAACAATGGCCCCACTGAAAGGAATTCTGTCCCCAATGACAGCTGTAACACGATGAAACAAAATGATAAAGGTGCCACCTGTTGTAAATACGGCATTTTTCAATTACCTGACACAGCTGTAGACTGCAGCAGCAGATGTCTCCATGTGTTGGATTGGAAAGAAGCAGAGGCAAGGATGGCTTTGTGCTTTGGCAAGCTTCCATTCGGTGGGAAGAGCTGTCTCTTTTCCAGATGCTCCATGTAGGATATCGAACAGCAGATGGTGAAATCCTGTCAGCACCCCCTGTGAAGCAGAGGTGATGAAATCCAGTCTCCTCTAACTTGTTCAGATGGGTAGTTTTGGAAGAGACAACAAACAGCGTTCAGCACAGCGATGCATCCAGACCAAATGTCATTGGGTATCAAAGCACTTGCACGTGCCAGTGTCTCTCAAATTCTGCTCAATTGTACAGCATATTCCGATCATCAAAAGAGTATATATCTGGAAGGTTTTTTTCACAATCTAGCTTCTTTTCATTTCATATCACCCAAGATTTTCTAAATGAAATATTTAGCACAGCTGATCCTCCCAGCACATAATTGTTTTATTGTTGATAGATACTCTTGTAGTAATTAATAAGCATCAATTTTATTGCCACTGTAAATGTCAAATTGACAGGTTTATAATTCATTGGATTACCTTTTGAAACCTTAAGTGTCAAATCAAAAATCTTTCTTTCCCATGGGTTTTTTTATAATCTTTCAGATAGTCTCTCTCACACCTTTCAACACACCCCATATTTCACGACTGCACGGTGACTTTTTCCTGCTGCTCCACATTACACAATGTGTTTCTGACCTATTATTTTCTACAACTGCTCTCAAACCACGAGCTACAGCTGCCTATTGACCTTCCTTGCCGGGTGTAGCTTGTCCCTGGTCTGTCTGTTGGAACTTGGTGACATGTCTCATACTCTCTGCCACCACCTACTGGCATCAAACATCACTTTGTCAAATATCTGTTAAAAACCACAATGAAAAACTTGAGATATGGAAAAGAGTCACTAATATATTGCTCTTTCTAAAATTCCAGGAGATAGGAAAGCACTGCAACAAGAAAAGCTGCATTTTATGCTATTTTTGTTGCAAATCCAAACGTCAGTTTATTTCTCTGTATTCATGCAAAAATTGTCACAAACAGATTTAATCAAAATTCGTACTGGGGAAAGTTCACTGAAATCAACTTCAAGACATAGCTGCATATAACGCACAGCACAAAAGTGACTCTAGAGTTTACAGCTTCACAATAGCTACACACATTTGGTAGAGATAATCACATTCTGCTAACTAACAGTGTTGAAGTTTTCAGTCTGGTGATCCCGTTATGACTTTTTGAAATACTGAAGGCTATATGCTGACCTGAAGAGACACATTTACATTCATCAGAACAGAGACCTCCCAAGTGAGGGATTAATTCTAGGAAAAAGATCAAAGACATTCGATCATATGTAACCTGCACTCTATTTTCGCAGAAATAACTGCTGGTGGGTACCAGATCCAGACTTTTTGAAATGTAACCCATTTCCAGTTTTTGGGGCATGTATCCATGTATTGTAAAGCTCCCTGCTGATATTTAGATGAGAATCATTGCCACAGAATGAACTCCTTCAGCAAGTTGTGGTATGAGCAGACAGGAAGGACTCTGCAGTAGTGCCATTTAGAGATTTCATCTACTTCAGAAAGGTTGCTACATGTTGCTCCTTTTAGGTGACTGGCTAACATCTCGACACTTACTGCCTCTTTTTGGTCCTTTATGACCGATTGATAACTTCTGCTGATAATTTTCTGCTAATGTTGGAATTTTCTATCTCAGTCCAAAAAAGCTTGGCCTCAGCTGGTCCTGAGAAACACCTGTGGTACTGGAGGATGACGAGGGGAAGCTACTTGGAAGAACAGAGAGGGCAAGGAACATCTGGGAGAAAGAGGAGGATGAGTATGACACTCCACAGGAAAGCACAGCTGTATCTTTCTCTCACCTCAGCTTCACATTGGAGCAATGTCTAAGATACTGTGATTCACTAAAGATGCTGTCAGTGAGCTGTGACACAGTTAGAGCTCTGAACGAGAGCAAAGTCAGTATTACCTGCAGTTGTCAAAGTCGTTGGGGTCCTTAACATTTATATCCTGTTGTCATTCCAGGCACCAACAGGTGACATCAGAAATATCTCCAAGTTTACTGTCCGCTGTTGTAAAAATGAGCTGAATGTGGCTTCCAATCTGGGGAACAAAGGCAACATTAAGCTTCAATTGCATTGTAGGCTTCAGAAGGGTCCAAGGTGCTTGTGACTGCACCCACATGGTTTGCTGGCCCGCTCAACAGCTGTGCAACATTTTTCTGAAAAGGAGAATCTGGCCATCCCTCAATCTCCAACATTTCTGTGACGACAGACAATGCAGCATGCAGATCTCTGTCCATTTTCCTGACAGTTATTCATTCGTCCTATACTGTTCTTCTGTGCCACGTTTGTTGCCTGGCCATCAGGGCATATGCTAATTCCAGGCTTACATTGTAATGCAATGAGGCTGCAGGCAGGAAGGCGTGAGCAGGAAATGAAAAAGTTAGGAATCTTACCTTGACAAATTTTGGGAGTTCTTTTTACTTTTTCCCTGTATCACTGCCAAATACTGCAACTGAAGCTGTCTGCATTGATATCCACTGTAACTGCTACCCATTGGTGAGAGAAATATTTCCCTCAGTGTTTACTGCTTGCTGACCCACCTGGGTTCAGTCATCAGATAGGCAGTGGAGAAGCTTGGGTTCTCATACGCAGCCATTTCTTTGTTCAAGTTGTTCCTTTGCTTCCTACAGCCAGAGTGAACCTTTAAGAAGTAGCTGTTGCCATCAAGTGGTTGTAATAATTCCTACAGCGTCGAGTTGCTAACAAACAGTGAGTAGGCCTGGGCGAACACCTGACTTATTGGTAAATAACTGATGGCACCAATTTCACATCACTCCTGTCACAAGACATCAAGTGTGTGAGCCTTACCCCATGTGGCGATTTCCCAGCACAATCAATTTGCTGTGCCATGATTTCTAATTCACACTTCAGTCAAGAATATTGTGTAATGAACTAAATGAACATTTAAGCAGCTCAGAAAAAAAGTAATGATTGTGCTTTCAAGAGCATTTTATTTTACAAACTGTGAGGGAAATGGTTGCAATGTGATGAAGAAAGCACTGGAGTAATGCGCTGCAACAAGGTGATATATCAACAAAGTGATATATTCTCGTGACAACATACTGAACAAGGTGATATACTGCACCAAGATACTATCGTGAATAAACGTAATACACTACATCAAGTTTATATACTGTACCAAGGTAATATAATGTACAAAGGCAAAACACTGTTAAAAGGTAATAAAATACTGCACCAGGATAATACTTGCATACTGAAAAGTAATAGAATTACATAGCAGTTAACAGAATCAAGATAATACCTTGCATCAAGGCAATAAACCGTTCCCATTTAATATGAAACTGCAGATGCTGAAGACCTAAAACAAAAGCAGAGGATGCTGGAGAAACTCAGCACATCTGTGGACAAAGAAATAGAGTTAATGTTTCGAGTCCAGTGACTAGGACCGGATCAAATTAATATGTTGCTTGGAGACCAGGAAACTTGTCAGGCATCAGTCATGTTTCAAGTGAGAGAATATGCAAACAAAGAAATAAACTTTGTGTTACTTGCATCTGCTCACACAGACAACATCAGAAAGCTTACCCTGTATCGATACATTTCCACTTTATCTAAAACGTGTATAACACCACACGCATCAATTGTGACAACCTGTGACACAAAAGCAAGACAGTAAAAGAAATTTGTAATTTCTTCAGAATATCAGTGGAATTTGTGATTGTTTTTAATTGTTTGAAAATTACTTCAATAAGTTATCAGCAATTGCAAAGAGAGAAATTTTAATTTCCTTGGTTAAGAATAAATACTGGTTTATAGTACCAACAGAAAGGAAGTGACAAAAGAAGCTGGGTAGCTAGCATGTAAAAAAGAGAATAACAAGCAGAGTGGCTGAAAGATGACAGCAATCACTGCACAAATGCAGACACAAAAAGAAAGCAGACAGAGACAGGAAAAGGAACACAGAAATTCATGTGAGTAAAAGAATGGAATCAATCTCTGCAAAAGGTCAGTCTTTCCATAGATAGAAAAGGGGACAGGATCTCACGGAGACATAGTGCAAGCTAGCTCAAAAGTGTCTGAAACCTGGAAAGCTGTCCGTACATTTCAGAGATAATAAAGAACTCGGTGCTTTCCTAGAGGCAGCCAAACAAAAATGCAGGGGTTTTATTGGTTGGTCAGCTGGAAAGGAACACTGGAAGCCAATGCCATAAGCACTGTCAATGACACAATGGCAGAGGGTTTGCCTTGAATGTGCCTTGCTGATGGTAATCCTTCCCTTGAAACTCTGAAGGTGAACACAGTCATCAGACAGGATACATGACCTACCCTGTGTGAATTAAGAACAGGAGTGGCATGGTGGCTCAGGTGGATTGGCAATGCTAAATTGCCCGTAGTGTTCAGGGATGTTTAGCTTAGGTGGGTGAAAGGGGGATGGGTCTGGGTGGGATGCTCCAAGGGTCAGTGTGGGCTTGTTGGGCCAAAGGGCTTGTTTCCACATTGTAGGGATTCTATAATCTATGAATATCTATACAGTGTATTGTGAAACTGTGTAGACATGCAGTGTCACAACTATGTGGGGAGTTATGGAAGCACTTGTGTTTGCCTAAGGTGTAAATTTGTTAAATTGACTATTTAAAAGTGAAATTTAAATTTTTATTTGAAATATAATTTGCCTGTAATTTATATTTAATTTGCATTGGTTTTGATTTGTGTTGAAGCAAAAGCTACAAAGTGTGGAATCTTGCTGCCTATTTTCCTGAATAGGATGGTGAATGGGAGGCAGCCGATTGAGGCTATGGCCTTGGAAGATTGCTGAGTCAGACTCGTACCAGCAAGTGGGAGTTCAAGCCCTGCATTCAGTCCTAGTGTACCCTCTCATCACTGTACCCCTCTGCTGCAGTGAGACCTGGATGGTGTACCAGTGGCAAATCTGAGCGCTAGAGAAATTTCAGTGTGAACAGATTCCAGCATGTCCTTCTTGAAGCTAACTGTACAAGCTTTCAGTCCAAATACTTGCAAAACCAATGGACTGGGCACTGTGTCCTGACGGCTGAAAAGGTCTTTCCTCCTATGTCCTGTTTCTCAACTCGCGAATAGCCAATGTTCCAGGAGAGGAACAAAGAAAATGCTACAAAGACTCACTGAAGTTCTCATTGAAGTGTGGTAGCACTGACATCAATGGCTAGGAGGACGTAGCTCCCAATCGTTTAAATTCGTGACAATCTGCCAATCAAGCTGCACCTCACTGAGTTGAATTAATGAGGCAGAGTGGCAGCACAGAAAAAAGGAATTGGTAGTTAATCCTGTGTTGAAGGAGCCACTCACAGCAGGCCCCTTGTTCTAAAGGAAAACTTTGCAAAATGCTCATCTTAAAGATGAATAAAAATCGTGCTCAAAATGCTACCATCAACCCCTTTTGTAGTAAGGTTGTACCTGTATAAAGGTTATGAATACTAAGTAATGAAGGATGACCAGGTGGAAGTCTTGGTAGAAAGGTTGAATCTTGAGTAGGAAATTAGCAGTTTACAGTATTGTAAACTAGAAAACTACATAACAAGGTAAGTAATGTTGAATCTCCGACAAAATTGTAGCTCAGTCTAAGATAAATGATTACAGATTTTAGGGTCTACCTTTTATTTTCTATTCAGTTTTTTTGTAGGATGTAGGCGTCGCTGGATGGCCAGCATTTCTTGCCCATCCCTAGTTGCCCTTGAGAAGGTGGTGGTGAGCTGCCTTCTTGAACCGCTGCAGTCCACCTGCTGCAGGTTTACCCACAATGCCAATAGGGAGGGAATTCCAGAATTTTGACCCAGTGACACTGAAGGAATGGCAATGGATTTCCAAGTCAGGATGGTGAGTGGGTTGGAGGGAAACTTGGAGATGGTGATATTCCCTATGTCTGCTGCCTGTGTCCCTCTAGATGGAAGTGGTTGTGGGTTTGGAAGGTGCTGTCTGAGGATCTTTGGTGAATTTCTGCTGCGCGTCTTGTAGATAGTATACACTGCAGCTACTCAGCGTTGGTGATGGAGAGAGTGGATGCTTGTGGATGTTGTGCCAATTAAGTAGGCTGCTTCGTCCTGGGTGGTATCAAGCTTCTTGAGTGTTGTTGGGGCTGCAGTTATCCAGGAAAGTGGGGAGTATTCCATCACACTCCTGACTTGTACCTTGGTGGACAGGCTTTGAGGAGTCAGGAGGTGAATTACTTGACACAGTATTCCTGGCTTCTGACCTGCTCTTGTAGCCATTGCGTTCAAGTGGTGAGCGCATTCGAGTTTCTGGTCAATGATAACCCCCAGTATGGTGATAATGGGGGGATTCAGTGATGGTAACACCATTGAATGTCAAGGCCTGGTGGTTAGATTGTCTCTTATTGGTGATGGTTATAGCCTGGCATTTGAGTGGCGTGAATGTCACTTGCCACTTGTCAGCCCAAGCTTGGATATTGTCTAGATCCTGCTGCACCTGCAGACCGAAGCAGATTCACTATCCACCCAGAGGCAATCACCCATATATTCATGGAGAGAGCTATTCCAAAGCTTTCCAGTTAACCCTTTCAAAGCAATTTCCTTATGCAACATCTTACTGTCTAGATCTCACCAGCTTATGGAATACCCTGCTCCATGTGCCCAAAGGCCTGAGAGTTAAAGGCTGGCCTGTTCATCTGCCACATGAAGATCCATGATACAAACTCATCACCCTGAGGAGACATCACCTTTAAATCAAGAATAGTTAAAGGCACCTTAACCTCAATGTCTTTATGACGTTTAGAAAAATTGAACTTCATTTTCCTCAAAGCTGAAATCTTTCTACTACACACATTGTTTTTTTGAAATGGCAGCTTAGCCCACTTGCTGATATGAGACAAGAAAATTGTGATGTTAAGCCTCACTCCAAGGTGACCACCTCATCTTGGCTGCCATTTATGTGCAATGCTGAGGGAGTACTGGTTAGTTTGACATGCCTCTATTTCAATGAGATGTTAAGCAAAGCTCTCATCTGCCTTACATAACACTTCTATTAGATGCTGTAAATCTCATATCATCACTTAAAGAGCTAAAATGTTGCTAGTTCAAATCTCTCTTGGAACTAGATTGACTTAAAATCAGTGGAATTGAAGTTAGACAAATATTTATACACATTTCAATAACTACTCTTTCTTTACCTCCTCCTTCACCAACAGATAGCTTTTGTGATAAATAAAAAGTTCTAAATTTATTGATGATATTTTTTATAGTCTGTTCCAATTTGAGAAGGAAAGATTCCCGCTAAGTGCAAATTACCAATGTTTTCCTCCTGAAACTTGAACTTGCCTTTGTGCAAATTTTCTCTTAAATTAATCCCACTCGCTGAACAAGCTACCTTAAACATTGCATTGCAAGCTTGCTGCTCTAGTGATTGGCTGAGTGCTCACTGTGTGGCAGTGGAATGTCAAGGACAAGAATATTAAACCAGTGGCATCCAAAGATCGCTTGTTTCCTCAAGCAAAACAGATAAACACAATTTCCAGCTGAAAGGATTACAAAAATCCATGTGGATTGTAGTTTTTAATTTATAAAGAAAGAATGAGGCTGAGAAGTAACAAAAATAATGAATAATGCATCATCGTGTAGGAGATAAATGTTCACTGTCAAGCTACTGGAACATACAGTAGGTATTTCAAAAGGTCGAACCAATGTTAGTCACATAGAAATTAAGAACATTGCATTAAACAGACCATGCAATATTCAAGAAGATAAAACAGTCAACTTGTACCTTCAACCAATGTAAGCGTGGATAATAGAACATTTTTGAGGCATTGCTAATTATTTTAATGATAAAACATTAAAAGATGTAAACATTGCAAATGATTATGTTTAAAATACAAACAAATAGCATTTACCTAACAGTCAAGCAAAACATTATTTTTCATATACAACTATTTGGAATTATATATTTGTCAGTAAAACAATGAATAAAGGAAAAATTAACCCAAGGATGAGCACTGCAGAAGGGGGAGAAAAAAAACAAAGCAATTTCATGAAAAGGGATCTGACTACATAAACACTTACTTAAGTTTCCATGGCAGCTCATCATGCCTAAAAAGGATTGAAAGTAACTCTTCTAAGGTTGAATACAAAAGAGATCTTATGTAAATGTAATTTCAGTAGAAATTGTCTATTCAGAACACAGGTAAATATAGATGCAAACATTCATTTGGCCCATTTTAAAATCACCTGTCTAGAATACCTGGAATTAGTATTAGTATTACATAACTTTACAAATTATTTACAGCTCAGAAATAAACAATCCAATCCAAAAAGTCCATACCAGTTTTTACATTCCATGCAAGGTCCTCCCTCACCCACCCATGCCATTTCAACTAAATCCATTGTCATATCCTTATATTCCTTTTTTTCCCATGTGCTTATCTAGGTTTCCTTTGAAAGAGTCAATGCCATTTTCTTCAAGTTTTCTTTGCTGTAGTGATTTTTACTCTATCACTCTCTGGGTAAAGGAGAATCTCCTGAATTCCCCGATGATTTTATTAGAGTTTATCTTATATTTATAGTCCGAATTCCAGTCTCGCCCATAGCTAGAAACTCTGTTCTGGGCTACATCTTATCAAACTATTTCATAATGTTGAAGTTCTCTACGAAATGGATCACTCAGTTTTCTTTTCTAGAAGAAAGAGCATCAGCCTTTCCAATCATTCTTGAGAGATATAACATGTAAATTCTGAGATTATTGCAGTTTTTTTGTACCTTCTCCTCTACTTCTTTATTCCAATTGAGTTCTAACCAAGGTTCATATATATTTAATGGTACTCCACAGGTTTTCAATTGTATGCCTCTTAAAAATGAGCCCCAGTTGCTTTGTTTGCTATTCGTATGGCTTTAATAAGATTGATTCCTCCTTCAACTGATAGTGTGTCTAAATCGCAAAGATTTCATTTTCCTCTACCCATTGTATCTTGTGTTATAAAGTAGAGGTTGGCTATGCCCACCTCCCCCACTCCCAAGAACAAAACCCAAAACACCCAAAGAACAGCACTTTATCCTATAATATATTAGAAGGAGGATGAAAAGGGGTGTAACCTGTCTTGCAGCAACTTCTAGTGGTTAAATCAAATAAATCCCTGCCATTCACTTTACAATCAACAAGTAACAATTTATTTATCTAACTCTAACAGTGAACAAAATAACTAAACTATTAACAAACTGAACAAATTCTTTCTAACTACTAACTATTCCTGAATAATCTAAGATTCTAATGGTATGCTGTTCCAATGAATACAAGTGCCATTTAAATAACAAAACAATAGAATTTAGTCTCTCAAAATTACAGCTAGGTATGATCTGTGTCTTCTCCATCAATTCTTCTGTCAGGAATGCTTTCTCTGTCAATTCTTATGTCAGGAATCTTCGCTAGGAGTGTCGAGGTACCATTTTGAATAGATGGTGTTTTCTCTACGAGCGGAGAGCTTTTATCGCTACCAGATGGCAGTTAGCTCTGCCAATTTTCCAACTGCCACCTTCTTTATACCCCGATGACATATCAATTTCTTACAATCAGATTGGTCCTAGGTTGTCTAAACCAACAGACTCAAATTTGATAGATTTTTGGTATCTATGTGCTTGGTTCAAATTGATTGGCTAAATTCAACAACCTGTCATCTTGGTTAAAGTGCTGCTTGGCCTGCTAACGGTATGGCCTTTCAATATAACTGTTTCAATTCAGGTGCCCTCTGTACTTGGAAACTTTCAAGCTGCTCATAGACATCTCCAAGCATAGTAAAAGCACAACCTTTTAAAAGAGACCTCGCAATGCTCTCCCCACCCATCCTAGCATTTTACAAACACCAATATTTTACAAACACCAAATTCTAATGTCCTGCCTCCCAATCCACAAATACTCTACCCAACTTTTCAACACTAGTTCAATTAAATATACCACCTCACACTGAGCGACAGTGAAATCATCCTCACATCAGGTATAAATAACACAAAACAAATAGACAACTGGAGAAAACTGATAAATCCCATGGCCTGAAAGTATTAAAAAAATAGTGCTGGGGGCCATCTTTAAAAATTCTATGATTTCTGGAACGGTTCATTCAGATTGGAAGGTAGCAAATACAGCTCCACTTTTACAAAAGGAGGGAGAAAGAATAGACCTGTTAGCTTGACATTGATAGTAAGGAAATGCTGGAATCTATTCTAACGGATATGATAATTGAACACTCAAAAAAGAATGATAGGATTGGGCAGAGACTGTATGAATTTATCAAAGAGTAATCATATTTAACAAACCTTTTGGAGCTTGTTAAAGGTGTGGTTCACAAATTGTTTGGGGAATTAGTGGATGTAGAAAGTTTGGATTCTCAGAAGGCATTCAATAAGATTTGACACAGGAGACGAGTAAACAAAATTGCAACACGTGATTGGAGTTATACAGCAGAATGAATTGAGAAATAATTAATGGATAGAAAATGGAAAGTAGGAATCACATGAGATATTCTCAGGTTGACAGGCTGAAACTAGTAAGGTACCACAACAATCAACCCTTGGACCTTAGTTATTCACAATCTATATCAATTTGGGATGTAGGGGACCAAATGCATTATATTCTA
>JAHRHZ010000046.1:31943995-32048860 GCA_024137785.1 Ginglymostoma cirratum
AAGGGTTTAGGCCCGAAACGTCAAGTTTTCCTGCTCCTATGATGCTGCTTGACCTGCTGTGTTCATCCAGCCCCATGCTTGTTATCCTGCATTATATTCTAGTTTGCTATTGACACAAAATTAGGTGAGAATGAGAGTTGTAAAAAGGATGCAAAGAAATTTTAGATAAATGAGAAAGATTAAGAGATTCGGCGAGGTCATGGCAGATGGATTATTCTGTGGAATAATGTGAAGTTATCCATTAGGTTCTGAAATGAAGAAATGCTGAGTATTTCTTAAATGGTGAGAAATTGAGAAGTGTTGACATCCAAAGGGACTTTGGCATCCTTGTTCATAACTCAGTGAAAGTGAACATGGACAACAAACCTGAAGTACCATGTATAGTTTTGTTTCCTTACCTAAGGAGGGATATGCTGACACAGACAGAGTGCAACAAAGGTTCATCAGACGGATTCTTTGGATGATGGGATTGTCCTATAAAGTGAGATTGAGGAGAACAGCCCTCTACTTAAGAGTCTAGAGGAGTGAGAGGTAATCTCATTGGTGCAGATCAAATTCTTATTGGGCTCAACGGGATAGATGCAGGAAGGATGTTTCTCCAGGCTGAAGGTGAATCTGGAAACCTTGGATACAATCTCAGAATATGGGTCAGGCCATGAGGAGGAATTTCTTCATTCAGAGGACAGTGAACTTTTGGAATTCTCTACTCCAGAGGACTGTGGGGATCCAGCCATGGAGTATATTAAAAACAGATAGCGATAGGATTTTTAGATTAAAGATATCAAAGGATATGGGTATAGTGAGGGAAAATGGAATTAATTTGGTCAGCCATCATCTAGTTGACTGATGAGCAGGCATGAAGGGCCAAGTGGTTTACTCATAAGTTCTTCTCTGTTAAATAAGTTCACAGCACTGGCTTCCATTCCCCTTTCCAAAAGTCAAGTTAATGCTTTGCTTATGTTTTGCATGAAGTATTTGCTGATATCATCTTAAATATTTCCTTTGCCAGTTTGAATCCGTACACTGTCACCAATTGCAAATGTTTACTTTGAAGTATAGATCCGCTAAATTTGCCTTTTATACTTTTTAATGTCTTCATACATGCTCAAAATTCTTCATCTGTTGTTTCCAAGAATGAAGACCCCAGTATTCTGTGGATTTTTCTTCATAAATACCTTCCTCCAATACTCAAGATAAGCCTGGTCCTTTTTTGTAATGCCTCCAGGGCTTTAATGGTTTCAGTTCAAAATCTTCTAACTTTTCCTGCTTTGATGGTTTACCACGATGGGTCAAAATTTCTATTTGATGTCACTTGGCAATGGTTCAGCAGATTAATTATTGAGTCTGTGAACATATATATAGCTGGATTTCAGCTTTACTGTTTGGGCTATGTATGGTGCCCTTTTTCTTCCAATATGCAATATCCTATACCTAAGTACTTTAATGGATTGATTGTTGGGAAAATTGCACATCACGTTTAAGGCGGATAAGATGATAATTTAAGCAATTAAAGCAACAAAGTAGTAAGATTCTTAAGCAGCCTTATGTTCCTCGGATCAGCATATCAAATTTCACTGTCCAAAAAAAATCTCAATTTAGTGTTGAACTTTTTTTTTAGCTCTAATTGGCCAATTTTCAGACCAGTCAGAGCATTATATATATTTCAAGAGGGAAAGAAAAACAAAACGAGTCAATTTTGTCCCAGAGCCAAGTTCAGAATATTGTTTGTTGGCCATCAGGAAGGAAACAGCAAGTGAAAACATTTTCCAGTAGGAGAGAACCATGATGATCCACAAATTGGCTAATTAAATGAGGTGTGGAGGTTACAAATACGATAACGCTAATACTAACCTTTCCCGCTCTTCTGCAGCTATGTTCATGCTTGGGTATTGTTGAAGACAGAGCACACAATGTCCACCAATACTCCTAATGCCTTTAGGGAGAGGCAGGCAAAGCACAGAATACAGTGCTTTATCTCCCCATCCAATTACATTTTGATTGAGCCCCTCCCGTTCTCCCTACCTCTCCCTCACTTTTGATGGTTTGCATTGCCGTTAACAGAATTTACATGTAAATATCCAGTTAGCCACACG
Organism: Ginglymostoma cirratum; assembly: GCA_024137785.1. Classification (NCBI taxonomy): domain Eukaryota; kingdom Metazoa; phylum Chordata; class Chondrichthyes; order Orectolobiformes; family Ginglymostomatidae; genus Ginglymostoma; species Ginglymostoma cirratum. The sequence goes on from JAHRHZ010000046.1 coordinate 31,946,089, forward strand.
AGTGATTAACTGGATTGTAACTAGAAACATTAAAAGTGATGCCACAGTGATTTGGTGATGGGAAGAAAAGCATTTGGTTGTGTATAAAAGAAACAAAACACTTACTTATCAATAGTAATGTGTGGTTTTACAACAAGGTGATGAGGAAGGATTGGCTTCCCTGATATTAACTTCCTCTCGAACAGTCACTTAAATATTTTTATTTCTATTTTGGTGTATAGCTGTCACACTTCAATCAAAGCATCATCAAGTCAAAATGAATGAGCCAAATTAACAAGCCATGTGATTCCTGGGTGAAAGAGGGAGAAACCTTAGAATCTGCTACACCTCAAAAATTAAAAAAAACCCCAAACATAGATATCACACTTAAAAAGAAAGGAGTGTTTCTAGTACAGAGAGGAAGATACAGACAATTGCATCTGCTTAGAATTATTGGGTCAGAATCCCATCTACTTAGCTATTGTTTCCTTTCTTCAGCAGCGGTGAAGTCGGTAGATATCCTTGAATTTTCAGTGAACGGTTGTTTTTCCCAAGTTTCTTTTTCACTCGACGCTGGCTTTGAGGTTGAGACGAACAAGGGGAGACAGATTTACAGTTTCTTCCCATTATTAATTCGTATTTCATGCTCTCCCTTGTTCCTCAAAAGCTGTTGGTTAAAAAGATGATCTTTAGCAGATTTTCGTGTTTGGAATCAGTGTTTTTTTTCAAAGCTGGATGATGTGTAGGTGACTATCATCTCAATAGGTAACTTTCAGAAAGTGTGACTCCATCAGGAGATACAAATCTAAATTTCAGTGACTACTATTGCAATGTTAACCTCAGCTCCGACTGATCCTTGTTTATTTTTGATCTCATGAGTTTGGCTTCATTGAGTGAGGTGATCACAGCAGCTATTTTTGGTCTGTATTTGTCCTTTTCAAAAATCACTAATCCTGGAAGATCTCAAGTATTAACATTAGATAATGGAGGTTGAAAATCAATAGTCCACGTTGACCATTATAATAACAGTGATTAAAAATAGAAATGCCCAGCCAAAGTGAAAAAAAATCCCAGTGAACACTTAATTCCTTATTAATAAGGTTAACTCTATGATCAGACTATAACATATATGAGGACGACGACAACATTTGGGCATTGATTCTGCTGTGCCATTCAACAAGTTTATGGCTGACATGAAAGGTTCAACTCCACTTTCCTGCCTTTTCCCATCAGCCTGGATTCTGTTATTGATTTTAAAAAACTGTCTATCTCAGCCTTGAATATACTGAACGACCCAACCTTAACAGCCCTCTGTGGTAAAGAATTCCACAGATTCTCTACCCTCAGAGGGAAGAAATGCTTCCTCATCTCTGTCCTATATGGGTGACTCCTTACTCTAAGATTATACAGTTCTGAGGAAGGGTCGCCAGACCCGAAACATTAATGCGGATTTCTTTTCACAGATGCTGCCAGACCTGCTGAGCTTTTCCAGCAATTTATATTTTTATGTCTAAGATTATACTGTTTGGTCCTAGACTCTCCTACAAAACGAGACAATCTATCTGTGTCTATCCTGTCAAACCCCTTAAAAATCTTCTATGTTTCAAGATTCTTCGAATTCAAATATTAAATTTGAATATGCCATAGTGGGATTCAAACCCAGGTCTCCAGAACATTACCTACTTCTCTAGATTAATAGTTCAGCTACAAAACCCCCAGGCCATTGCCGCCTCAGCCTGAGAACAACCTGCTCAGTCACAATTATTCCAAGGATATACCTGCAAACATTACATTGAAACTCCCTTTATAATGTCAGTTATCTTAAACCTTTGCCAGTGATAACTGAGGAGGAACAAATGAGAGGTCTAGAATTTTGAGAGGCTGAATGCAACATCCCTGTTTTTGGAGGAGCCGTAATTGAAACATATTGTGGATGAACATCAAAATGCTATTTCGTTCAACATGCTTGAACTTTTGTTGCTGGAATACGTTCATTCCATGTTCGAATCACAATGAAAAAGGAAATTTGTCTACAACCAAAATGCGGGAACATTGTTTTTCACAGATGCCCAATTTCAACATCCACTTTCAGTGGAGCCCAATGGGCATTGTGATGAAAGGCCTGTCAAATATATCAAATTTTTGCAATTTAAATTTAAGAAAACAGGAAAAGTAGATGTGGATTGGTGCTGTGGAGGGATTTTTTGTTAAAAAGAAGAAGGGTCAGAAAACCATTCTGGAAAGTGTTTTAAATATACTAGTTCCAAGAAGATGTGACTGACATCAAGAGTTTGTGTGAACCCCTGGAGTGTTAATGGAATCAAAGGATTATACTTGTGCGTTTATGACAGACAGTGTAAACACATCAAGCCATTAATTCTGTGCTCAGTTCAGTCCACAAAACCCCAGAATTTTACTTGAGAAAAATTAAGAGTTGAATTCAGAAGTACGTTTGGTTTCTCTCATGGCAGGGTACAATTGAAAAGAGAACAGTTTCTTTCCAAGCAGGATTTAGTTCAGTTCACAGGAAGCCAGTCATTATAGCAGCAACAGAGTTTTTCTAGTTTGTGAAGCTTTCCAAGCTGGGAGAGTTTGAGATAGAAATCTTCAAATTGTAAAGATTCGACCATCAGAATTTTGAAAGGCTCAGAATCAAAGAGGAATCGTAATATTGTCTCTACAGTTCTAGAAAAAGAAACTGGAAGGAGTCAAATAAGTAGAAACTTATAGAGTTGAGTTAGGAGCAAACTTTTTCTGAATTTGCATCTCTATAATGAATAGTGTTAGGAAATAAGTTGTAACTTTATTTTAATGTTTGTATTAATATATTTCTGTCTATAATGCATATATAGTGTGGCTCGTGTGTTTTCTTTCTTTTGCGTAATGAATTTATGTTCAGCTGTTAACGAATCTCTGGAGCCTTGTGTGAATATGTTAATTGACTAAGCACCCATTAACTAACTTAAAACATTAACTTTATGATCTATCAAACCAAGTTCCATTCTGATATCTGATTTGCACAGTAGTGCCATTAGCTGACACCACAACAGCATGCTAGACTCACCTTCCAACTGGTCATTTTATTAGAACGTCAGAAATTGATGTGAGAACAGACCACATGGCAGGCTTAAGGAGCATTCAATAAGATATGGTTGGACTTCTCTTCCCTGCCCTATCCCTATCCCTTTTTATTCCATTAATTCTGAAGAATTCAATCTGTCTTGAATGTATCATTGACTGAGTTGACAATGGCCTTTAGGGTCGAGAATTGCAAAGATTTTCAACCTCTCTCCTCCTTCAAGTCTGAAATGGTTGCCCTGTCAATATGAAATTTTGTTTGTTTTAGACTCTGCAGCCAGATGAAACAAGTTCTCAGCATCTACCCTGTCAACCTCTGTCAGAATTTTATACATTTCAATGAGGTAGTCTTGGATTCTTCTAAACTCTGCAGAATTTTGATCCAGTCAACTAAATCTTCCTTCATAGGTAAGGTTACACAACCCCAATCAATCTAATGAAGCTGTACACAAACCCTCACAATTAAGTATATTCTTTTATCAGAAAGGAGACAATGCACAGTTCTCCAGGCTAAAGCTTGATATGACTGTACTAAGACTGCCTTACGCAAATACTCCACCCCACTTGCATTAATGCTGAATACACCATTTGCCTTTATAATTGCATGCATGTTTAATTTCTGTTTTTATGTACAAGATCAATTTTGGATAAGTACACTCAGACTGTATGGTTTAGGATCTGTCAAAATACCTGTAGGGCATCAGAACAGATATCCTGGCACAATATAAATGACAGGTCTTTTTCACATCTGTGAGATGATATGGGAAAATTACTCTGTGTAAGTAGATAAATCACTGATGGGTGGAAATGTCATGCATAAATGTTTACGAGATTCGTTTCCGAACGATACAGGATAATAGAAACAGCAATAATAACACAGCAATAGTAATGGCCTCATCATGGTACAACTCAGAGCGGCACTGAATTTTTGTATCCTGCTGCACAGTCAGGTCCTTTACTTGAGTATTATTTTAAATCATCTTTGCTGACGATAATGCCACAAATATTGGTCCATAGTTCAATACTGCATAGTTAATTTCATTTATTGATCTAGTCACATCTTTACGCATATTTCCAGGATATGATACATCACAACTTTCCTTTGAAAATTTGCAAAGAGGTTTAATTTAAACTGATATGATGTGAAAACATTACCACCTTTGGTGCACTATTGTTTAATATGCTTTTTCCCTTCAAGTTCAAACAGCTAGGGTTGAAAACAGCAGAGAAATCAAAGTAGAGAAATTACTCATCAGAATAATATGACCTCTTACATTTTCTTCTGTAGTTTAAGCAGCTTCAGTGACACCTTTACCTGGAAACTGCAGCTTCCCTGAAAGATGTGTACTTACAAATGATGCTTTTTCTTACAGCAAGTTTGTGCGAAGGCAGGGTGGGGGAAATGGAGCAGTTGGTCCAGCAGCATTTGATCCAGAACTTCTCAGAATAGCAAGTGTGAGGAGCTATCAAAACGATTCCCAAAGGCTATGTCTCCCTGAGCTATAGAAATAAAGGAATTTCAAAAATCACAGCTTTATATAATGGCTTTCATGTCAACCAGATGTTTCAAAAGAACTGATTTGAACCTTTCTTGTTTGGTAGAAGCTAGGCAGACAGACAGTTAGCCTTGCCTAGGAAGTTACCTTTTCTTTCTCTTACTGCAAAGTTTAATTCTGAGCCTTCTCTCCTGGGCAGCTAGCAAGGCCACCAGCTAGGAACAGATCAGGCTATATTTTGTTCTTGGGATCCAGCTGCTTTGTTAAATGTAAACCCAAGTTTAAAAAAAGCAATTGTAGATTTGCGCCAAGTTCACTTAGAGAGACCTGGAGTCAGATGCCACCTTTCAGATGAGAATGTAAATTCAGACTGCATCTGCCTTTCAGATACCTATAAAAGATGCTTGGCACTATTTTAATTATAATAGGGTAGTTAACTCTGGCATCTTGACTAATAATTATTCATCAAATCAACATCACAAAAAACAGATTATCTGATTGTTATCTCATTAATGTTTGTGAGAGCTTGCTGTGCATCAATAAGTTGCCACATTTTCTGCATTACAACATTGATTACACTCCATAAAAATTACTTCAGGAAAGCATTATGAGACTTGCTGCAATTGTGAAAGGCAGGATATAAATGCAACTCTTTCACTTTTTCTTTCTTCCATGTCACAATTCTTTGCCTCACAATTTACTTGAGCTGGCAGTTTGAAAAGTTGATTCAGTCCAGATTGGGATGTGGAAACTGAAGCAGCCTGCTTCAATTTACTGATATTAAGCCAAAGAAAATTACAGCTTCTCCACGATTCAGTGGCTTATAGGGAATTGTACAGAGTAGTAAGATCTTTGGAATTGAAAGAGGAGATTGAGCAGTAGAATGAAGCACATACTGGCACAGGAGGCGATGTAATGTCAACAGTGTAAGTGTCAAAAATGGAACAATGAGAGATCAATGCCACAGAGATGGACATGAAAGAAAGCTCTTTCAGGAGAATTAAGTCTTCCAAAGTACAATACAGTGCAAAGGATGAGGGTGATAACAAGTAGTACAGAAAGCTGTCTTCATGGACACAAAATGTTTTTAAGAACTTTCCAGTGATTGTAAGGCTTTGTTGATAGCTTGTATTAAGAAACATTTGGCTTTGTATTGAAAACGTGACGTGGCGGGTTGTTGGGAGTTGAGGTTCGGAGAAACTTCTGAATTACTGTAACAGAGTTTGTGTTTCATTAGCAGACAGAGTCCAACATAATTAATTTGCTGGAATATTATTCAATGTATGTGAATTGAGAAGCCTGATTTCTAATTCCCTCGCACACATAACTAACCCCTGCACATTAAGAGCAGTATAATTACAAGCTTGAGGTTTTTCATTTGAAGGTGTAAGCTGCACCAGAGACAGATTTTATGAAGAGGTTCTCTGATCAGATTACTGATTTATGAAATTTGTTCATCCCACAACCAGATTGAAGACATTGTATATTATTAAGTGGTTATTTAAATGCTTGAGAAAACCAAAAGAGCAACAGTGAATGCAAACTGCAGTTGTTTAGCTGTCCATTACCATTAGTAAATGTGTACCTCACAGGTTTAACTGGAGAAAACAGCTCCTAACTACAATTTTGATTTGTTAAAAAAGTTATTGCATAGCATGTAGGTGTTGCTGCCGCCAATTATTTTGCTCATTCTAATTGCCCTTGTGATGGTGGTGGTGAGCTATCTTCTTGAACTGCAGCAGCCAATCTGGTATAGATGCACAAAGAGAATTCTGAATCAATGACCCAAGACTGTAAAATAATGTTGACATCGTTCCAAACAGGGATGTTGTTAGACTTGAAGGGAAACTTGCAGGTAGTGTTGTTTCGATGCCTTTGTTACCCTTGACTTTCTAAGGTGCTGTCAAAAGGAGCCTTGGGAAGTTGCTGCAATGCATCTTGCCTATGGTACACACAAGTGCCACTGTGCCTTGGAGGATGGAATGAATGTTCATGTTGGCGGATGAGGTGTCAACCAAGCTGTGCTCGATTGTTTTGAGATTTTTGCAGCTGCTAGGTCCTGATTTAGTCAGCAAGGGAAGTATTCTTTCCAAAGGAAGAAAACTGGTCCTGCTGAGATAATTTTGTAAAATCAAAATGGTAATTTAGCTAAAAATACTTTAAACAAAAATTTTACTCTAACTGTCGGCAATATTCCTTTCATGCACACACTTAAAGCATTTGAAGCCAGTCTGTTTCACTTCAGGAACGTTATTCATATTTATCCTTGAGCATCACCCCTGTTCTTTTCAATCTGCCTAGTGTCAGATAAGACTGATGCAATATTTTGTATTGCATCAATTTTAGTTATGTGTGGAGAGCCACATCATTTTCTAGGTCACTGCATCAATACTGCATTGAAATATTTTGTTCTATTTATCTTTTCAAGGTTTGTTAGGGTTACTGCAGCATCCTGTTATCACTGCTATAGCTGCGTTAGACACAAATCTCTTTTTCTGTTCTCAATATAATACTTGGAGATTTGATTCATGGAGACAAGAACCTGTTAAATCGTTTTGTACAGCTCTTGATTTCATGAACTGAAGTAAACTGATTAGCTGGCCATTGATATTTGTCTTGGGCTTGATCAAATGGGAAATGGGATTAGACTAAAAGGAAATGGGATTAGAACAGACAGCTCAAGTTGGAAAGCTACAACTGACAAGAGGTACCGTAGACCGCAAAATCACAGGTTGTTCTAAGAATTCTATGATGCAAAATCAGATTAGTGTTCATTCCTGAAACAGAATTTTAGTTGATTGCATTCTCACTATTATTATATAATTTTTTATACAATTAAATAACTCATGCATATCCGTCACAAGTTTTAACTTACAGCTCAGGGTGCAGACCAAACCAGTTCTAGATTATTAATGAAGGTTTTCTGCCATGTATTATTTTCAAAAGAGACATAAAACCGTGTGAAATTCTGTAAGGTAATTGAGAAAGGAAATAAAAAAAAGTGAAGGAACACAAATCAGAAGTATAAAGTAATATAATACAGATAAAATTTCAATTATCACAAAAACAAAGTAATGTATTAAATAAAAACAAAAGTCAGATTATAAAAATGTTAATAGTGTATTAGATTTTGTACAGCTGTAGAATTGTACAGCATGAAGAGGGGCTGGATGGCCCAGTACCAGTATCAGTACCAGCTCTGTGAATGAGCTATCTTTTCAAAAAAGTCTTTTTCAAATATTTATCAACTGCATTTTAAAAGCTATATAAATTCTGTGTACTTCACTGTTTCAAGTGAGGTAATTGCTGTTCAAAACAGTGTTTTGAAAACAGAAAATTTAAAAAGTTCTACATTCCTTGTTTCATTCTTTTGTTAGTCTTAAGTTAATGTCTTTTTGTCAGTGATACATTTTCTGGTTCTAATTCCTGGTACACTCTTCCTCTCACATTTTATACCCTTTTCTGTCACCCTTCAATTATCGTTGACCTTTTCACTACCTGCACCATTGTTCATTTGTTTCTTTTAGATTTTTTAAACTTCCCTTCAAGTGAACCCTCTCTCCCAACTAATTAGTTTAAAGTCTGACCTATGACCTTATTCATACGATTTGCCAGAGCATGGTTCAAATGAAGTCTGTCCTGATGGGCCTCTCTTACCCCAATACTGATACTAGTACTTGGAGACCTCTTCCCAGGTTTCTACTTTTGGTAGCATTTTTTGAGTCCCCAAGTTGTTAAATCCCAAGGCATCACACTTACTGAGCATTTCCATCATTTCTCCTTTATTCTTCATGAGATTTCCTTGTTCATGTGTGCCTTTTCATTAAGCATTCCTTTACTTTTTATGTGCTCGATGCTGCTCTCGCCTGTAATCTGCAGTCATAGCCTCTCTCCTCCTGTTTTCATTTTGTGATTGTTAACCTTCAATCAGTGGCAGCACTCCTGGCTTCTGAGCAGAAGGTCATGGTTCAAATGCTGTTCCACATCATTTGAGCTGTCACTTTGAACATCATTGAGGGGCACTGCATTGCTAGAAGTGTCATCATTTGGATGCAATGTCAAGCTGACATCCCATCCGCCTGCTCAGGTAGACAAAAAAAAAAATCCACAGCATATTTCAAAACGCAGACAGCTTCAACCAATGTCACTGTCTTGGATAATAAGTATTAAATATTTGTCAATTCAGCATTCACAGAGGATCCCATGTTCCTTGTTAATCCATGTCCCACTCTGATATATGCTCACCCACTCCCCTTCATCACTAATTCACTTTGACACTAGCAAGACCATGTCCTGAAATATATAAGTCTAGAATCCTTCAGCCTCCTCAGCGAAAATGTATCAGCATCTAATCCTGAAGCTTAGCAATTTGAAATTTGAACACAAGCTGTTGCAGATGCTTTATGCATGTATTCAAAACACACAGGGCCTCACCCATCATGCAGAAATCTTGCTTCACACTTTTCAACTTCCCCTGAATCTAAATGAAATTGTTTTTACCTTAGAGACTGAAGCCCACAAAGAATAATTTTCAATGAACACTGTTAGAAGATTAAAGTCAGATTTAAAATCTCTGCAAAGCAGAATTCTATATCTCTTAGCCCTTTCTACTTCACTGCTCAAACTATTAATTTGCTATCAACCAATATTGAACAATAATCTAACTGATATAGGTAGGCCGCAGCCAATTAAATAATAACTAATTGGATCACCTACGTCAGTGGTTTCCAACCAGCGTGCTGTGGCAAGGTGAGAAATATGCTGCAGAATGTTTGGGAAGCAGCACCAGTTTACATGGTAACACAGTGTGGAGCTGGAGAAGCATAGCAGGCATCAGAGAAGCAGGAAAGTTGACGTTTCGGGTTGGGACCCTTCTTCAGAAGCTCTTCTCTGACTCCAGCATCAACAGTTCTTATTATCTCTGAGTGAGTTATAACACTACTTTACGTGAACTTTGAGTCTGTGTCTGTGCTTCTGATCTCTTCCTCCAGATTATTAAAGGCTGTACCCACTGACAGCAGGCAGTCCTATCCTCTGCGTATGCGTAAGCCTCCAGTGCTGTGCACGTGTAGACCTTCAATACCACCCATGCACCATACAGATATTCAGCACCACATGTATGTGGCCATTCATCTGTGCTGTAGAATTGTTAATCACAGAGTCATACAGCACAGAAACAGACCCTTCATTCCAACTCATCCATGCCAACCAGATATCCCAAATTAATCTGGTCCCATTTGCTAGCATTTGGCCTATATCCCTCTAAACCCTTCCTATTCATAAACTCTTCCAGATGCCTTTTAAATGTTGTAATTGTACCAGTCTCAGCCACTTCCTCTGGCAGTTTGTTCCGTACACACATCACCCTCGGTCCTTTTTAAATCCTTCTCCTCTCACCTGAAACTTATGCCCTCTAGTTTTGCACTCCCACACCCCAGGGAAAATATCTTGGCTTTTCACCCTATCCATGCCCCTCATGATTTTATAAACCTCTATAAGGTCACCCCTCAGATTCTGACGCTGCAGGGAACAAAGCCTCAGCCTATTCAGCCTCTCTGTATAACTCAAACCCTCCAGTCCCAGCAACATCCTCACAAATCTTTTCTGCACCCTCTCAGGTTTAGCAAAATCCTCCCCATAGAAAGGCGATCAGAATTGTACGCAGTATTGTAAAACTGGCCTCACCAATGTCCTGTACAGCCACAACATGACATCCCAACTGCTACACTCAATGTTCTGACCAATGAAGGCAAGTGTGCCAAACACCACCTTCACCACCCTGTCTACCTTCGACTCTACTTTCAAGGAACAATGCAGCTGCACCCTTAGGTCTCTTTGTTCGGCAACAATACCCTGGGCCCTACCATTCAGAGTATAACTCTGCTTTGGTTTGCCTTACTGAAATGCTACATCTCACGTTTATTTAGACCAAACTTCAACTGCCACTCCTCGCCTCAATGGCCCATCTGATCAAGGTCTCTTCGTACTCTGCAATAATCTTCTTCACTGTCCACTACACCACCTATTTTGATGTCATCTACAAACTTACTAACTATACGTCCTATATTCATATCCAAACAATTTATATAAATGAGGAAAAGCAATAGAGCCAGCACCAATCCTTGCAATGGGCATGACACTGAAAAGGGTGGGAACCACTGACCGATGTAACTAATCTATTTACCTACTACTGGATGAAACTAGTTACACATCAGACACCAAGGAACTAGTTTAAATAATTTCAAGGTTAAGCGGCTAAAATTAAATGAACACAAAGAAATGTGGATGCTGCAAATCTGAAACAAAAATAAAGTGCTGGAAAAACAGAGCAGAACTGGCGGTATCTGTGGAGAAAACAGAGTTAACGTTTTAATCCCAGCATCCCTTCTTCAGAACAATTGAATGGATTCAGTTGCACACAAGTCAAAAAACAATAAGATTATTATGTCAAAAGGTATAGTGGTCAGACCCAATCACAGCCACCATGACAAACACATATGGATTCAATGATTGCTGCTTCTTGAGCAGAATCCTTCAAATAGCTGCGAACTTTATTTATAATTACAGACACTAATGGAAAACAAAGCAAAACAACATTAAAGTTGCACGCATCATAAGATACAAGGACCAACTGCCAAGACCTTGAACATCACACAAATGCATTGGAAAACAGCAGCCATATACTTGTTATTTTTCATCCATTCTGAATGTGAGGTCTTTTTGTCACATGGCAGGTCAACTTTAAAATGTGTGTTAATAATGTGAGAAGACTGTTTGAGCTTCAATGCAAATATGTGAATCTCAGAATGTCTTATCACAGGCAGGGCAAGGTGAATTTCTCATCACTATTTTATTCTTCATTTTACATCATTTTAGCACAAAGCCACATCACATTTCATTACTGTCACTGTGCAGTAGCTATTTCTACGGAACAATTCAATTCAATGGCAGAAAATAATAAGACAAATTGAATTCTATGATTTTTTAAATACAAATTTAGGAGCCTTTAGCTTAAATTAAACTGTTAGATTGATCAATTAATGTATTTACATTTAAATTATCTAATTTTCTATCTAATTTATTCATATTTATCCAATTTTTATGAAGCTATATTACAATTTCTCATTTTCAATTATTTCTTAATTATTAATTCACTTCTAATTTAGAATAAAGATACAGCATTTTGGAATATTTAAATCAAAAAAGTTAAAATTGGAAGCTTTCCATGCTTAATCAATCCAGCTTAATTTATGCAGGCACTTCAGCATGGATGGGTATCAGTTTGTTTGTTTACCTGTGATATTCTGAGGATCCAGGCATGCGCTAGTCCTTTCATTTAAATGCTTCCCTTCAGAGGCATCGTCCAAAAACACAGTGTCAGCTTCTGCAAACTCACTGATGACATGCAGCTTTACCTCATCATCTCCTCTCTCAACTCACCTACTGTCTCTATCTGTCAGACTGATTTTTCATCTAGTACTGAAAATGGGACAAAGGTTTTCTTCAATTAAATACTGGAAAGACTGAAGCCATTTTCTTTGGTATCCTCCTCAAACACTATTCGTTCACCACCGTGTCTACTCCTGTCATAAATAACTGTCTGGAACTGAAGGAGATGGTTTGCTACTTTGGTATTGTACTTGACCATGAGGTGAGCCTTCAATCACATAGCCAATTTGTACAGAAATGAGAAGAAATTACTCAAACGGTTGAGATTCTTTGCAACTCTTGGGTTACAAATGCTCCATCATTGATTACTTTTCATGCAGTGACAGAGGGACTTCTGATCTCTGAAAGAATGATGGGAATGGAGAGTGGACAGGGAAATGGAGCTGTAGCTATGATTGTGCTGAATGGTAGAGAGGCTAAATGATCCACTCCAGCTCCTATTTTTTATGTTCTTAAGTGGCTGCACTTTGACTTAGATTTCCTGTTTGCACCCCTGTGACATCACCTGACTCTATTCTTCCTCAGATCTTGTCCTGCTGTTCGGCTCAACCATGAGAATGTTACCTCGAACATACTGCTGGTTGGTTTCTCAAATTCTACCCTAGTTTAACTTGAGGACATCCAAGACTCTGCTGCTCATGTGCCAAACTGCATTACATTCCATGCTCACTGACCTAGAGTAGTCTCTCAATTAAACACCATCTTGATTTTAAAATACTCATCTCTCATTTAAAACCTTTCACGTCCTCATTGCTTTCAATCTCTGGAATCTCCTATGGCTCTACAGCCCTCTGAGATTATCTTGGAGAAGCTTCTCCAATTCCAGTCTCCCGAGCAGCCCTATTTGAATCACTGTACTGCTGGTGGTCATGACTTCAGCTGCCTGGACCTTCAACTCTGGATTCACTCTCTGAACTTCCTCCGCTCTTTCGTTACTTTCCTCCTTTAAGTTACTTCTTAAAAACTCTTTTCAATAAAAGTTTTGATCATCTGTCTGAATGTCACAACTGGCTCAGTATCATATTTTGACTTACAATGTCTCTGTAAAACACCTGGTACATTACAGTATATTAAAGTTGATATTCAAATACAAATTCTTGTTAGACATTCACAATGATATGATTATTAAATTATGTCCATTTGCTATGTATGGAAAAGTTTGATTGGTATCTATCAATCAACAATTGTTTATAAAGAAGACAAATCTAGTTTTTAATCTTCTAAGAAACAAAGACAAGATATTAAAAAAGCAATTCTTAACAGCCACAACACTTTCCAGTGTTACGATGACAGCTGATGGCAATGCTGAACAAGTCAGATCCCAGAATGAAATCTGGGTTTATAGATCGTATGTTTTATTTTTGTACTTGGTTACCATGGAGGTTAGTCACAGAAGACTATCAACATGCTTTAACAGAAAGATACAAGTTTATACACAGGAAAATAATAAAACTCTATGTAGAAGATAGCTTCGAAAGATCTCAACATAAACAGTAAAATAAAATTTCCAATCTGTTTCCCAACAATATTCTTTACAGACACTCAATCCATAGAATCCCTACAGCGTGGAAGCAGGCCATTCAGCCTATCGAGTCCACACCGGCCCTTCGAAGAGCATCCAACCCACCCAATCCCTGTAATCCTGCATTTCTCATGGCCAATCCACCTAGCTTGCACATCTTTGGACTGTGAGAGGAAACAGGAGCACCCAGCAAAAATCCAAGCAGACACGGGGAGAACGTGCAAACTCCTCACAGGCAGTGACCCAGGGCTGGGGTTGAACTAGGGTCCCTGCCATTGTGAAGCAGCAGTGCTTAACCACTGTACCACCATGCTGCCCTTTGAGTGGCACTTTTAATTCTTTCACTTCTTACTTAACTGACCTTTCTTTTTCCCCAGATTAGATGGCCTAGAGAAATTTTTTCCAGTTCTTGTTTTCTGTGTGTGTGCTTGTGAGAGTAGGGGCATTTAGAAAGGGTTAAAATTTCAACTATTAGAGTTGTAGATTGACAGTTCATAGTTGTTTATTTGTGGTTAGAATCTATTTATTTGTAATAGTTCTTGTTGATTACAGAAAGCTGGTCCATGTTTCTATAAACTTGAATCATTCTGACAGGTAATTTGGGGATTTTGGACACATTGATAAAAATGTTTTAACTTTTGTGATGACTCCAGGAATAGCAGAACTTGATTTCCAGTATGCCACCCCTGTCAAGTAGAACATTCTCAAGATAAGTCCTGTGGCTGGTCTCTAGCCCAGATGACACATTTAGTCTTGAACACCTTCTTTGGGAAGGATTCCTCCTTCTTCCATTCTTGCACTAAGTTTTTCAAGGAACACCAAATCCCTTCATTGCAGCAGTGTTAATTGTCAAATATTACAACTTTCAGATTGAAATCGACTTCAAAGTTCATTTTTTTTTTGCTTGAGGACTCATTTCTATTTGTCATGCACCATCAAGTCTATCTTGCATGGATAGGTCTGACAACAGAGCCCATATCACTTGCATAAACCCATTTACCAACTTGGAAGGAGAATAAAAGGTGCATTTTCAATGGTGAAAAATTGAGGCCAACTCCCAATGCGATACAGCATTCCTTTTTGGCAGAGGGAGGTTGTCGTTTCAGAAAGACTGTAAGTCTGAACCAGAATTTTGTTGCATTCTTTCATACTTGTTGATTTATATCCAACTTAAGGCATTCAGAATGCAGAAAACACAGCAGCAAAGTTGTGCAAAGCAGAACCAACAATGGGGTAAAGATAAGATGATTTATTTTAGTGATGTTGACCAAGGCTTAACTATTAGCCAAGACAATAGAGAGAACTCAAAAACTACTACCTTTTGAATAATGCAATGGAATCTCTTACCCACAGTTCAGCACAAAGAAAGCACTGCGATTTAACATTTCATCTGAAAGATTGTACCTCTGATAGTACTGCTGTTCCTTAGCAAATTGTCTCCTTGAATTTGTGCTCAAGTCTCTGAAGTGGAGCTTGAACAAACAACTTTTTGATGGAGCAACAGGAATGGTACCAGTGAACCACAGCTGACACCTGGACTAATTGCAGTAAAAGTAGCAGCAAAATACTGATTGGAGTCCTGAAGGACATATCTCGATTGCAAGTTGAAATGCTACTTCCCACTGAGAGAAAACTAAATTAATTTCAGTGTGCTGAATTACTCTGTTAATTTGGGAATGAAGTGCTGTTTCTGACCATCACAAAGAATTGAAGAGAATTCAAAGTGACAATATAATCTATACATGCATATCAATAAGTTATTGCCTGTTCTCTATGGAGTTCTACCACAACTTGCTCCAAAAAAATCTCGTAGACATCCCATGAATTCCTTTTCTTGGGATCGGCTACCAACCTGATTTAAGACTGAGGGTGTTGCACGTAAATGCACACAGTATAAGAAACAAGGTAAATGTGCCAATCTTGTGGCCAAGATTGAAAGTGGCAGGAACAATGTTGTGGGTATCACAGAGATGTGGCTGCAAGGGGATCAAGGCTGGGAACTAAATATCCAAGGATACACATCCAATCGAAAAGACAGACAGATGGGCAGAAGGGCAGTGTTGCCTTGTTAGTAAGGAATTTAATTAAATTTACAGCAAGAAGAACTGTAGAGTTGGAAGGCGTAAAATCCATGTGGGTAGAGTTGAGGAACTACAACGTCAAAAAGACATTGATAGTAGTTATGTACAGTCCTCCTAACAGTATTCAGGACGTGAGGCACAAAATAAATCAGGAGACAGAAAATGCATATAAAAAAGACACCATGACAACAATCATGGGAAACTTTGATATGCAGGTGGACTGTGAAAATCAGGTTGGTAGCAGATCCCAAGAAAAGGAGTTCATAGGATGTCTACGAGATGTTTTTGGAGCAGATTGTGGTAGAACTCAAGAGAGAACAGGCAATTCAGGGTTTGTTGATGTGTAATGAGGCAGACTCAATTAGGGAGCTGAAAGTGAAGGAACCCCGACGGGGCTGTGACCATAATATGATAGAATTCATCCTGCAGTTTGAGAGGGAGAAGCTGGATTCAGATGTAACAGTATTACAACTGAGTAAAGGTAACTACAAAGACACGTGGGAGGAGCTGGTCAGAGTTGACGGGAAGGGGAGCTTAGTCGGGAAGACAGTTCGGCAGTAAAAGCAAGAGTTTCTGGGGCTAATTTGGGAGGAACAGCAGAAATTCATCCAAAGGAAGAAGCAGCACTTTGAGGGGAAGATGAAGCAACCATGGCTAACCAGAGAAGTCAGACAGCATAAAAGCAAAAGAAAAAGCATACATTGTGGTGAAGATTAGTGGGAAGCTAAAGGATTGAGAAGGCTTGAAAAACCAGCAGAGGATAACTTAAAAAATCAGGGAGTGGAAGAAGATAAAATATTGAGAGCTAGCTAGCTCGTAATATTAAATAACATTGCAAGAGTTTTTTTAAGATATCTAAAGGTAAGAGAGAGGCAAGAGTGGACATTGGACTGTTGGAAAATGAGGCTGGAGAAGTCATAATAGGGAACACAGAAATGGCAGTGGAACTGAATCAATACTTTGCAGTGGGAGACACTGCAGCATACCAGAACTTCAAGAGAATCAGGGGTCAGTGGTGAACGCATCATTACGGAGGTGCCAGGGAAGCTGAAAAGGGGTCTCTGAAGGTGAATCAATCACCCAAATCAGATGGCTACATCCCAGGGTTTGAAGGAGGTAGCTGAGGAGATTGTAAAGGCATTGCTTGTGATCTTTCAGGAATCACTGGAATCAGAGTGGGTCCCAGAGGTTTGGAAAATAGCTAATGTAACACCCCTGTTTAAGAAAGGACAGGGGCAGAAGTCAGTAAATAATAAGCCCGTTAGCCTGACCTCGTTCATTGGTAAGATTTTACAGCCCAATATTAACAATGAGAACTGAGGGTGTTTGGAAGTGCATGGTAGAGTAGGGTGGCAGTAGGGTGGCATCAGCATGGCATCATCAAGGGGATGCCATACCTGACAAATCTGTTCGAGTTCTTTCAGAAGGTAACAACAAAGTTAGATAAAGGAGAAACGGTAGAGTGATCTATTTGGATTTCCAGATAACCTTTGATAAGCTGTCACACAGGAGGCTGCTGAGTAAGACAAGGGTACATGGTGTTAGGGGCAAGGTACTGGCATGAAGAGAGGATTGGCTGACTGGCAGAAGGCAGACAGCAGCTTTAAAAAGGTCTTTTTCAGGTTGGCTGCTAGTGACTAGTGGAGTTTGGCAGGGGTCAGTGTTGGGACTACAACTAGTCACGTTATATACGATGAAGGAATTGAGGTATTATTGCTAAATTTGTAGATGACATAAAGATAGGCGGAGGGACAGGTAGTGTTGAGGAAGCAGGGAAGCTGCAGAAGGACATGGACAGGCTAAGGGAGTGGGCAAAGAAGTGGCAGATAGAATACAATGTAGGAAAGTTTGAGGTTATGCACCTTGGTAGGAAGAATAGAATGGTAGACTGTTTTAGAATGGGGAAAGGATTTGGAAAACTGAAGCAGAAAGGGACTTCAGCGTCCCAGTTCAGGATTCTCTTACGATTAACTTGCAGGTTCGGATGGCAGTTAGGAAGGCAAATGCAATGCTAGCATTCATTTTGAAAGAATTAGAATACGAGAGCAGAGATATACTGTTGAGGCTGTATAAGGCTCTGGTCAGACTGCATTTTGAACATTGTGAGCAGCTTTGAGCCTTGAATCTAAGGAAGGATACGCTGGCTTTGGACAGTGTCCAGAGAAGGTTTACAAGAATGATGCTCGGAATGAAGGGCTTGTCATTTGAAGACTCTGGGTCTGTACTTGCTTGAGTTCAGAAGGATGAGGGGGATCTCATTTAAACCGACTGAACATTGGGAGGTGGACATGGAGATGACTAAGACCCAAGGACACAGCCTCTGAGAGAAGGGATGACCCTTTAGAACTGAGAGGAGGAGAAATTACTTCAGCCAGAGACTGGTAAATTTGTGGAATGCACTGCTGCAGAAGGTTGTGGAGGCCAAGTCATTGAATATCTAAGGCAGAGATAGATAGGTTCTTGGTTAGTAAGGGGATCAAGGATTATGGGGAGAAGTCAAGGAAATGGGTTGAGAAATATGTCAGCCACGATTTAATGGAGGAGCTGACTCCATGGGCCAAATGGCCTCATTATGCTCCTGTGGTCTATGGGTATCTATACATACATTACCCTTGAAGTTGCTTGCTGCTTACCTTCAAGCAAGTCTCCTCAGCTTATGTGCTGTAAAATTGTTATTTACAATGGTATATAGCTAATAAAGTACAGCTCTCTAGTGTCAGCTTGTTTCTATCTCTTTACAAGTTCATTCTAAACTCCTATCTTAGTAATGTCAGTCACGTAATCACAGTTATATTCTGATTTGCATTTTTTAAATTCATTCATGGGATGTGACTTCACTATCTGGGCCATCATTTATTGCCCATTCTTAAATGCCCTTAACAAGCTGTCTCCTTGAACCATTGCAGTATATTTGGTGTTGGTCAACCCAATGCTGTTGAGGAGGAAATTCGAGGATTTTAACCCTGAAACACTGATATAGAATGGCAATGTATTTCTAAGTCAGGATGGGGAGTGGTGCAGGTGGTGCTGTTCCCGTGTATCCGCTGCAACTGTCCTTATAAATGGTAGTGGTTATGGGATTGGAAAGAGCTGCCTGAGGAGCTTTCAGGATGTGCAGTACGCCTTGCAGATAGTACACACTGCTGCTAGTGAACATTAATGAGTAAGGGAGTGAATGTTTGTGGATGCTTTGATCTGGATGGTATTAGGCTTCTCCTTGAGTGTTGTACGAGCTAGACATCCAGATGAGTGTGGAATTCATCACACTCCATACTCGAACATTGTCGATGGACAAGAGGTTTTGGGGAGGCAGGAGGTGAATAATTTACTGCTGGATTCCCCACCTCTGCCTTGCTCTATAGCCACTATATTTGTATATGCAATTCAGTTCTGTTTCTGGTCAATAGTAATCCCAGAATATTGAAAGTAGTGGTTTCAGCAATGACCATGCCAGTGAATGTCAAGGGGCAATAGTAAGATTCTGTATTGTTGGAGGTAGTCATTCCCTGGCACTTGTGTGGTGCAAATGTTGCTTGTCAGCCTGAGCGCAGATACTGTCCAGGTCTTGAAGAGGAGGATAATGAATCTCATTGTATTACATCACTCCAAATTTCTCTCCACTTAGTAAATAGTTTTTGTAACCTTAAATGCCCTTATTACCCATTATCACCCTTTCTCTGCTCCCCTTCAAAGGCTGATTCTCACAGGTCAAGATGATCTAGACACTGACTGGACATCTTGCTGAAGCTCAACACGAAGGTAATGGTGGTGTAATTTGTTTGTAGCACTCTGTACATCTTCCGTAGTTGTATAGATAGGACTGCCCAATGTCCTATAATAATTAGATTCAGTGTCACTTCTTGCCTGAAGTGAGATCAATGCCTTCCTGTTTCCCCAAATGCCCTTTCAGTTGCTCTGACAGTACAATATCTTGTAATATCTATCGACAAATAGTTCAACCTATTATTAGTGACAATGGCTTTTGAATTATTGTCCTTTAGCCAGGCTTTCAGCCATGGCTTTAAGGTCGACAGATTTTTTAACCCTGTTTTTTGAATTGAACCACATCTGCTCCTTTCTGCTCTTTTCTCCAGTTGTTTTACCTAACTGGGGGAGGAGGGGTGTGTTTTGATAGGCTATGTTTGGCCTGAGTTGTGTTCTGAGGCTGGCTCACTGGAGGTGACAGATCTAGTGAGAGAAACAGCACTGACAGTGGACCCAGCCAGTCAAAACAGTGGGGAAAGGGAATTCTGCAGAGCCCAGAGATCAAAACAGGATATCAGGAATTAAAAGTGAGTCCCTGCAGTAGAAGGAGACGACAGGCCTTTTATGAAGCAATCACCCTGTTGTGGCAGCAATGAGTCTTTGCTGATTCACAGGGCTCATTGATATGGAGCCCCATTTTAAATCAACAATTGACTAATTCAGTCCATGATCTCCCAGAGCCTGCGCCAAAAATGACCGAAGCACTGCTGCAGGAAAGTAAATGTTGATGGACTCCAGAACACTACAAAGAAAGTCTGACTGAGTCAACACCTCATAGACAACCTGACAAATGCTCAACAGACAGGAACCACAGAACCCAATGCGCTCTTAAATCAATCATAGGCAGCACCTGTGAGGAGACTCTAGATTTCCCAACCAGGAAACATCAGATCGGTTTGATAAGGATGAGCAGGAGACCCAGGAGCTACAAAATGAGAAACAGACATTTCTGAAATAGAAGTACCAGCAAAACGCAAGGAAAAGAAAGCAGGTCTGCAGACAAAAGAAGGCCAATTTCCACCAAAAAAAAAATCAATAACCTAAGGAAGAGATGGAATAGGATGGAAAGAACACAGGAAATCCAGCAACTCACTGTCATTGTGTTATGTCTGCATTCTTCACAGGAGTCAAACCATCTATAGTCCAAACATGCAATACCATATCTCGCTGAGATCTAAGAACAGAGCACCTATCCTTTCAATATTCCTCTGTGACACAACGTGCTGACAATCTTTCCTGTTCCAGGAGTTCTATAAATGAGAATTTTTTTTTATTACTGAACTTTATCAAACAGGGTGGGCACTTCATTTTTGTTGACATTTAAACTCTACCTGTATTTTTTATGTTTATAGAAAAATCATTAGTGTGTGAATAATTCATAATCAGAAAAACAGCTGAGAGTTTGCAGTATTCAACAGAACTTTTCTGAGCCAGTTACTTCCTCCTTTTTCTCTTTTAATTACGCAGCACAAAAATATACCAAACTTCAATGGGCAGATGTCTGGGTCTCTTGTCTCCTGTGATGAAAAACTATTCATTTTGTTCAGTGCACCACTGACCACCTCAAACCCTGTTGTTGAAACAATTTCATTACTTTATTATAGATTTTTTTGTTGTTATTCAACCAAGTTTGCAGGTACATTGGGGTGGATCAATACTTTTCAGTCTGTGATTTTCTTACAAATTTGAAGACCTTTTCCCCTTCTCCTTTAGAAGTTATTTGCTTTGACACTTCAGTGGCATCAATACCAGAGCGCAGTGCATCACTGTATCTTGCAGTTTACCATTTGTGGTTAGCTTTCCAAATTTCTGTTGATAGGGTCAGCAGGACTCTAACTGGGAGACAATTCCCATTACATTCTTTCCAGAAATGCATCTCTCTGTGAATTCAGCAATGTAGCTAACAAGGGGATTAGTTATTGCTGCGTGGGATTTTGACATTGACCAGTGTAATTCGAGTATGTCTCTCAAGTTGTGAAAAAAAGGATGTGGTCATTGCCTTGCATGTCAATAGATGTCATTTTAGTGTCTGGTTAGATCTCTGTAACTTGGTTAATCACAGGCTAGAGCTCCATCACAGTAACCAAGCTGACTCTTGAAAATCAATGACAGCTTTGCTCATACACTTTGCTGTGAGACACATAGCTATGGACTCAAGATCCACTGCAGAACCTGAATGCATTAACTAGATTGACGCACTGTTGAATTATTGAGGGAATGCTATTCTTTGGATAATGAATTAAACAGAAGCCCAATACAGACGGTGGTGCACATTCAGACCTGACGTGGATGTGTGAAGACAGTTTGTCCTTGTCCTTCAAACAATCAAGAAAGTTTTGATCATCCGTCTCTTAAGGGACTTGTTAACAATAGTTAAAATTGCTGCAATTACAATCTTAACAATTAACACGACACTAGAAATTCTAGATCACATTAAATTGAGAATGGCAGCATGCATTTCGAGTAATTCAAAACAAATTGTGTGTCTGATAATAAAATGACTGCAACACTTGTTCCTGGAGGTGGCACTAGCGTAGGTATTTTTGATGTTACCAATTCTGCTGTAAGTGTACTGATGATGTCACGTAGGCATTTCAGAAGTTTAAACTAAAAGTCCTTCTTTCATTCAAAAGTTTTGTTTTTAAAGGCACTGGTAAACAGAAAAGGGCCAGTTGCATCCTTCTGTGGCCAGGAGAGAACAGGCTTACTTTGTTTTACGAACTCGGAGCTATTTGGGAGTGGCAATTAGAACTCAGACAAAATCTTTTAAAAATGAATCCCACATCTCCAGGTAAAAACCAAATCACTGGATCCACCAGTACCAATTTCAAAGCCTGAGGCAGAAAGCAAACAAGATTGAAACATGTTGCCAGACAATGTAAATTCAAGATGGTCACTAACAGTAGCTCATTTTGGGCTCTCCACACCCTGAAGCACAAAAAGACTTCATTAGAAGGAACAAGTTAATGATATTGTAGATTGTAGACACGGCAGTCACGAGAAAGGTTTTAGGATTAATGCAATGAGCCAGCAACAGGACTACACATTAGACAGCGAGAGAGAGAGGCAGGAACTAACCACATAAATTCACAGATTGAGGGAAATGTTTCACAAACTGAATAGCTTATGGAAAATCCAATCACTGGAAAAAAATTCTGCTGACAAAGAGAGAAGTTATCAGAGACAAAAAAAAAGAGCCAATGAAGACAGAAAGAAACCAATACAGGAAGGAAAGAAACCAATAGTCATACCTTGAATTATGGCAATGAGTTTGAGTACTAAATAGGGAGTGGAACCACATGATTCCATGAAATGGCTGGATGCAACATTTCTCAGAAAAAAATTCTCACATCCATTTATATTCAGGAAGAGAATGAGAAATAAGTCCACAACACTAAATTTGAAGTTTGATCATGGAACATGGAGTAATATTATTATGCTCTGGCTATACCAGAAGGTCTTTCCTGAAAATCTGATAGAAAATTAATACCCAAGGAAAGATGCTCTGAAATTCAAAAACATTATGTTAATGTCTCATAATTTTAGAGCTAAGAATAACCTACTCAGCGACAGACACAGAACATACAGTTAGCATCTTTTCCTCGATGTCATTGAAACAAGTGTTCCTGCTATCTTGGGTTTAAGCAGTTACAAATAGCTGTGACTTATCAAAATAAATTAACACGTGAAGGAGACAATACTGAAGATTAAGGTGGTACATGCATTTAAAAGTACCCTCCTGCAATCAGAAGTGAACAACATCTGGTACAAATACATCTAGTGTTTTAATAAGATGATTGGATACTTTGAAGATTTTGTGTGTCACATTGCTATTAATTCAGTGTAGAAGTTAGTGATTTAACCTCCAAGTAAAGTTCCAATAAAATTAAAAGAAAAACTTGAAAGACAACTCCAAATAATGAAGAAAAAGGAAGTGGCTGGCTCAGTCAGAGCTGAAAGATTGGGTAAGTTTATTTGTGGCAAGACACAACTCAAATGAATGGCCAAGAATTTGCCTGGCTCCAAAGATGGCTACCATGCAATAGAGAAAAATTATTATTCTACTTCAACATAGAAAGGGCACTGGCAGGGCAGAACAGGTTCAGCAAACTTAATGTCAGAAATGGCTTCTGAAACATGTAGCTGGATAAGGAATCTTCACCATTGATAACATTCAACACACATCAATTAGGTTTTGGCTTTAAAGTGAGCTGGAATATATTCCAACAGTAAATAGATGAGGCAAACAGAAAGAAGCAGTTATAGATGCCATAACAGATGATATCCAGATATATGATGTCGACAAAAAAAAAACATGTTCGGCATCTTCCTGAAACCATGAAGAGAACTAAGAAAGCCGGGATCAAGCTATATAGTCAAATGCAGTTGGGAGGTGACAGAAATCAGTTCTGTGGAATGGTGTACACACCTGACTGAGTCAAACTTAGTCCTGAAAAGTTCACAGGTATCTCTGACATGGAAGCTCCAAGAGAGACAAGAAAAAGTTGAGGAGTTTCCTTAATTAGATCCAGTACACGAATTCCTTCAAATTTAATGTCAGACACACAGCAAGCCTATATAAGCCCATGAGAGATTTGCTTAAGTACCAACAGTCAGGGTCACATGAGAGAAGTTTCAAAAAAAATCAAAGTAGGAGGACACAACAAAACAGGCTTGCCATACCACAACAGAAAGAAACCTAGCACTCTGCAAATAACTGTTTCTGCACAAGAAACCTGCCAAAATACATTCAGACTTTTCAACAACATTCAATGTCAATTCAGACCTAGAAAAACGAGATTGGAATAAGTGGGACAGAGAAATCAAGACAACTCAAAAAAAAACAATAAATTATCATAAACAACAATTAAAATCTAAATGAGACAACAAACCTTTTATAGAGAATTTTCAGTGCTAGAGATGTTTGGTATGAAAGGTAAGAAACTAGACTGACAAGAAGTGGGAAATGATATTTACAAGAATGGATTATGGGACCCTGTTGTTCATCATTTACATAAATGATTTGGACAGGAGATTTGGACATGTAAGTACAAAATTTGCAGACTTTGAAAGTGGGCACGTGAGTGAAAATGTTTCAGTATAGATAAATGTAAAATTAAAGATTTTGGTAGGGAAAACAAACAAGCCACATGCTCCTCAGAATGCAAATTTGTAAGTGCGACAGTGAGACAGAGGAATCAGAAAACACGAATCACTAAAGGTAGCAATGGGGTTCATGACCAGGGAGGTTGAACCATACAGCAATTATAGAAAAGGATAAGAACGCGCTGGAAAAGGTGAAACAAGGTGTAATATAATGGTACCAAAATTGAAAAGCTACTGGAGAACTTGAACAAGCTGAAGCTCTTTTGCTCTATAAAAAGGTAACGTGACACGAGTGTCTGAGATTGCCATGAGACTCGATAGAGTAGACATAGAGATGTTCATAGTTATGGGGAGACCAGAACTAAGGGCCATGCAAACGTTAGTCACTAATAAATCTTAAATCGGAATCTTATCTCCCGGTCCCTGCAAGAAATTTCAAAAAGATGGTTCAGGATCTTTACAGTGGCATGAACGTGAAAGGCTAGTCCCACCCTTAGTAATTCTACCCTTGACAAATGTAAAGTTACACTTAAAGCCAAATAATATGCTAGTTAAATAGTGAAAATGCTGGCATGTGAAGACCAGCAAAAGCATAAATATTGCAATATTTTGAAATAAAAGAGTTCATCCCAATTATGCACAACACCTAACAAATAATGAGAAATCAACATCCACTCAATATCATCTCTTATGTGGCATAGCAATAGCATGCAACAAGGGGTAAGCGAATGTCTTTAACAAAATAGACTTTGGGAACTGCCTTGAGGAGTTAGAAGTATTTGGAAAATTTTGATTGGCACTATTTCATGTAAAATAATATGTAAAATATTCACCAGCTGGAGTGTGAGCTCTATGAGAACAGGTATCACTTAAAGTATCAAGTCAAGTTTGTGGCAATGATTTATGTCTGCATTTATTGTGGGTTTGAATGTATCCAGTGCCAAGACGTAACATATGGGTGAGAATTTCTTACTTTACAAATGGAGAATTAACAAAATGGTTATTACTGGTAATGATATTGATGATGAGTGTTACTGACGAAAATGAAAAACACAAATGAAGGGATGAAAATATACTGCAAGATAATGAAGCAAATTCATTTAGACAAGGTAAAATTGGTCTGGCCTTCCAATTCTAATCACTATCCAATGATCCTTATTAAAGTACAGATATATGAAACACAGTGTCGGGTTGCGTTGTGTCATTACAAACAACATCATCTTCAGATTAAAATAATGATAAGATATCACCTGGAGAAGTAACACTTTCATGAAAGAGGGAAAATGGAAAACAAATAATAGAAAATGCGCACAAAGGAAAAGTGGATTGAATTCAAACCTCAGAAAAATAATTAAAATCTGATAAACCAATATAATACCAGCTGTAGTATATATACAGAACTGGTTATTCCCTGATGGGGGAACCCTAAATTGAATGTTGAAGGCTGCAATTTTAGAAAGTAAATCTTTCGCCAAGCAAAGGAGCTTCACGGAAGATAAACAACTAAATACAAGAACAGACAATGTTTGCATGCTAAAATGCTCAAGCTGAGAGGATATTTTGAGGTCCCTCAATTGCAAACTTATTTATCAGAAAATTGTTAGTCAAGGCATCCGACAGTAAGATGAACACATGCATCTTGCACAGCAAGTAGTTATTCACTGTTACAGTTGTTAACTGCTAGCAATGTTTTTGATGAATTATGAAAGAATTGCTATCATTTAGATCAAAGTTGTTATTACCACATTATAGTCTGGAGCATTTAACCACGCGCTAGCCTTGACAACTATGCTTGTGGCCAGTATCATATAGGTATCTCAGGTGTCAACAAATCAACTTACATTTATAAACTGTAATTAACTTAGTAAAACATCCCAAGGCAATTGCAGATCACAGGGCATCTTGGTGGCATCCACTGAAGTGAACCTTCCAGTAGTGGTCCCTGGAAACCATGAGAAATGAGGATTCTGACTGACTTTGCTTCAGTAAACTCAGTTGATGTTGGATGAGCTTGGGAAAATGGCAGCACTCGTACTCACATACATATTACATCCATTTTGTGATGGCATTCGTCAAAGCAAGTACACCATAATGGACTCAATGCGCAACATTTTGGATTGTTGTGAATACTAATTTTGTTCAGAAAACTAAAAGATTAAGGTCATTTAGATTTACTGTATAGTATGCAGGCTGAGGCAGTAACTGTAAATTATGCTCTTACAGAACACGACTGAAATTAATTGCTGCAATTTATTACATTTTGTTTAAAATCAGTTTGCACTTTACAATGTACTGTGATCACACATCTGCGAACAGATATAATAAAGGACCAAGACCCAGATGGAATTTCTTCACTGACATAATAAATGGTGCAGGATTATTCATTTGCAAAATGCTAAACCTTTTGTTTTGCAATATAGTGCAATACAAATGCGTTTGACTAATAACATTTTGTCAAAATGTTGCCCTGATTCTCCAGCAGGTAACATTCATGCAAAGCAGTAGTCTTTAAATGTGAAGTTTCTGCTGATTGCAACACTTTTTTCTTCCATTTTGTGGCATGTCGCTCTTCTGATTATCAGAAGCTAGGACAAAAAGCCTGTGCGATCTCAATAATATCTCATCCAATGTGATGGTTTTCTTCAAAAGACCTTCAGCACATTCCTTGACCTTGTGCTACATTATGAACAGTTCTGCCATACTGAAGGAAACTTCTTCACCGTCATCAAGAAACAGATTAAGTTGAGGATAGAATTTTTCCCAAAGAAACTGTTTAGGGTAACATCAACCCTGGCTGTACCAGAAGCTCTGTAATGGTAGGCTCCCCTCTCAAGTTCATTGAACTACTTGTTCAATATTGGACAGAACATTCTTCCTGCTTTGTGCAAAGTCCCAACACAAGTTGGAACAGGATTCCGACAACACAACAGAGCTGCACACAGGACTTTGTTGGCTGATCAGAGCATTTATTCAGTAGTCCTAGACTCTGAAGTAACTAACCTAACAGGCTATCTTCTGTGATCATGACCCCAAGTAAACTGTTCTGTCTCCTCCACGCCGAAGCCTAATATGCCCATCAACTCATAAAGCACCATATAGAAGTTGTAGCTATTTGGTAATCAATTTCTACATTATGCACACAATCCCAGTTTACCTAGACTAACACTCAGTACAGTAGGTTAAACATTAGCAACTTGCATTTATTCAGTATCTTGAAGTTTGTAAAATGTCCAAAATTGCTCTACAGAAGCCTTATCTAAGCTAATACGAGGAGAGATTAGGCCAGTGACCAAAATTCTTTCCAAAGAGATAGGTCTTAAGTAGCTTCATAAAGGAGGAGAAGCAGAGATTAACACAGGAAATTCAAGAGCCTTGGTTATCAATGATGGAGTGATTAAATTTGGGATGCACAACAGGCCAGAACAAGAAATGTGCAGAGACCTTGGAGGGTTTAGATTTGCAAAATACTTCCATGAAACAAATAAATGGCAATACAAGTATGTCAATGGAACACTGCTTTGAGTGCTAGAAAACTTAAGTCAGCTGCATTGCAGCAGATTCTTGACAAATGCAAATGCAAGGTTCAGGTGATGTTGTCCGTGAATGTAAAAGGCTCATTTAAGAATCTGCAATTTGAACAAATTACACAGAATATTTTTATTTGCATATTAAGTCAGCATCACCATAAACCAAATCTGAGAACTAGTAAATAACAGCACTGTTCCCGTCAACGATGTGCCATCATTATTCTGCTAGAAGCCTTGAATTCATACTTCTAAGTTAGCTTTTTAACTGTCTATTAATCCAAAAATATATGTATATCAATTTTACTTGGTGCAAAAACAGCAACTTAGTTTTAGAAAACATTGCCATAAAGCTTTCAGTAATGTTTTACAATGAGATACTGCTCAGGGATATACTTTTTAATACTTGTGTAAAAATGCTTCTTTCAACAATTCTTCACTTTGACAATGAAGAATAGCTTTTTCTAGCTATTGAGAGTTCTGTATGATTGCTATTTTGCACATTCAATTTCAGAAGGGATTAAGTATGTGCTACTCTGTGCTTTAGAATTGCACTTTTCCATTTTATATGCTGTAAAAATATTACATCTGTAATTGCTTTTACTGCACCAGGTGTATTTAGTATTCATACTCCAGTGAGTATTAAAAAGATGCATTTCACAGATTAACCTGAAACACATCCGATACTCTTACAATTCCCAAATACTGCAAAAAGTGCCGTGGCAATGAATGCCCATTTGGAATACTTTGAACACAAAGTTGTTGAAATGAATTGCACGCTCCTATTACATAGCAATCATGAAGCCAAAAAGAGGACATTACAAGAGTTTCCTACACCTGAAGGAGTGAAACACCAATCTTTTAACAATTGATCACGTTATTGTTAAACATAAATAACAAAACACTATAAACTAATTCTAAAAAGGCTTTTCTGATAGTTAAGAAAAAAAGCTTCTTCTGAAAATCTCTCGATCATTCTGAACTTTCACAGATGATGCCATGTTGTTGATCGTGAACTTTAATGAGTAATTGTTTGTGTCTCAAACAGGGATCCTGGAATGACAATATTTTGATGTTCTATTCTGGAACATGAATCATTATTGCTTATTTTTACCGCATGACAATGGAAGTAAACATTTGAGCACAACCTTTCAGCAAACCTACCTTAAATTAAAATTAAACAGATTTTGATTGATTAAAAACAATTACAAGGAAATTGTCTTCACGTATTGTTTTGTGCTTGTTCAGTATTTAAATATATTGGTTTTATTGATATTGCAGACTGAGCACAGTTTCAGCTTTTCAAACATATTCTAGCTGCCAGTAATCATCTCAAAATAATTGTTACTAAAAACATACATCAACTTCCATAAGGCATTTCTCCAAATAGCGGTAGCTTGATAAGGAACGTCAAGACATTAGGTGAAAATTTGCTGAACAAAGATACTTTGTTGACATTTTCCATCGATTTAAGAGGGGGCTGGGGCAGAAGGGTTCAACTGTAATCAAAAGGGTCTTTCTGATCCACAAATGCAATATCAAGATCAAAACAAACACCCTCAAGCAAAATGATCAATCATCTCAGTCATCGATTTTTTTCCTGGGTTGATAACAGGCAGACTTGAAACATAATGGAACCCAGGATAAATACTCTAAAGCTGGAACAATGTGTGGAAACTCCATCTAAAATGCCTGTCAAAAAAAAATTGGCGTCATTTATACACCACTAATGTGTTGAACGTAGCGAAGAAATTTGCCTGTAGTATCTGTTAAATGCAGACATGACATTCCAGCATTTGTTAACTGGTCTGAAATTATTGCACAAAATTCTCAGCACTTTTTCCCCCAGAAGAGAATTCGAGCAACTTATGCCAAAATAAAATCAATGAATTTGTGAGGTTAAACCACCATTTTTAAACACCAAAGATTTTATCCTGTGGTTTATTTCAGTTACAGATCACAGTAGTATTTACAATAATGTAAGTAGTATATCACAAACAGCCTCAGCACTGCACAATTCCTAAACTGAACTGTGAATGTTTAACTGCAATGGTTAAGTATCTGAATCACTTTAGCAGAAAGCAGACCTTCGGGCCTCTCTGATGTTGTCCCTGGGGGAAAGAGAACAAAAGACGACCATGGCATGACAAAGACTGTATTTTACAATTCCTGTATGTGAGACAGCCACAGAGAAAAGGCGCAATGATAGTGTCTTTGGTATATTAGAGCACGGTTGAATGACTGAGCATCACTGTAACTGGAAAGAAACAATCCAATAGAAAACTAATTAATTTTCAACCTTAAACCATTCTATACAAGAAATATTACATAATTGATCTTAAAACAACATTTCATTTGAAGACAAATATTTCAGATATTTAGCAATAGCAGACTTTAATAGAGAGGTCATAAATAGTTCACTTATGGGTACATTTCATTAATGTCAGGCACTATTTCAACTTCTGTAAACGGCCATAGGAAATCAACAGTGATTTTATAATCTTACTGCCTGAAGTTAGTTTTCTTTTCTGGATTCAAATAAGTTATTTTGAAGAGTGTAGATGACGATACTTTGTGATTGGGCTGTTTCCTTGAATTTTGACAACCCAAAAGGTTTTTCAACTTCCTATATTGCGTGGCACAATTATATTTGCTATGGCCTGAGTTAAGGCAGAATCTTGAGCTCCAAAGCATCCTGACTAAAAATAAGAAGGGCCAAATAAAAATAAAGCCAATCCTCAAGGATATTTGGAAAGCCTCAGATACCATTATATTCAAAATATCCTATTTTTAAGCAAAAGAACTTGACTATCTCTTCATCATTAGTTTACCCTTTAGCAATGGCAGCTTGCCTGCAGTTTGATATAATTGCGGTGAAAAATTTACATAAAATTGATACTTCTTTTGTTTCTAAATCAGCAAAATAACTCAATTACTGCATTAAATACAACATGCCAAGTCCAAATGAATGGGGTTAAAGTTATAACAAAGAATTGAGATACAGATGAAAAATTAGCACTTTCATATTTAAATTTCATTCTTCTTTTCATCGTTTGTAGTGATTTGGTGCATCTGCAAATGCATATTTCAGTCTGTAAGCCTCTGCGAGAAGAACACTGATTTCCTCGTTCCCCCAGTGCATTGTGGGTAAATTCTGAAGAAGAATCATCAGTCCCTGCAACAGGAAAAGAAAAGCAGAATGAATAACAGTGGCAGAAACTGTGAGATTCTTCAGAGCAGAAATGGTTCGGGAAATCTTAGAGTTGCATATGTTGCAATTTGAGCTCAAAATCATGAGTGTGTGCAAACTGAAGCAAAAGATTCATACGTGAAATGTGCAGAAAACTACATCCATAGCGATGTAATTTATAGAACCAAACATTTAGGAAATAGTCACAATCTGAAAAAATCTGAATGCTGAAATGATGCTGCGTGTAAGGTATTAGCCTGAATTCAACCTTCAGCATCCATGTGATATATTTCTTGACATTGCTTTTGTTTTTCAAATACCAAGAAAATTCAAAGTTGATAACTACCATATTTTTCCATGATGAAATGTAACAGCAGCAATGGGCCATTCGGCTCTGAGCCTGACACATTAATATGCTGATCCTCATCTCCATGGAAGAGTCTTGATAAACAAATGGCTTTCTGCAAATTGCACCACCCAGTGTTATCAATGCTAACATAAAGTTGAAATATTTCTGTGTCATTTACTTGCTGTGTTCATGAGCTAGACAGATGATCAATTAGAACATCTCTAAGTTAGACTATCAGCAGTTCAGAGTGACAAGCTTTTCTGCAAGTCCCAATTAAAATTTCAGTCTATTTTACTCATTTGCTCTCATTACAATGAATCATATGGAATATATAAGACAAACACAAAAAATTATCCTTTTTTGGCCCATTCCAGTATTTATGTTTGAAGCTCTTCCCAGCTTCTTCATTTAATCATTATACTACAAATCTTATATTCCATCCTTTACTATTTATCTAGCTTGCCCTTACATGAAACTATTTGCCTCAACTACTCTACAATCTGAGCACATTTTGCGTAACAGTTTCTTTTAACTTCCCTTTGGATTTATTGATCATTGTTTCATATTTATGAATCTTGGTTTTGGACTCCCTGCACATCTACATTAATAAACCCTTTTGTACCCTTGAAAATCAATCAGGCTATCCCAAACTTATTTTTTATTTAAAAAGAGGAGTCCTATAGCTTGTTCAAACCTTCCAAATAGGCATAATCTTGCAACCTGATATCATCTTTGCAAACTGTTTTTGTACCAGTGTCTACATCTTTATGACACTGATGAAAAAAAAAGCTTTAAATGATCATTTGCCAAGAGCAGACGATTAGAGCAAACCTACATGGAATTCAGAAAGTACATGACATGTCTGGCCAATTTACTGGATTATTTAAAGGCTAAAAACATAGTGGATAAGGATGAAACAATGGGCATTATCTAGATTTCAGGAAGACATCTGACACTGTCCTACTTAACAGACTGATTCACAAGGTAAATGACCATGACAAAAGATCACAAAGTATTACACTAAATTCATATGTTGCTGAAAGATCGACTAAGGAGGCTTGTGGGTCAGGAAAAGGAGGCAGAGCAGAAAAATTATTAGTAGCCATTGTCAGGACCAGTGTTGTTTATGCTTTCTTTACAACTTGAGGGGAAGAAATATTCTAAAATGGTACCTTCAAGTACAAGTGGGAATGTCACAGTAAATGCTGACAGAGCAGAAACAATTCATGAAGAGGTTCAGTGATCACAGGTAGTGAAGCTGGTGAGGTCACATTGAGAGTACTGGGTTTATTTGTCACTTTTTTCGATCAAAGGAAATTGTTTCCAAGATGATGAATGCAGGCCTATTATTTTGAGAATCACTGCAGGTGGTTTGTACGAGTAGACTAAACAGATCAATGCTTCTATCCGAAAGTGGTAGTATATCACAATGCAATGTACAGACAGATCTTTGGACCCCAGTTCACTAAGGAATTGAAATTTATGTTTCCAGACTGTTCCTTCTTTAACTCACATTTCTACCATAACAGATCACAGAAAGAAGCTACCATCCACCCACTCCTACCCCCCATCCAAACTGAAACATCTGTGTAATACATGTACTCTGCCATTCTGTTCAATGTGAGAGGCCTCTGTCTTAGCTTAGTGGCAGCAATCTTGTCCCTGAATCTGATAATTATAGATTTTTGCTCTGTACTAGAAAGTTTAGAATATAATCTCAGCCAGCATTGAAGGCAATGTAGCACTGTTAGCAGTGCTGTCTTTCAGATGAGATGTTAAACCAAGATTGCGTCTGCACTGTCAGATGGATGTAGAACATCCCAAACAAATTTGAGCGCGCACGCCAAGGAAGCTCTCACAATGTTCTCTGCATCAGTATTCCTCAACCAATGTCACTAAAGCAGGAAAATAAAACAATGAATGACAGATGCTCAAGATCTGAACTAAACAAAAGCTGGAGAAACTCAGCAAGTCTGACAGCGTGTGGGGAGAAAGCAGAGTTATCATTCCTAGTCCAATGACCCATAACTGTATTCTCTCCACAGATGCTGCCAGACCCGCTGAATTTCTCCAGTGATTCCTGTTTTTGTTTGTTTCACTAAAGCAGGTCGTGGGATCAGTTATTTAATTGCAATTAGTGGGGAGTTTAGTGCATGAAAATTAGCAGTTACACTTTCTACAAAACAACAGCAAATACACTTCACTGTAATTTAATTTGTTGCAGTGTGTTTTGGGAAGCCTTAAGATCATGAATGGCACTAGACAATTTCAATTTCTTTCCGGGACTGCACTATCAATCCAGAAGCAGCATTATTTAAGCAGTGGGAAGGTAAGCAGAAATCTCAGTTTGGGAAGTTCCATTTAGAAGTTGGAAAGAATGTAAAAATCTCACTCAGTTGAGGCTATATTAGTCGATAACCACGCTGTGACCTAGTCAAACAATCACTCGACAGCACTTCCTGCCAACGAAGCAGATGCAAGTTTAAAATTCTATGGTGACCTGTCATTATTTGTAGGCAAGATGATGATGGTAGGTTCAAGTGTCCAATTCTCCATGCTCCAGGATTGATAAGCAAAATGTTTTTAATCGATAAAAGTTTGTTCATTGCTATTAAGATTGCTACTGTTTTTTGTCAATTTTATTGGGCGTTTCCAACTTTTCTACTAAGTGGACTCCTGAACTAATTATGATGACTATCTAGGAATAGTTTCCATGCCACCATTTACTAAAGGAAGTTAATAGGGAGATGGAAGAGATGTAGTGTTTACCACAAATTATAGAGTTGAAAGGTTAAAAAGCTGCCACAATACATTCACCTTAGCTGAGTGAAAAGCCGAACAAGGAATGTGACAAAATAAATGGATTCACTGTCAGTGCTGACTTCTTTAGACCTGTGCTATCTATTTGAAAATGTTCGATGTATTGCTTTTTGTATGAATTCAATGATGAAGGTGCAAACACCATCTTGGGGAGTCTTGTTTCTTATGCAGTTCTGTACAACAATTTTAATTTAAAGAGCTTCTTCAGGTAAAACTACCCATTGCATACATTAGACATCCTTGACTTATGATCTCCATCCAGTATGGAGCAAAAGCACAATAATTACAATGTTGAGAATTTTCCAAGTATTAGAAACTGACAAGTCTCTGATTCTGAACTTTCAAGCTTTGCAAAATAACTACAGCACCATCTGTTTTAAAGCAATTGTGATACAGCTCGCTTTATTAGCATTTTAAATAAAACTTCTAAAAGCTTCAGAATAGCGGTGACTCACTAAAAGTCAGAACTAATTAATCAACCAGAGCACTAAAAGTGTTTAAAATATTGCTACTGAGTGTAACTGGTGGATTAAACATGTTCAGTTACTGATGAAGCAGCAGAGCTGCAGAGGGACCGACTGCCAGCGTTGAAATGTCATGCCTCAGCACTCTGATCTCAGAGACGACCACTTTGATGACAAATATAATAAGAGAAAAGAATTTTTCAACAATCAGCATGGGTAATAAAATATTCAAAGGAAGAGTTAGTGAGCCATATCCAAGTTGGCTCCTTTAAAAGCAAGTATTCATAATAATGTACAAAACAATTACAATTATGTAAAAAAATTAGCAACATTAATGGACATGTATGATTTCAGGATTGGTTCTTGAATTTTCAATGTTAGCATGGTGTTGCAACTATCGTACTGCTGCTGATACAATAGACTTTGATCTAATTAATGTAAAAGATCAATTGTTATCCAAATAAACAAAAATGTATTTTTCCAATATATTCTTAAATAAATATAGCTGTTTCCTTTTGTACTAAGTGCCAACACCAGCTGTAAAAGTGAGACATACATGAAGGACTAAGAACAGACAGGTCCAGTATGTAACCAATGGACACCTCATTCAAACACAAATCTCTCTAGGCAAAGCGCAATTGTATAGCGTGAGGGATGTAATATTTGTTCCGTGAACATCAAACAATTTCAAAGCCAATACAAGTATACTGATGTCCAACAAAATCTAATCAAAGAGCTTCAAAATTTTAATTAATGGACTACAAATGCATGATCTGCAAGCCACTATTGTGTTATACAGGATCTTTCCATTACAGTAATAGTATAAGGTATAAATTGCCTTGGTTGAGCAAACAATTACACCAATTTTATTGATGTCAATCAATATTTCCAATTGAATGTTCAATGTATCTAACAAAAGTAACACTAACAGTCATACATCATATTGCGAACACACCCTTAAAAATTTCTACAAAACAAACACATTCGGCAAAATTTCAGCAGCAGTCGCAAAACCCACCTTCATACTTCTAACCGAATTGGGATTCATTAACAAAATACCTGCAGAAGATGGTACTAAGCCCACAGTATAGCAACAGCACTTTTGCCAGTTTCCTGAACAAAACTGTTAAAGTATCAACATTTAAAATTTTGCTACACAAGTTTAAGATGCATTTTAGAAAAGTTCCCAGCAAGAAGGAAATGCTGAGTGCTCAAATTGTATTTATCTTGCAATTTGCAGAGAATTTACAAATACACATATGCATGATTTTACTGAGGCTAGAAATATTTTCTGCAAAAAGCGCAACTGGAGGCTACGGAGCACACATTTGATATGGCATCAACAGTTTAAAGTCTACAAAACTTTGGTTATTTCGAAATCATCTGAATAATCATTACCAAAAGTATTCAGCATGATGAATTAATGTTCTTGAAGTGATTTGAAAATAGAACACCGATTGATACATGCTAGATTTATTCAGCTATTTTTTACTTATGCAAAAAGACAGGAATGGATACATTGAATCGATGTGTTTCTGTTTATTTTGTCTCTTTTCCTTCTGTATTCCAGCACACTACCATGTACAATTCCCAGAATGAAGACGGTGACAGCAACCCATTTCTCAGTCTCAGCCAAAGCTACTTAAGTAGCTGGCAACTAAGAGGCACGTGGAAACAGCTCAGTTAGTCATCTCTTGAAACACGCCTTCCTCCTTCTCTGTGGGGATCATGCTGCCTCCATTCTGTATCTTTGCCCAAGTTGAAAACAAAAACATGTCATGCGAGAAAACACAGGTTTGAACATATAACCTTTCATTGCATGTTACAGCAATCTGACAGAAACAGCCAACCATCTGAACACTGTTTTCAGATAACCGACTGATGCTCATTTTCAGCTGGCAGCAGATTTTCGAGCTGTATAATCTATAATTTTGTAAATTAGGATGCGCATTTTCTATGTTGATAATGGGAATTTGCTATTTGTGCAATCATGAATGAGAAAATGAAAAAGGCAAGTTGATCTCACTTTTGGAAAATCACTGGGCATTTCTTTATTATCTACATTATAGAATTAAGGTGGGGAAAGGTCTTAATCTGTTTGGGTTTTTTCTGTTGGTAGAAAATGTAATGATAAACACAGAAAGCCAACATGCTAGGTATAGCTGAAGTGGGATTAAGACTATAGAATTATTGCAAGGCAGTGAAAGATGAAGTGATTTACAAAGTTGATTATTCATAAACACCATATAATATGTTGGACAACAGAAATTACAGTTGAGTGACCATGTAAAGAGAATAATGAAATCTTTACTGATAAATGACACTTCTCTAATGGTTCCACTGCTAACAACTACAATTAATTGAAGCGAGCATACAATTAGTTGGTAATACATATTTGTAGGTATTGCACTTTATTCTGGCCTGAATTTTGTAGTTGTAATGACAGTGAAGTAATTACTGCTCATCTATACCCTAGCTGTGAAAATGGCAGCTCTCCTCATGTGCACAGTTACACCTGGAAATCCAGAAGTTGTTGACAGTGATTCCCTAGATGTATTTGACACACTGTTTAACATCTTGCACACAGAAACCTTTTCAAATAACCCATTTGAGATGAATGTTCTCTTGTATGCTATTAATGTTGCATTGAAAACTCTTGATAAAGTTGCAGCTTGCTGAATGCAGTGCACCTGTGTTTTAAAATTAGGTATGGAGTCATAATTATCTTGGAACAACCTCTCTGGTTTTGAAAACCCAATTTTATATTGTAGAATGTGATCTCTCCCCACTCCAATAAAACAAAAATTCCATTGGTTTTTAATATAATAAAAGTGACCTGGTATTTTAGTCTGTAACTTATTGCCCAGTATATATATCCAATTTTTTATTCTATTCTCTGTGAAATTATTTACACATGAAGGAAAATCAGTGTGTTTTATTTCCTAGTATATTTTCTTTGAGAAATGTTTATGTGATTGGCTGTTTATTCTGACTGATGCAACAGTTGTTGGATTCCCTACATATGGCACCAAAACAACTTCAGAAAATGTGAAAAACACACCACAGAGATAGCTAATCTTTGTGGGTATCTTTCATTGAGGTCATCAGTGAGCCCAGACACTTGGCTCCTCACAGAATAATCTTGACCATTATTTTTAAATAAGCTTGCAGGAATGGCATCACATCCCAAACATTCAGCTCAAAGGTACTTCTGCTTCAATTGAGTAGATCAGAACACAAATCAAGTGTAAAGCAAATAGAGCTAAGGTTCCGAGTAGATGGATTTAAATCCCACCACAGCAAATAGTGAAATTTGAATTCACAAAAAAAAATATGGAATTTTAAAAAAAGCTAGCCTAATGGCAGACACTTAACCATTGTTGATTGTAATGAAAACCCATCTGGTTCATGAATGCTGTTGAGGGAATGAAATCTTATCTGAATTGGGCGACATGTGACATCAGACCCAGAATATCTGGTAACTCTGATGCAGACTAGCAAGCCACTCAGTTGTAGAAAACTGCTACAACATCTAAAGGAAGGAATAGAACTGAATAGCCCCAATTCTCCTCCAAGTCACAGGCCAAGCTGACTTAAAACTATATGATTGTTCTTTCAATGGGTCAAATTCCTGGAACTCCCTTCCTGACAACACTGTGGATATATTTATACAACAAGAACTACAGTGGCTCAAGAAAACTACTCACTATCATCTTCTTACAGGTAATTAAGGGTTTAAAAAATGCTGATTTAGCCAGTGATTCACACATCTTATGAACAAATAAAAATGCTCTCTAGCACCAATCAACCTTCAGACCCATTAATTTCTCCAACTCAATCTACTTTCTCAAGCGAATTTCCTTCAACTCCTTATTCTTTTTAGTCTCTTGAATCTCCAGTTCTGGGAAAATAGCCAGAAAAAGTAATCTAACTTCTTTGCCATTTCTCTATTTCCCCTTGTAAATTCTCCTGATTCTGGTTTAATGAACCCAGATTTGTCCTGGCCAACTGTTTCCTTTTGATGTATTTGTAGAAGCTTTTACAGGCTGTTTTTACGTTTTTGCTCATTTTCAGTGATACTCTATTCTCCCCTTGCTCATCAGTTTTTTCGTCCCCACTACTGCATTCTAAAAATCCTCCCAATCCTCAAGTTTACTGTTATTTTCGGCAATTTAATAAGCCTTTTCTTTCATTTTATACAATCCTTAATTTCCTTTGTTCACCAACAGATGGCTATTTTGCAGTTGTGCCTTGAAAGAATGTACAGTTGCCATAAGCTATGTAACAACCCGTTAAAGACTACATATGTGCATTGTCTATGTATTTCACAATTCATCTCTGTCAATTTGCCCCTCAAACCTTCATTATTCCTTTTGTTCAAAATTAACAAACAGGCTTCATACTGAACAACCTCACTTTCAAACACAATGTAAAACTATCTCATTGTATGGTCACTTGATCAGTTTTGTGTTACTGAACCATTCTCAGAGACAGACATTGAAGGTGCCCAGAGTACATTATTCTGTGCCCTTCTACTCTCTGTGCAGCATTCGACATGGAGAATTTTATTCAGCAGCTTTCAGAATATGGTCAGAAGAAGGCATTTTTGCCCATGTTTAATCTGATGGTTCTGGAAGTACGAGTACATTAGGCTGATGTTTAACCAGCCTGTGGATCAGCTCTCCCATTGTTTGGAACAATATGGCAATGATTGAGGGGCCTCTGCTTAGCTTATGTGTAGCTTGTATCCAGTCTTCCAAGGGTGAAGATGACATAGGTGATATGCTCCTGGCTCTTTAACCTTATCAGAACATTCAATACAAGGTAACAGCAGAAGAATGAGGAGTAAGAGTTGGCAATTCAGTCCCTCAAGCCTGCTTCACCATTTATGATGATGGTGGTTGATTTCATCTCAGCCTCACCTCCACTTTCCTGCCTATTCCCTATAACTCTTTAACCCATTAATTATTAAAAATCTGTCTATCTCCTCAAATTTATTCAGCATCCGGGCGTTGACTGCACTTTGAGGTATTGATTTCCACAGATTCATGACATTTTGAGAGAGGTAATTCCCCCTATTCTCTGTTTTAAATCTGCCACTGCTTAACCTAAAACCATGACTTCTCATTCTAGATTGCCCCATCAGGGAAAGCATTCACTTTACGTCAACTTTGTCAAATGCCATTAACATGTTATATACCTCACTGAAATCCCTTCTCATTCTCCTAAATGTTAGTTGGTATAGGTCTAAACCGCTCAACCTCACCTCATAAGACAAACCTTTCGTCCCTGGAATTATTCTAGTAAATCTTCTCTGAACTTCCTCCAATGCAATTACATCCTTCATCAAGAGGACCACAATAATATTTAGTTGAAAACTAGACATATCCCTTTGAAGAGAAGTAGCAGGGCATCCAAAGCTAATCTTTGAGGATGAGCTTTAAATAAAACTTAAAAAAACACAGGAGAAGCAGACTTACAAGAAATGTTAGATTCAAAATTTGATAACCAGGAAGGTTAGAGAAAGTACAGATAGAAATTCAAAAGACTAATAGGAAGCCTTGATGAGCAGGCAACCCGAAAGTGAACCTGAAACATTATCTATAAACTTAAGAGCTTCGCTACGGAAAAACAGAGGCCTATTAATTACACACGGCAAATCTTTCAGAGGCAGAGGACATAGCTTAAGCATTAAATGTGTATCTTGCATTTCTCTTCACGAAGGAGGTGGATGATGTAAAGGTTACATAAGAGGTAAGGTTATGAGCTGACAGGATTAGATAACATATCAAAACAAAAGAGCATACCTGAAATAACAATAGAAAATTCTGGAAATACCTTGCAGGTCAAACAGCATCAAGGAAGAAAGTAGCAGAGTTAAAGTTTCAATCAATGGCTAAGCAATAAGTGTCACTTCTGATGAAAAAAAATCATCAGCCTGAAATGTGAACTGTTTTTCTCTTCACTGATGTTGCCTGTACTGTTATTTGCAGCATCTGCAGCATTTTTCTTTCGTATTATCATTAGTGAAAGTTATTAAGGCAACCAACCTGGATTGAATATCTCAGTTGTCATGGGAAGAAATGGTAGAGCTATGTAGCACACACAGTCGTCACAATATCTCAATCTTCGTGGAATAAAGGAATAGCATCTGAGCAGGAGAAGGTTGCTCATGCAATACCAGATGGATTCAAGAAAGGGGAAATGGATAATGGTATCGAAAATTAGCTCAGGGACAGCAAATGGAGGGTACTGGTGGATTGCAGTGGTGTTCCCAAAGGTCAATTCCAGATCCATGACACATCAGTGTCGATAAATAACCTAAACTCTGGTGTAGAGAGCAGGACGATGTATGGGACATCACTCTGGGAGACTAGGAGGAAAGTGTAAAAGTGCAGCATAACCTTTTCTGAGTGGCATTGGCATTATAAGGGCAAGAAAGACTACAGAAAGTAAAGGATAGAGATGAACGATGGTTTAACCACAATATAGCAAGCTTTTTCTTGTATCCTGTCCTGAACTGTGAAAGACAGACATTCTCAAACAGCCACTGTAGAAAGAACAGTAGTATTTAAATAAGGTTGAAAGTTATAAAAAATTTTGGAGTCTTGTTGAAAAGAGATACATTTTGTTAAAGCATTTTGGCTTGCACTCATCAGGTTACTCTGCAAGAATACAAATTCAGGATGGAGAAAAGATTATACTGCACGAGACTGGTTTGTCTTGAGGACTCAAATTGGCAGAGACCTTGCCATGGAGAATGCACCATTATGCTGATTGACAGTTAACTGCCAAGTTTTATTATACTTTAGACTTGTCAGGTTGACTCAGATTAGTCAGGAGATTGCTGAATACAGTAAAATGGATGTCACCTATTTTGCTGGGTTGAAAAAGATTCAGTGCATGTACATCTGCTTTCTGTCAACAAAGAACAGGGCCCTGCTGCTATTAGTACATGCAAGTGGTGTCACACTGCCAGCTTGACTGACAATTCTAAATTGGTCGTCAGCATAATTCCATGAACATTCAGATAGCTGCTAGCTGTTTCATATTGCTACAATGCAGTGGCAACAACAGCAGTGTTTACCACGAACAGATTGCTACCCTCAAGCCCAAATGGCTTTCTGCGTATCAAACAATGAGTAAGGTGGTTTACCAATTTCAGTAAGCCATGCGATGCCAGGTACGTAGGCCATATTTCCCAAAGACTGGCGGATCATACCAAACAGCATGCCACTTCAACTGCTTGCAACAGGCAAGGTGCTGACTGTAACCAATTGCAAATCTTGCAATACTATCTAACATAAGATGCGATTCTGCAATTGGGCAACATTTATTAAATCATCCTGAATGTGAAGAAAATTATACTGACAACCAATTTAGGTTTGTCAGTTGGGCACGAGAGAACTGAAAGTTTCATACATTAAACAAAGGCCACCCCTTTTTTTTTTTTTACAGGCGTAAAGAATACGTACACATTGTAGGATGATTAAGGAAACTCATATCTTATGATTGGCTTAGTTTAATTTTAATCATTAAATTAACAGTGGCCAGTGCAGATGTTGGAAGTGTAACATCATGTGACTCTACTTAGCTTTACTTGACAAAGAAATGCATCATGGGATTGCAAACAGAGTTAATACAATACCCTAGACAACAAGGTGTAGAGCTGGATGAACACAGCAGGCCAAGCAGCATCAGAGAAGCAGGAAAAGCTGACGTTTCGGGTCTGGACCCTTCTTCAGAAATGGGGGAGAAGGGGATTCTGAAATAAATAGGGAGAAAGAGGGAGGCGGATAGAAGATAGATTATGAAGAAGATAAGTGGAGAGGACAAAGACAGGTCAAGGAGGCGGGTTTGCAGCCAGTGAAGGTGAGTGTGGGTGGGGAGTTAGGGAGGGGATAGGTCAGTCCAGGGAGGATGGACAGGTCAAGGGGGCGGGATGAGGCTAGTAGGTAGGAGATGGGGGTGAGGCTTGAGGTGGGGGGAGCAGATAGGTGGGAGGAGAGGTTAGGGAGGTGGGTACGAGCTGGGCTGGTTTTGGGATGCGGTCGCGGGAGGGGAGATTTTGAAGCTTGTGGAGTCCACATTGATGCTATTGGGCTGCAGGGTTCCCAAGCAAAATATGAGATGCTGTTCCTGCAACCTTCGGGTGGCATCGTTGTGGCACTGCAAGAGGCCCAGATGGACATGTCGTCCAAGGAGTGGGAGGGGGACTTGAAATGGTTCGCGACTGGGAGGTGCAGTTGTTTGGTGCGAACCGAGCACAGGTGTTCCGCAAAGCGGTCCCCAAGTCTCCGCTTGGTTTCCCCGATGTAGAGGAGGCCACATCGGGAACAGCGGATACAGTATACCACATTAGCAGATGCGCAGGTGAACATCTGCTTGATGTGGAAAGTCTTCTTGGGGCCTGGGATGGGGGTGACGGGGGAGGTGTAGGAGCAGGTGTAGCACCTCCTGCATTTGCAGGGAAAAGTGCCGGGCATGGTGGGGCTGGTGGGGAGTGTGGAGCAGACAAAGGAGTCACTACTATCTCTGTAACAATTTTATTCTCCAGCATCGGCAGTAGCTACTATCTCTAATACAATACCCTCGCATTTTAGAGTTACAACAGAAAGGCCAAGAGATCTCTGTTTAGTTTATATCCAGATTTCCAAGGTTGAATAAGGCAGAGGTGATGTACTCCTGGCTTGTTAAACTTGTCAAGAAATCATAACTACAGTTACATCCATGTACTGTTCTGTTTGAAATCTGT
This sequence comes from Ginglymostoma cirratum, assembly GCA_024137785.1. Lineage (NCBI taxonomy): Eukaryota > Metazoa > Chordata > Chondrichthyes > Orectolobiformes > Ginglymostomatidae > Ginglymostoma > Ginglymostoma cirratum. The sequence goes on from JAHRHZ010000046.1 coordinate 31,989,667, forward strand.
GGAGCAGCTGACTAAATTCAACCCTTATATTAGAGTTAACATTAATTTAACCTACTTTTTTTTAAAATCAACCTGTTCAGAGATGTAATTACACACCTCTGGAGCAGGGAGACTTGAGCCTGGGCCTTCCAGTCCAGAGATAAGGACTTTACCTCTGGACCACAAGAGTTAACATTATAAAGATCTAGACTTTCATCATTCAAGACTATATAGTGCATAATATTACAAATAAAAAAAAATCACTTTTTACATCCTGTCTAAACTTTCTATTTGTGGTACTTCGTACTTTCTGATCTTCTGTATTAGTTTATAAATAGCTTTAAAGTAGTGAGCAGATTTTTATACTACCTGTTTTGCTGTTAAAATGTAAAGGGCAACAAACTCATTCCAAGCATTCAAACAGCAGCTAATAGTTGGCTCTAAGAAAAAGCCAATAATCAATGAAAAATAAGTGCCTCATTTAATGGGAACTTCACCAACTAAGCAAACACTGAGACATGAGCTCAATGATATCAATCATTGGGTCCTGACTGCATATACCTCTCTTCTCAATAACAATGAAGTAAAGAACATTTAAAAAGTTGAAGTGACAATAACAAATCTTGAAGAGGAGGCCGGATCCATGGATAACTAACAACTTAAGGAACCAGTTGAGATAGTGGGAGGTAACAGTTAAGAGCAAATTAGAAATTAATCATGCATCCCTTAAACAAATTAGTGATATGTTTTGCCTAGCCTAGGCTAATAAGATTGTAATGGTGTAGTTGATCATGCTGTAGTCTGTAATTTGGAAAAAGTTAATAAACAACAGCTATAATCTTGTCGAGCTGTAGTGTCCCTACACCCAGCAGACCTCAGTTCAAGTCCTACCAGTCCTGGAGGTGCATCATAATCGTGCGAACAGGTTGATCAAAATGTGTTTTTTTTTTTGGCTGCTGACTGGCTGTGGATAAAGAAGGATGTGTTTGAGGTTGCTTGTAGCATAGTGGTAGTGTCCTACCTCTGAACCAGGAGACTTGGGTTCAAGTCCCACCTGATCCATGAGTACATCATAACATCTCTGAACAGGTTGATTAGAAAAATAAATATGCAACAGCTTTCAGTGACCAAGACACACAAGAAGTATGACAGTGAAATAATTCTGTTGTCCAGTTGGAAATGGAAGACTCTTGAGGCACAGCAGACAGGTAAGAGACTGAGGACCAATTTGTGCCATAAGCTGAACTAGAAAGCACAAGCTGCAGTACCTCCAGAAGGTCGTTACCCTACTTTAATAGGTATTCTTGATATCCAAATTACAGTTTTAGGAGTTATTGCACAGTATTTTCTCCTGATGCCTTATTGGTTAAATACTCAATTGAACAAATTAATGAGGTTGTAGACTTGCTTGCCAAGCCAGTGTGTTTATTGCAGACATTTCATCATGCTGCTCGGTAAGTGCGCCTCCAGTGAAGCGTCGGTGTTCTGTCCCGCTTGTTATTTATATGTTTCGGTGTGCTGGGGTGGTTCTGTTTCTCAGTGGTTTGTATATTGGATCCAGTTCAATGTGTTTGTTGATGGAGTTCCGGTTGGAATGCCAGGCCTCCAGGAATTCACTGGCATGTCTCTGTTTGGCTTGTGCTGTTATGGATGTGTTGTCCCAGTCAAATTCATGTCCTTCTTTGTCCGTGCATATTGAGACCAGTGAGAACTGGTCGTGTCTCTTGGTGGCTAGTTGGTGTTCGTGTATCCTTATTTTCAGTTTTCTTCCAGTTTGGGGCCTATAATGTTTGTCACAGTCCTTGCATGGTATTTTGTATATTATGTTAGTTTAATTAGTTTTGGGTATGGGATCCTTTACGTTCGTCAGTAGCTGACGCAGGGTGGTTGTTGGTTTGTGGGCTACCCTGAAACCTAGGGGTCTGAGCAGTCTTGCGGTCATCTCTGATATATGGTAGGGTGATGAGTGTGTCTGGCCATGTTGTGTCTTCTTGTTGTGGTCTGTTGTGGAGGTAATGGCAGATTGTGCTTTTTGGGGATCCATTCCTTTTAAAAACTCAGTATATAAGTACTCCTGTTCTGCTTTGCGCAATTCCGACGCTTCACCGGAGACGCACTGACGTTGCTACCCAGCAGGGTGCCAAAACATCGGCAATCAAACACACCAGTTCGGTGAGCAACCTCGTCCACAACCCAAGCTACAAATCTTCTAAAATTTTGAACAAAATAACTTTGGGATGTGAGAGTAAAATACAAGACCTCAAACTTGCAATGCACTGAGGTTGTTTCAACAAAATAGAATAGGTGGCAGCCATTCAATGGTTAATTTCTCAGTGCAGTGCCCTGAACAATCAGAGACAACCTGCCTGGTTTAAAATTAACAATACCCAACTGTTAACGTTCAATCCCCATGTCTCCACCAATCAGCATCCATTTGTCAACCAAATAGTAGTCTCTTGTCACGCAATTTAAAATGTTGATTGTTTTCCCCTTAAATTCGCATTCTTGCAAAAAATCTTTGAGTGGGAGATGAAAAGCTTTGACAAAATATGGCCTTTTCAGCAAATATTTGGCACAAAAGGCATTCTTAAAAGCAGTTTTAACAGTAAAGATATGATTGCTTTGCGTAAGGATAGATGGTATGGTCAGTCTAAGAATGCTGATCAAGTAAGGAAATAAGGATGGAGATGTCAAAGGAGGTCATAAGCATCTTACATATTTTTAAATCTAAACACTGCTTCATCTAACTATAAGACCTGAGTTGAAAGTTTTCAAGTAAAGTCCCATTGCTCATGAGGGATGCATACTTGCAGAACATCTCAATCATTCACTGAAATCTCAGACCATGAACATGATTTATAACAGAATTCAGTGAGATAGGTTGCAGGGAACCAAACATTTTGGTATCTATGACACACAACCAAGAGAAAATTCCCAAAAACACCACTTGTTTGAAATAGAAAGATGCTTCAGTGAAGAAATAGTGGAACAAACTCAGAAAAATACAAAATACATGGCACTGAACATAATACGAGGTGAAATTGATGGTTCACAAATTAGTGCACTGCATAACATTGCATAACAATGAAAACGAAATTTTCATTTCATTTTGTTCTCATAGTTGGTTTCAATTGTATTTTGTCCACTCATTGAGTGTTAGAAAATTAAAGAGTATACATAGGGATTCTGGGTCTGCAAAGTGCATTGGAACATGTATGGGAGATGATCCTCTAATATTTTTTGAAAGGTTGTGTTTCAAGGTGAATTAGATGCAGCTGAAAGATGATTTTCTTGGGGTATGATTGCACAAGCAGGGCCCAAGAAGTCTTCAGCAGCAATGATGTCTTTGCATTGAGTTATATGCACGGAGCCAGAAGAAAACAGAACCAGGTATGGACAGTAGAGGATCGTGTTGATTGGATGGTAACAGGAAATCATAGGTGATTTAGTTCCCTCATGCCTATTCCAGCAATGTTCTTTTTGTTGAGCCTTCCCTTCATTCCATTTACCTGCTTTGATCCCCATCTCTCAGAATGCAGCAGTTCAAGGCTGCAGGTCACCACTTCAATGGAAATTGCGGCTAGGCGATAAATGCTGCCTACCAGTGACACCCACATCCTGTGAACGTTTTTTTAAAAATCCTCACAGCCCTATCTAATACTGTGTCAACCTCTCGGTGTTGAAAATTTAAGTTCAAATGTGCACGTTTTTGATGGAGCATTACCATATCTTCAAGGATAGATATGATCAACAACATCCAAGATGTCAGTAACGTAGAAGACCATAACGTAGAAGACTATAGAAGTTTACTGTTGCAAAAAGAGGCACAAATGGGTCAAGATGATATGAATGATAACATTTAAGGGAGTACAGCTGCACTTACTATTCTACCCTATTGCTATAAAGTGAGATAATATACTAGTTTTGTGATTCACTGCTATATCTAGATGAATCTGGACCCGTGTATTTAATATTTAATCACTACTTAGAAATTTCAAGCCAGCAAATCATCACCTGAGAGCGCTTAGATGCAGTTCAAGTTACAGTGGATCTCATTAAAACCCACCATTAATATTAATGCAGTGCAAGAATGATTTTCAAGTATTTTGTGTGGAGGGGCTAAACGAAATACTGAGTGATGTACTATGGACCTAATTACAATCAGTGCATAATACAGCAACTAATCCACTAGACTCAGCTGCTGCCTAATTTTCCAGCACTTAGTGTTTTATTTTCATGTAAACGATTTTACAAGACCATCATTTTACTTGGCAAGTCTCTGAAATTAGATGCCACTATGTAAAATTAGCTGCTAAACTAGGCACAACAGAACTAGTTACAAAACAGATGTTGCGATATACATAGCATCACCTAATGATGGAACACTTTGTTTCAAAGCAAAGATGTTATTTAGGAAGAATATAATTGTTCTGAAGGAAATTATTTTTCTTTGATTTATCGTTTTTTACATTGCTGACATTTGTAAAGGTTGCAAGATAGAAGTAAGAAGAATTCATCCAACAAATTCAGCTTGCACTGTTTAGGGATAAGAAGAGACCTTTTCAGAACATTTGCACATTGTTATATTAACTTTGTCCCTTTAGTAAAAAACAATGTTACAGAAACAGTGTGTTGCAATTAGAAAACAGAGATGTTGAGAGTCAGGACAGGTGAGCATCTATTGCCACACAGCTGCAGAATGGTATTCGCTCAGCCAAAAACAGAAGAAGGGCTAAACAGAACAAGTAGTTGCTGCAACTTGGACACTATCTTCACTCCATTGCTGTTTACAGCAGATAATTGCATCAGCGTACAAAACAAAATGAGGAGACAATGGCTATTTCAATCTTAAAGTAACTGGTTCAACTTAATGGAACAGATGTGATTATTCACTACAGCATGTGGCAAGTTCATTAGGGGGAAAAACTGCATGAATAAATGCATCATTCCAAAAAGAAAGCATGCTGGAATTAAAGCATTTCCAATAAATTTCAAACGAAACAGACATTTCAACTAAATAGATCACAGAGGTTTAAACATATAAGGATCTGCTTTTTGAGGAACTATGCAACAATGCATCTAGGCTCATTTGTATGCTTCTGTTAGGCCACTGGCTGCGGAACTGACAATTAGTCCATATTTGTACTTAAATTATTCTTTGAACCAAAATTCTCCCCAATGCCATCCATCATCTGAAATGTTATAAATAGAACATCATCATTTCAACAAATTGACATTTAAAAGGGCAACAGGGCTTTATAGTTTCCACTTTCTGACAAAGCACTTTGACAAAGTGTAGAAAGAACATATATTTATATTCACTTTAGTGCACAACCTGCTGAGCTTTTCCACAAAAAGAACTCCTTTCAATTCCAAGGAGCAAAGTCACCCAGGCTTGTTGGCTTATAAAGAAACCCAGGAAGAGTGTTTGAAGTTTAATTAGGACAAGAATGATTTACATTTGTACAGTACTTTCTGTACATAGCTTTATCTAAAGACAGCAAAACAATGAATAAGATCAAAGTTCTGCAGTTTAGCTGTGAATGTCAGTTCAACAGCTAACAGTAGACACTGGCTGAATTTCCCAGCATGATGACCATGCCAAGAACCTCAGTGAAAATGACAGGGTGCGTGCATACCTTTGCAGGTGGAAGTACTGAGTCGATGACCCACCTTGGCCTCTTCTGGAGGTCACCAGCATCACAGATGCCAATTCAACTAACTCCACCACTCAGTTGCAGTAGAAACCTGTTTATTATAAATACCGGCACTTTAACCATCATGGCACAACAAGCATTTAGTATCAAAAAGTAAAGAAATTATTCTTTAATTCTTTAGTTAAAGTGACCACAAAGTGATCTTACTTCATTATGAGTCCACACAGGGAGTTTATAATCCACAGAAGTCATCACAGTTCACAATGACCCATGACAATCCAATCGCGCCTTCACCCAAAAATTTCCAGAAAATGGAAATCATGAGGAGGAAACCTAGGCTAACATTTCGCTCACCTAATCCTGGAATGTGAACAATTACAGTGCCACCAACACTTCCCCTAGTTGACATCAGCGAAATACAAAAACCTCACACATCAAATCTGTCTCCTTCGCTCCACAAAATACCAAGCTGTAAAATTAACTTCAATGCAGCAACATGGCTCCTTTCCTACTTCATCCAAGATACATCACCAGCAAACCTTTGGGACACTGAAATTTTTAAAATTACTCATTCATGGGAAGTGGCCATTGCTGGCTTGGCCAGCATTTATTTTCCACTCATAACTGCCCCTTGATGAAAGTTGTTTGATTATGCAAATTCAGAGGACAGTTAAGAGTCAACCACATTGCTATAATCTGCAGTCACAGGTAGACCAAACTAAGTAAGGACAACCCTTCAGGAACCTGATCAGTTTTTATGACAATTGACAATAGTTACATTTCGGTTACTTTTAATTCCAGATTTTTAAAAATTCAAATTCCCCCATTTGTCATGCTGGGATTCGAACCCATGTTCCCACAACAGTTGTGTGGGATTCTGGATTGCCAACTCAATGACATTACCACTATACCAACAACTCCCCAAGTGCGTTTTGAAGTTAGAAATAACGTGTTTATTTCAGCAATCGTTTCATTGTAATTACTAAACTGCTTTAATTTCGGAAGAAATGGAGTTGGAGATGACTAAATATTATTGACCCAAGGAATAGCAAACATCATTACTATTAGTCACTCTGGATTTTATGTTCTGAGTTCTAAGGGTTAATTTCAATCTTTCTAAGAACAACTAACAGTAACAACTGCCAAGTTAAGAAGGGATTTCAGTCCACTGCCACACTTATAATCCCAAAACTAAAAAAATTTAAAAAAATAAATACAGCATGAATCTCACATAGTTTAATATTTATTACAGAAATAAATAACTACAAGTTTTAAGTATATGGCATTAAAATACTGTGCCACATTTTATTCATGTTGCAAATCTGTACACGTAATGATAATAAAGGCGAGACCTCAAAGCAAATTGCAAATGAAACACAAGATTGGGACACGGTGTTGAGGCAGTGAAACGTCATGCAAGTGAAATGTGAACTTTGCTCTTATGAGCAGAGGTAGCCTGAAAAATATCACCTTTGAAATTCAACATCTACACGCAAGGAGAAAGTAAACAAAGTAAATACATTTTTCAAAGTGAAGTGTGGAAACATTGGTCTAAATAGCATTTTTGTTCGCTATATGAAAAACAAACAAAAATATTCAGAATGAAATGTTTTTAACAGCAGGAGAAAATTTATTCTTTAAAAATGTTTGGATGATAAATGATTTTACAAATAACAAAGTAAAGCCAAGTAAAAATTAAAAGTTGTGTGGATTGGTAGCCTTCAGCAGACCCCTTGAAGACCACTAGCTTGTCTTTTGAAGACCCGAAACAACAGACTGTAGTATCCATAATGCTGCTGGCAGAATATTGGCTTTGGATATAAAAAGACATACAACAGAAGGCAGGCCGCAATTTGCATATCAACATCCTGGGAGATATTTTGAAACTGCACTGGACCAGTCATACAAATACTTTGGTAACAAAACCAGGTCAGAAACTGGGATATCTTTGACAAATAATTGAATTAGCAAACCTCCAGATTCCACAAAGCCTCATTTACAAGATATAGTCAGGAATGTAATGAAATACTCCCAGATTTGCATGGGCGAGTACAACTCCAGCAACACTCAAGAAGTTTAACACCATTCAGGACAAAGCAACTCCCTTGATTCATCAGATTAAACATTTATTCCCTCCTCCACAGGCACACAGTGGCAACAGGATATTCTATAACCAAGATACACTACAGGAACTCACCCCATCTCTTTTGACACCACCTGCCATACTAGAAGGGCAAGGATTGCAGATGTACGGAAACACAGACTGCAAAATTCTCCTCTCATTACTATCCCTCACCAACATGATTTGGAAGTATATCACCACTTCTTCAATGTAAAGGGGACCAAAACCTGAACTCCCTCCTAACACCACTGTGGGTGAACCTACATATCAGAGACTGTAGTAGTTTAAGAAGGAGATTCATCACCACCTTCTCAGCAGATATTAAGGATGGGCAACAAATGCTGGCATTGTCAGTGCATGCATTTCCCATGAAACAACTTAAAATAACTGCAGAACCAAGAAGCTTCTATCTTAAAGGTTTGATTTCAAAACTGTCTTCTGCAAAATATTGAGTTCAATTGTCTTTGCCACTTAAGAGATTGTGTCCTTTTCATCATATCCCATTCTATGCTAAATTATGTTCAATAATTATTGAATTTTTGAGAGTACAAGTACATCCTTATAAACTAAAAGGATACATAACATCAATTGGGACAGACGACTACTTGTAATTTGTGCCCCCATCAAACTGGCTTAATATTATTTAATCTCACTCTCATACAATGTAATCAATGTTCTTAATAGGTACTCACTACTCTTGACGATCACCTAGTATTAACATTTTGTGACAACTATAAGAAAATAGCTTTAAAGGATTTACTGAAACACAAATTAAACTGTTTGTGGTACACGTTCATACATTTATTTTAATAACATCAGCAAATAAGTTGCAATCAAAGAGAATCAACTCTGCCAAAAGATGCTGAGAAGCTAACACACAGCACTAACAATCATTGAGGCTCTCACCATTTCTTGAACCAGGGAACATGACACACTGGTATGCATTTGGAAAACAATACACAATTTGTAATAATCACTTTGTATTAAAGGTCCCGATGACTATCACTTACTGTCGTGTTTGTTCAGAATTTATCACTTGTAAAGTTCTCTTCCGACAAATTGAATAAATGCACAGAATGACAGTCCAGTGAAGACAGCTTTTGTGCTAAGGAAGATTGAGAATTTTTTTTAACAATTGAAACTTGAGTTTGTTCAATGTCAAACAGATGAAAGTAAACATGCATATTGCAAAGAATAAATCTGATTTAGCAGATTCTCATGATGCTTCACAGAAACAAAATGCACAGAAACTGAATTGCACTAGGCCCATTTGCACACGTTAAGGGATTGTGCCTAAAATCATAAAGAACACTCACACTTCACCCGTACCAACCTAACGAAGCCGTAAACCAATGTGTACTAGTCTAGGACAAGTTCCACTGAAGTTGGACAACATGCTCTTTGTGCATCAGAACGCTGTTGTTTCATTTAAAAACCCATACTTCTGCCTGACAGGCATAGAGGAGAAAATTTATCCACTGAGAATTGATGACATAACTGGTTTGCATTTGTTCTGATGATAACTGACAAACAACTAAGGACTTAAGTATAATAAACTGGAAATGTGGCAGAGACAGGTTCAACTGAAGTATTCCAAGGGGACACAATGTTTTTCTGGACAGTAACAGTGTGCAAGGATACATGAAAAGGCAGACTGGCCCGACATAAAAGAGATTCTTATCACAGAATTGCTCAAAATTAAATGAAAAATCAGCTCAAACAGTTTGCATTGGTGTTTATTCTGTACAAACACCAGTCCTTATCTCACGTGCCTTCCTGTCTCTATATCCCTTTACTCCCTTGTGGTTTAAGGACAAAGTAACCCCTTCTTAGGGTTATTGTAGCTCGGCCTCTGGGCCAGAAGACTCAGGATCAGGTGGGACTTGGAACTTGATGTGTGTCAGAATAGGTCTTAACAAGTTGATTAAAATATCCATAACCTATTCTTAGATGTTGACAGGCCTTATGCTTTAACCAGTAGCCCTGCAAGTGAAGAATGACAACTGCTTTATAAGCCAACCTTAAACCACATGTTAAGAGTAAACGATGAGATAACCTAACTGAAGAACGTGCGCTCAATTAATCTACATCTAGTCTCTCAACACTTGAATTCACAAATGAATATGACACACTGCTAAATAAAGTCAGTTGGTAACACAATTTAAGAAAACAACTAACAGGAGCTTGATTAATATTTCCTCTGATGTAGCAAGAAAAATCTTTTAATATGAACAAATCACTTTGATCACACAATTTTTTAAACAAAGAACTATACAAAAGACATCAGAACTTATCTAAATATTTACATGAATGTGGAAATGCAGAGCAACCTGTTATCAATTTGGGCTGCCAGTGTACATAAATTCATAGGTTAATGCTCAAGAATATTCCAAGTTGTTACTGGCTTCAACAATTCTTCTAACATTCTGAAAGGTGACTGTTCAAAACACAATGGCCTGGATGTTCCGAGACAACAAGCATGGGGCTGGATGAACACAGCAGGTCAAGCAGCATCATAGGAGCAGGAAGATGCTGCTTGACCTGCTATGTTCATCCAGCCCCATGCTTGTTGTCTCGGATTCTCCAGCATCTGCAGTACCTTTTATCTCTGATACAATAGGCCTGGATGTTCCAATGGCCAGAGAGCCTTTGGAGAAATGCAGACTGAGTTGCACATTGAGATATATGGAATTCCCAACACAGCAGATTCTGTGGAAATTTCCCCAGAAATTGAAGATTCTAATGCGCCTATGCCTGGAACCATCTGAAAAAGGCAGAGAATTTGGAAGATTCCAGGAAAAGTTAGACTATTAAAAACCTAGTCTAACCCATATTAAGCCAACCTTGGCTAAATAATAAGCTGACACCCTCTCACCTTCCCTCAAAACCCACCCCCAAAACGTACTTCCCCAGAACCTTTACTCCTCCCGGACCACTGACAAGCACCTTGCTGACAAGAAGCCATACCCACAACACAAGATGACACACCCATAAGCCCCACACTGGTGTTCAACCTGCAGAACATGACGTCCACCCTCATCACAGGCCCAAAAACTTGCCAGGCCAACAAATCTCTCACCCACCTGGCAGAACGGCATTACGCCATTACGCCCATGCCATCCAATTGCACTGCGCCATGCTGCTGAAGCCCAGCCCGATATATCCCTCCACCCATTCTGCCAATAAGCACTCCATTAACAAACTACCACCTAACCTGAGACTAACTTGACATACACTGACTCTCACAGCAGCCGTCACATTGTCTGGCTCTATTCTGGCTATTTAATTCTAGATTGTGGCACATGGAAAAGAGGGCACGGTATGTCTTTTCCCGATTATCCTGCATCATGGAAAACTGAGTTGACTTCGAGTACACTCCACATTTCTAAAGGAACCAGGATTGGAACTCCTGACTAGAAATGTGGCATATAGAGCTAACAGAAAGAAACAGAAGCGCAGTGGCAATCTGACTGTGATTGCCACTCCTAGAAATATCTGGACCATAGTGGCTCTATCTTCAGACACTTTTGAGCTTGTATTAATTTGATTTTTAAACATGGTAATTAGAAATACTTTGATTTTAGTAACGCACAAATAATCAATGTAAATCTGTAAAACAACTGTGCGTTTAACTCTCAATCTGGAGTTAAATTGAGCCACTAAAATTGTAGATACAGAAATAAAACAATCAGCATAGAACTGTAACAGAACTGGAAATTTGTTCACAACAAACACAATGAAAACCTTGAATGAAACAAAGGAATTCAGTGATTCTATGAAAAATGATTGCAAACATTTGTACTAATGTGTTCAAACTAAAATATTCAACTGTATGAAAACTGGTGCAAGATGCTCAAGACAAACATTCCAATTTCTAAGCCACAACCATGTAACGTTAGCTGTAATTAACAAAATTATAAATGTTGTATCCAGATCCGGGAACAAATAAGTCACAGTACTGTCAAATTAGATTTGTATACATTACGAATTTATGCAAACCATGCAGGAAACAATCTTGTTTTGGGGCATAAAGCCATGATATTGCACTTGCACATCTGAAAGCAGCAACTCAAAAATTAGGGTGACATTTAGTTGGATTTTTAATGAGAGAGAAAAACAAAAGCAGGACCTTTGATGACTAACACATCATGGACTAAGGAATCGAACTACAGAACAGAAACTGAACTGCACAAGTTGTTTGCATGTTACATTTTCCAATGTTTACTTGCTTTCTTATTAAATTGGTAACAAGTTTGTTTTTAATTTCTTCCATTTTTAACCTTTTCATTACACCTCATGAACTTTAAGATTTTCAGAGAATAAAGAATACCAATGTAGAGAGAAGATGAACTAGCTCATAAAGGTCACTTACATGGACCACTGTTGTCAAATTGTGTGGTACATCCTCATTTCATCATCCTGAATTGACCAGAAGTCAATTTTCCCTACTATCTTATCAAAACCAATGGCTCAATAGCACTCACTGGATTGTTTCCATCGATGCATCTTAGACACTTTCAAATGTCACTAGCTTTTTTTCACTGCTCTAATAATTTGAACTGCAGATAGAACAATTTGACTTTTTACTTATCGTCTTCAAAATTATGTTTTGATTCGCTGCCTCAAGGTCAATAGAGCCCATTTCCTAACTTCAGTTTATCTGACTGTAGCTGTTTCTCTTACATCTTGACAATCTTGTTAGTCGTCTGAAAATCTTGTCAAGGGCTGAAAAAAAACACTCACTAAAGTTTGAGAGGTAGCGATAGTCGGATAGCTCCTGTCTATCAATATCTAAATTGGTCAACAGCAGAGGATGACAGCTCGTTCAAGCTAACAAAAAATAGGTGGAAAAGGAATGAAAGAACTGTTGACCAATTTTCTGATAGCTTCTGATAAATTGGTGTTTATTCTCCTTATATTGATTTTATATTTTCAAACAGGGGAAAAGCATCTCATATTGTTGGAAACTAAGTCCTTAAAATAGATCAAGGCTTAAACTTGCTATTTTATGACTCTGAGGTGAGAGTGCTACTGTAAAACAGGCAAATATACACCTACCACTTCATCGGATTTTGAGATATTGCAGTGGTAGTGCACCTACCTCTGGGCCAGGAGGCATGGATTCAAGTCTCATCTGCTTTAGAGGAGTCTCATAACACATCTGAATATGCTGATTAAAATACAGATTTCTTGTAGTCCTAGTTATGATCTCTGTAGGATATGTATATTTATATAAAGAGAGAGAGACAGAGAGAGAGAGAGAAAGTGTGAATGGTGAATATTTTGTGTATGTCTTTGTGATTTGATCTCCAACAAAATATTAGCTTTCAAAATCTTTTATGACTGCCACAAGATGGTACGATAAGAATCACCCTCAACCTCTGCCTTCACTCACTGAAGCACAAAGGGACCCACTGTGTGTACATTTTTATTGTAAATTCTTTGCATTCAAAGCATACATTGAAAAGTTGCAAAAATAACTCTTTTAGATCAGTGTAATAAATTACTGGCCCCGTAACAAGTTTTGCTTATAAATTTTACTGGTTTAACGGGTGTTCAAATACCATAAAATATTGGGATCTATTGGTGCAAGTACTACTATTCTTTCCCTGCAAGGTACTCCTTACAAGTTAAGTCTATGAATAAATATCTGGTCACTTGTTCCTATATGCTAAGCAGCTCAGGTGTCAAACTTTATCTGACAACACTCTCGGACATTTTAAAATGGTAAAGGCATGGCATCCATGAAAGTTCTTGTTGAAAGCATGAGACTCCGTCTGCTAATTAGGGTGCCGTAAAAAGAAAGTGCCAAAACATAACAGGATGTGTACCAGAGGAGGATGAACCTTTATGAGACCAGGGGAAGTACAGGAAAGGAAAGCAATGGCTGACAATTTGAATATTCACTGCACTATTGTGTGAATCTGGCAATAATGCATAGGCAAGGCAAAGAAGAAAAAAAGTTTACACTTATATAGTGCCTTTCATGATCTTAGCGCATCCCAAAGTGCATTACTCTCAGTAGAGTAGTTTTGCAGTTATTATCATACAATGGAAATACAGAATAGAATCCCTACAGTGTGGGAACAGACCATTCGGCCCATAGAGTCCACATTAACCCTCTGAGGTGCATTCCACGAACCCTATCCTTGTAATCCTGCATTTCCCATGGCTAACCCACCTGGCCTACACATCCCTGGACTTTATGGGCAATTTAACATGGCCAATCCACCTCATCTGCACATCTTTGGACTGTGGGAGGAAACCCATTCAGACACGGGGAGAAAGTGCAAACTCCACACAGACAGTTACCCAAGACTGAACTGTGGATCTCTGGCGCTGAGAGGCAGCAGTGTTAACCACTGAATCACCGTGCTGCTACTTTGCAAACAGCAAGGTCCTACAAAAAAGCACTGTGATAAATAAACTGATCATTTTCTTTCAGCCATGTAGGCAGAGGGATATTGGTCAGAATCCCAACCAAGTTCTGCCACAGGATCTGTATTGCCTACTTGAGAGAATAAATAGGGCCTTGATTTTCTTGTTTCATCTGAAAGTCAATCTCTTAGGTCTTGCAGAGCTTTCTTGGTATCGCACTTTATGGTCAGCTTGGGTTTGAGGTTCAAGTCCCTTGAGTGGCATGCAAAGTGACAACTTTCTAATATTGAAGAGCAAAGCTACCATGCCAACACTCCTGACTCTTGCAACATAATGTGAAAGGAAACTAACTGCCTGAGCACAGACACTGTATTCCAAACCTAGTTTGTAACAATTGTTGGCGGTGTATGATCAGACTGTATTTCAAATGTGCAGCTGTGAGTAAATTACAAGTCAAAAACATGAATGTTGGTTCATTTATGCAATTGAGAAGGAGCACAACATTGAATGTTCTGACATCTCCAGCCAGTTACACATCCAGTGGCTGTTTAAGAGAATGCATTTTATTGCATTGTAGGTACAGAGCAGATGGAAGCAACATGATCAAGATAAAGAGGACATAATTATGTTTAACCTGAAAGGTATGCAGATTCATTCATCCCACCATCCCCTACTCCACATTCTCCTCCCTAAATTTCCCTACCACACAGATTAACAGTAAACTTTTTGTTATATGAAAGGACAGCTTGAAAATAAATATTCACAATTTTGCTCATCCTCAATTCATGTTTCATGCATATGGAATAATCTTCAACTTTTAACATGAGCACCTGCATTTACTGGCAGTTGTCAAATATTGCAATTCCAAGGATTAAGCAAATCTCAGCAAATGCAAATGCTGCACTTAGGTGACTATAAATCATATTAGTCACTACTTTTGTATATACCAAATTACCGCATTGCACAATCATAAGAAACTCAAAGTGTATTCAAAAAAAAGAACAACCTGGCCTATTGATAAGCAAGTCTACTTCTTATCAGAATCCGAACCGAACTGAGGTTTGTTGACTTTAACTGACCTGTTTAAGAGCACCATTCCTTATCCAAATCTTCGAATACTGAGCTCGTACTAACAATCTGAAAATTAAAACTACTTCACAAATTTGCCTGCTAAACGTCATGTCCTGGATATGTGTCAGGAGTTCAGACTTACATGAAACGTGAAGTTTCAGAGATCACATTCCCACCTTTTTTTTAAATCTGTAGTTGACTGTCTAACTTTTGGGAAGGTGATAAATCGTAAACGTTCACAAGTGCCTCTAAAAATCTAGCTGGTTTAAGATGCAGTTGGGAGCAAGTGGGTAAAAGCAACTCACCAAACCAGTCATTTAAGTCATAATACAAGTTATGTTTCTAATGTTTAAAGGTATATAAAGACAAATCTCCCAAATCTGCAAGTGAATGCTCCTCTCTCGCCCTGTCTGAACCTCAAGATATAACTGTGACAAAAGGGAAAGCAGTCGGACGAAATTCAGGCTCCAGCTGACATACATACACCTATATAGTACAAGGTAGGCTATTAGAAGCTATAGTTCTTTTACATGTCTCACATGAGGATATGGATTCAGCACTTGATGAATCAGCTTAGTGCACAGCTCTATTCCTGGATAAGCTGCCAATATAGTTTTTTTTCCCATCTTTTCAACTGAAGGTAGGTGTCCCTAATTTAACTGATGAGGAAACCTAAAAAAAAAAATAAAACAGAAAATACTACAAATGTTCAGCAATCAGGCCGCTGTTGTGAAACAGTTAGTATTTGAGGTTAATGACCTTTTCATCAGAAATCAGGTTTGACTGTTTGAAGATGTTAATTGATCAAACAGTCATATGTTTGGTGCTTATGATCAATGGGTTGCAGAAAGGCAAGAAACAGGTGCTAACACCTCCAACTGGTGAAACCCATTGCACATGGTATGGTAAAGCTTGCCACAATCCCAGCAGACTGTACAGCCATTCCCTCATTGGAGAGAGATGGTGGTGAGTTTAATTTGAGGGTTGCCTCAGGCAAAGGGCGAAAGCATCACTCTACATCGGAAACCAACTGTCCAGCCAACTAAGCTCTGGTATAGTGTGAATGCATGGCATGCTCTGATCAGAAGAGTGATGGCAACTCAGTGTGGCATTTTGTAGAACATGTATTGTTCAGCATGTTGCATGTGAGGAATTACTCATGCCCGTGGTGATTTAGTAATGGCTCAAACCTGTGCTTTCCAGTTGTCTAGCAACCGAGTGACCAACCTTTTTTCAATGTCGGAATGTGTAGGGAAATGGGCATGATTCCTTTGGATACCTACAAGGTGACGAGCCCGATGCTCAAAGTTTAACATTAAGCTAACATACTGTGACAGACTCAGTAATTCAAAGCTTGATAGGTGCACAGTACCCTTAAGTACTGTTACAGATTGATTGATGCATTTAGCTCACTAATTGTATGCAGAGAGATAAACCTGTCACTTGATGCGACAATGATTCCTACTTGGTTGAAATGAACCTACCAACAACTGCTCTAAATGTTAACATGGTTTTCATTGGACAGGAATAGTGACCTGAAGTTACCAATGACCTGTGAGAATAAATAACATAGCATTAGTTGGCTAATCTATAGCTGCATCTACTGATTTCAAATTAATTATATAAAATTCTGTGATTTTACTACTGACGTCCCATACACTTGAAATCTTTAAAGTCATCTGCAGAGTAGATCTCCTTGCTCGCTGCCTGGCTCTCTCCAGTCACAGTCGTGTCCAGCGAAGGAATCTTTCAAGAAAACGGCTGCTGGTGCAGACAAGGCCAGTAACATCAGCTGGCCATAACATTCTGTTCCAGTCTGGGTGTATCCTTTGCTCCACCTGGTAGCGGTGGTGGTACTCACAATAAAGTACACTAATATATTGTGTGAAAGAAGTTTTAGCACATTCAAAACTTTCTTTCTTAAATGGAACTTTGACTGGGGCAAAACGTGAGGCAGATTACAAGATGTATTTTCCTTTTGAGAATTGTGGTTGAATCCAATGATGAGGTCCTGTTTCGGGAAACATAAACTAAGTCTTATACCCTCATCTTTCTGTTCAGTACTGAATTGTAAGTCTGTGGCAGATAAACTGGATTTACACATGATATGCACACCCAAAGCCTGAAATTGCTTCCACATTTGCATCCAGCTATATTATTACAAACAAATCACAGCTTGAAAAAACTGTAGGATATTGGGCACACATATTAACAACATAACTATCACATATCCTAGTGGATTTGATTTTTTTTTTTTACGTCCTTCCATGAACTCTTCTGTCCAATCAACCCACTGCTCAAACCGCCAAAGAGTAAGATGCATGCTTTCTGGTCTTTTTCACAATTTAAGTTTGAATGTTTTCTCCTGATTGAGACCCACTCTAAATAATTGGGATCATTTAAAAAGTATTTTTAGGCAATGTGTAAATTGCATTAAAAATCTCATTCTTTCTCAATTCTAGATGTGCCAAACATGCCTATATGATTGAAAATTTTCAACTTGAAGCACTGAATCTTGCATTTTTTTTTGGATAAGTGCAAGTTGCATTGGGTCTTTGGAGGATTTTTCACCAAGACCAGGGAAGATTTCTTGCGTATCTTACCAAACTTGTCTCATTAAGGGCCTAACCTGCCACAATGATGTTGGTCATGTCCAATTCTATCCCCATCTTACCACGTGCCATCCCCATAACAACCTGCTATTCAGCAGATTTCTGCCAAAAGAAAGATTGGCAACATTTGTGCCCGCATCACCTTTAAAAGGCTGGTGTACCCAGACAAGTGTTTGCAACATGGCATTGCTTCCTACCAGCAACGTAATGGTCCAGCAACCACAAAACTATGCTGCTCACAATGCACAGCCAGCATGGCTGACACTCCCTCATACATCCAATCCCACACTCTTACAGTCATCTCTATTTAACAACCAAGTCTCTCAGTTTACCCGCCTGTAGCTAAATCCCATCTAAGCATTCTAAGTCACTGCTATTCTGTCCTCAATGCCCACTGGACACCTGCATCTTGTCATTGTCCAGGAGGAGAACACCACATACTGGCAAGCAATCAGACAATTCCAAACATGAGCTTTTATTTACGGTCAGAGAAAGTGAACCCAACAAAATCGAGTGGGGCTGCTGGTCACTCCCACAATGCAAACCAAATACAAGCATCATCACCAATGACAAGTTTACAATCCGTGATGGCTGACTGCACCCAGGTCTCATCATCGTCTGAAGCCAGGTTTCAATCAGGTCCTGTTTGGCTTGTAGCACCTGATACAGCTGAACTCTGCCATGGACAACAGCAGCTTCTACCTCTCCAATAACTTTTACTTCTCCCGCTTCCCCATTTCCTCAGCATCAAGAGCATCACCCTCATTGCCTGCTCCAATTGTGTCCTGCACAGCATGTTGGATAGTACAGCGCACACTGTCAGGATTAAACGGCAGGGGCCCACAGACCACTCCCAATAGTGGAACCTCATCTTCAATTCCCCATTGTCTGCTCCACCACGGCCCAAGACAAACTGCATTGTGTCTGCGCTCTGTGTAAGTTAGGAAGTTGTATATGGGAGTCATGAGCCATCATTATAATGGGTAGTTCTTGTCCCCAGTAACCAGCCTTGTAAGGCAGTTCGACCCTCACGGCCATCAGGTACACGACAATGCTCCAGGACGCAACAGTCATGGGAGCTGGCAGGAAATTGGGCACAGACCTCCAGGAAGTGCTAAGCGATCAAAGATCACCTAAACATGAATCAAATAGAACCACTTCCTGATGAATTCCACAGCTTTGTGATATGGCCCCGTCACCACAATCTCTTCCTGAGCGGGTGCTCCTCATCCTCTACAGGAGCCTGCAGGTGCTCCAGTGCTTATTGTCAATTGTTGTGGGTAATCACCCAAAGTTACCTTTAATTCAGCTACTGAGCAAGAAATCTCACAGACAATCAAGTACTGAAACAACAATTCAAACTTTAGGGCATGCAGCAAACAAAATATTAGACTCAAGTAAGCAAGTATAAGCTTGTGACCCAACTTAGCTATCACCCAATTAATGGTGAATCCTCCAAGGACTTCAACCAACAGTAATCTGCTTCTGCAAGTTTCCAGGGTTCTGTCCTTCTGCAGCGATGTTCTTTGCAGTTCTGCCAACGTGGAGTTTTGGTGTTTGATTCTTCTTGCCCTTTGGTCTGTGTGTGATATTATTGATGATTCTTTTAAAAAAGTTATTTCATCCAAATTACGGAAAGTCTACAGCTGGTTTCCTTGTCAAAAGTAATTTCTTTATTTCTTCTTCCATTTGGCATTGACTGTCTGTTCGAAGACACAGTTTTCCTGCAATTAAGTCCTTAAATTCTTCTGCAGGGCAATCAGTTATCCTTGTGGCATGAAGTATTCAGTTTATCAAGCAGGCGTCAAAGCGGTTCAGTCGATGTAGCCTCCACTCCCTAATGCAGCTAATTGCTTTCAATTCCTGTATAAGTTTGTCTTTGCCCTTTAATAGTTTATTATTGCTGTGTGTTATAGTTTATCTTTTGTTGATTTAGTCAGTCTGTCCATGAATAGTTTAATTTTTCAAGTCTACAATATCTAACAACCATGGTCCTCCTGCATCTGCTTTTGACTTCTGAGGAAGGAAGCCACACTGACTAAGATGCTACCAGTGACCAGGCACAGCAAAATGACCTTGTCAGGAACACAAGGAGTAAAAGAGGTTCTTAGGTCTGAGAAGATTCAATGCTGGCAAACCCTCAAGATAAGGGCTGCATACATTCTTTCTAACAGTGAGTCTGTCAACAACACCCTCACACCCCCAACCATTAAACTTGCATGATATGAAGTAGTGAAGGTTTCAGCCTCCCACAGCGCCTTTAACACCAAGGTTACATAAATAATGGCTTGTCTTCAGCCAGCATTGGCCATAGCTACTAACTCCAGCATCATCGAGAAGTCAAAGCTCAATTTGCAAGCTCCAATGATCTGCTGCAAATCACTTTTGACCAGTATTTGAATTTGAAGCACATTCTCCCATCGAACGGACATTGATAGCACTGACCCTGCGCGTTGTCCCAGTCATTTTCCAGGTGCATTTTGCTTCAAGAAGCAGCAGGGAATGTAGCTTATAATAGACACTGTCACCACTAGTCTCCACCTGATTTCCAGGTACCATTTTCCCCTCTCCCCCTCAAAATTCCAGAGCCTCCATGTCTCTTTATACCAGGCAGTACCCCAACAGCCCTTTTCCACCCATTCCCTCACTTGGAGACCCACCACATCGAACTTGGCCTCCAACTGTCTTTCCTGTCCCCAAAATCCAAGTACTACACCTTAGTCTGGCCCACCCTAATCCTCTACGCTCCCCTGTGCAAGCGAGACACTGCCAGCAAACACATCCCCTCCAATAACCTACCACTTTCCCTCCAATGCTGTTTCGTCAACTCCCAACATACACCTTAAGTTTCCCATCATTGGCTCTTAAGTCTAGAAAGGCCTGTTTTCAGCAAACACCTCCCTCAGTCTTAGAGCAATAAATTAGCTTTGTTATTGATAAATTTTACATAAAAAGCTGTGGGAGTTCTTACTAAAAATCATTCCTCTAAATTTACTTGTGGATTAGCAGAACAAATGAAAGTGATGACAGTACCATTAACGAGCAAGATTATAAATTTTACACCCGATTACAAATGGTAATAAAATGCCATCATGCATCTACCTTTTAGTAATCTTTTGCATTTTGAAATATGATAGGCTACAAACATTCTTGGGGACAAATCATCCGAACCAGGAATAAAGCTGATGAGAGATTTCCTATGCGGCTATTTTTTGGTACTGTTAACAGAATCCTGCTTAAAATCATACAATCCTGTTAAGTACCTTTGTTTTGTGCACACATCAGCACATTTACATGCTGTTATAGATAGTCCAATTATTATATTTCATGGAGCTGTTATGATCATAGAACAGCAGCTGCTCGTGGTGAGAAGTAAAAGATCAAAAATGTTTGCATGAGAGATATCTGTTTGAATTTTAAACCTTTGAGGATCAGGGAATGGTCCGTACACTTAGAAAAGTTGAAGTGTCTGACCTGTCATGTAGCATTGCTAATGAAACAATTTTTGACGATTCTGCTTTTTTCTGTAATTTTTACATTTTTCACATGCATCCATTAACAGAATGAGAAACTTCGATTCTTAAGCGTTCTCCCAGTTTAATGTATTTCCAGTCTCATACTTCCACCATCTCTTCCAAAGAGTGACAAACATTCCTATCACCTACTTCCACACTCATTCTATCACCAACAAAATAATTAAAAAGCAAAAAGTTAATATCTGAAAGAGTAAGTAATAATATAAATGAACATGAATACTTTGAGAAAGAAGAACTTCTGACATTTCAAGCCAGACCAGTTAGGAGAACTTCATCAGTAGCTAATCGACTTTCCCCAGCATTGTTCACAAATACAGTGGGAATGGAACAGGCATCAACTGATGACACGTCTGACTTGACTTGTTTAGAAACAAGACTGCATGTTTTTCCATCGGGACTAGAGCTTGTAAAGACTTCAATTTACAGTAGTTAAAATCTATTACAATTTTTAAGTGTTTATAGTTACTTTATCTTATTTGAACATTCAGCTTTAAATCAACATAAAAACTATAATGAAAGTCATGATCTAAAAACATTTCTCTCTTCACAGATGCTATCAGACCTGATGAGTAATTTTGGGATTTTGTTTTATTTTGGAAAATAATATTTCAAGTTTCAGTTGGTGTAGTGAAGCTGAGAACAGCATTACTTACTAAACCGTATGATTAGCACAGAGCTGTCTTTGTGAAAGTTGGTTTATTCGCACAGACATAGAACTTGTAAGATATACTGCTTCACCAGACTACAGCTGAAAATAACAAAAACGTTTCCTGTTTAATTTATCCTATTTAGGGCCTGACAGAGCTTTATGTCAATTTGTTTAACTTTATAACACTTCAGTTAAAAGTAGCTGCAATTTATTATGCAAAAACATTAGCATTTTTCACATCTAGAGTAGGGGCTAATTGCCCTGTCATTAGTTCCACAGAAACAGCACCATATCCGTTGTATTCAGAGATAACACAGTGTGGAGCTGGAGGAACACAGCAGGCCAGGCAGCATCAGAGGAGCAGGAACGTTGATGTTTTGGGCCAGGAACCTTCTTTGGAAATGGGGGAGGGGGAAGGGAGCTCAGAAATAAATAGAGAAGGACTCTGACTCCAGCATCAGCACTTCATACTATCTCTGACATCCATTGTATTAATTCTAATTCTTCATCCCTGTTTTGCATTGTTACAATGCTATGTAGTACCACTATCACCTTCACAATATATCTGTCTTCCGTGGCTGCCTAACAAATCCTTACTCTCACTACTATTCCCAGTCCCTGCTCCCCCGCAACAGGCTGGCAAATATGGGACTCCAGTGAACATATTTTTGTGTATACAGATGTTCATATCAAAAGGTTATAACTTACAGCACAAATTCAAAATAAAATATCTACTTATTTCAATCGTGACACTTCTGGCAAAACTAACTTCAAGTGAACAGGATACACAATTCCCCACATCCCACAAGGCAGCCAATAATTTTTCTTGAAGTTTTAACAAAGAGATTTGCATTAAAAACCTGCCAAAAGTATACTAAAATTTAAGCAAATATCATGGAATGAAAGCAGAGGTTCACAACGATAAAGTTTGAACAGTCTCAGTCAAAATATTAATGTTTCTTTGAAACGTGGCAGAAGCTGCAGTACACTTAAGGGAATTATTATTTATCATTTCAGACTCCATACTTTGAATAACCCTAAGCCACAATCATCTAATTTCGGCTCCAAACAATAGTCTTTATTCTTGTTACATTATTATTGCTTTGCTAATCAAAATATTTCAAGGACACATAAAAATTGTTTGTTACTCTGTGCAAACTACAGCTGTATCACCTTCTTTAGAGTAGATTCTTCAATTTATGCTGAAACATGCATCAAAAAATGAACATTAGAAATAAGTCTTGTTATATTATTGTTCTAATAGAGTAGGAAACAGTGAAGGAAGGATTACAAAGCACTACTAATATAACAAAAGCCATCATGCCTCTGCTGTTCAAAGAAATAAAATCAACACATTTTTCATTGGAACCGTTATAGCAACTTTATGTAGTTTCAAGGCACAGGGTAATTACATTTGAAAGTAATTTTCTTCCTTTCCTGTACTTACTTTTGGGCTATCTTTCTTCCATAAACAATGCAGACTCTCAAGTTCACCAGCTTTGGGCTAGATTTCAGAAAGTTGAGTTGGGGGCGAGGGTGTGGGTCAATAGTCAATGGGCTGCCTTGGCAAACGAAAAGCTGTTTCAAGTGGTATTCCACAGAACTCAGTGTTGGGACTCCAGCTCATGCTTTTTATCCAATAATGAATAATCATGAATAAAGATTCAAGGTCGCGGGAATGTGCCGGCAGGCAGGAAGGTGGTTTGAAGTGTGTCTACTTCAACGCCAGGAGCGTCCGGAATAAGGTGGGTGAACTTGCAGCATGGGTTGGTACCTGGGACTTTGATGCCTCCGAAATGGCCACAACATGGATAGAGCAGGGACAGGAATGGTTGTTGCAGGTTCTGGGGTTTAGATGTTTCAGTAAGATCAGGGAAGGTGGTAAAAGAGGGGGAGGTGTGGCATTGGTAGTCAAGGACAGTATTACGGTGGTAGAAAGGACGTTTGATGAGGACTCGTCTACTGAGGTAGTATGGTCTGAGGTTAAAAACAGGAAAGGAGAGGTCACCCTGTTGGGAGTTTTCTATAGGCCTCCGAATAGTTCCAGAGAGGTAGAGAAAAGGATAGCAAAGATGATTCTGGATAGGAGCGAAAAGAACAGGGTAGTTGTAATGGGGGACTTTAACTTTCCAAATATTGACTGGAAACGCTATAGTTCAAGTACTTTAGATGGGTCAGTTTTTGTCCAATGTGTGCAGGATGGTTTCCCGACACAGTATGGAGATAGGCCAACAAGAGGCGAGGCCACATTGGATTTGGTACTGGGTAATGAACCAGGCCAGGTGTTAGATTTGGAGGTAGGTGAGTACTTCGGTGATAGTGACCACAATTCAGTTATGTTTACTTTAGCGATGGAAAGGGATAGGTATATACTGCAGGGCAAGAGTTATAGCTGGGGGAAAGGCAACTATGAGGCAATTAGGCAAGACATAGGATGCATAGGCTGGGGAAGGAAACTGCAGGGGCTGGGCACAATTGGAATGTGGAGTTTGTTCAAGGTACAGCTACTGCGTGTCCTTGATAAGTATGTACCTGTCAGGCAGGGAGGAAGTGGTCGAGCGAGGAAACGGTGGTTTACTAAAGAAGTTGAATCTCTTGTCGAGAGGAAGAAGGAGGCTCATGTAAAGATGAGGCGTGAATGCTCAGTTAGGGCGCTTGAGAGTTACAAGTTAGCCAGGAAGGACCTAAAGAGAGAGCTAAGAAGAGCCAGGAGGGGACATGAGAAGTCTTTGGCAGGTAGGATTAAGGAAAACCCGAAAGCTTTCTATAGGTATGTCAGGAATAAAAGAATGACTAGAGTAAGATTAGGGCCAGTCAAGGACAGTAGCGGGAAGTTGTGCGTGGAGTCCGAAGAGATAGGAGAGGCGCTAAATGAATATTTTTCGTCAGTATTCACACATGAAAAAGACAATGTTGTCGAGGAGAATACTGAGATACAGGCTATTAGACTAGACGGGATTGAGGTTCATAAGGAGGAGGTGTTAGCAATCCTGGAAAGTGAGAGAATAGATAAGTCCCCTGGGCCAGATGGGATCTATCCTAGGATTCTCTGGGAAGCTAGGGAGGAGATTGCAGAAACTTTGGCTTTGATCTTTATGTCGTCATTGTCTACACGAATAGTGCCAGAAGACTGGAGGATAGCAAATGTTGTCCCCTTGTTCAAGAAGGGGAGCAGAGACAACCCTGGTAATTATAGACCAGTGAGCCTTACTTTGGTTGTGGGTAAAGTGTTGGAAAGGATTATAAGAGATAGGACTTATAATCATCTAGAAAGGAATAGTTTGATTTGGGATAGTCAACGCGGTTTTGTGAAGGGTAGGTCGTGCCTCACAAACCTTATTGAATTCTTTGAAAGGTGACTAAACAGGTGGATGAGGGTAAAGTGGTTGACGTGGTGTATATGGATTTCAGTAAAGCGTTTGATAAGGTTCCCCACGGTAGGCTATTGCAGAAAATACAGAGGCATGGGATTGAGGGTGATTTAGCGGTTTGGATCAGAAATTGTCTAGCTGTAAGAAGACAGAGGGTGGTGGTTGATGGGAAATGTTCATCCTGGAGTTCAGTTACTAGTGGTGTACCGCAAGGATCTGTTTTGGGGCCACTGCTGTTTGTCATTTTTATAAAATGACCTGGATGAGGGCGTAGAAGGATGGGTTAGTAAATTTGCGGATGACACTAAAGTCGGTGGAGTTGTGGATAGTGCGGAAGGATGTTGCAGGTTACAGAGGGACATCGATAAGCTGCAGAGCTGGGCTGAGAGGTGGCAATTGGAGTTTAATGCAGAGAAGTATGAGGTGATTCACTTTGGAAGGAGTAACAGGGATACAGAGTACTGGGCTAATGGTAAGATTCTTGGTAGTGTGGACGAGCAGAGAGATCTCGGTGTCCATGTACATAGGTCCCTGAAAGTTGCCACCCAGGTTGATAGGGTTGTTAAGAAGGCATACGGTGTGTTAGGTTTGATTGGTAGAGGGATTGAGTTTCGGAGCCGTGAGGTCATGTTGCAGCTGTACAAAACTCTGGTGCGGCCGCACTTGGAGTATTGCGTGCAATTCTGGTCGCCGCATTATAGGAAGGATGTGGAAGCATTGGAAAGGGTGCAAAGGAGATTTACCAGGATGTTACCTGGTATGGAGGGAAGGTCTTATGAGGAAAGGCTGAGGGACTTGAGGCTGTTTTTGTTAGAGAGAAGGTTAAGAGGTGACTTAATAGAGACATACAAGATGATCAGAGGTTTGGATAGATGGGACTGTGAGAGCCTTTTTCCTCAGATGGTGATGGCTAGCACGAGGGGACATAGCTTTAAATTGAGGGGTGCTAGATATAGGACAGATGTCAGCGGTAGATTTTTTACTCAGAGAGTAGTAAGGGCGTGGAATGCCCTGCCTGCAGCAGTTGTAGACTCGCCAACTTTAAGGGCATTTAAATGGTCGTTGGATAAACATATGGATGATAATGGAATAGTGTAGGTTAGATGGGCTTCAGATTGGTTTCACAGGTCGGCGCAACATCGAGGGCTGAAAGGCCTGTACTGCACTGTAATGTTATATGTTCTATGGTCTATGTTCTTTGATATAGACTTGAACGTGCAGGGCAGAACTGGGAAATTTGCATATGACAATAATTGGCCGCTTAGTGGACAGTGTAGAGGATAGCGAAAAGCTCTGAAAATGACATAGCTAGGTTGGAGCAGTGGAAAGTAGCAGATGCTGTTCAACTGTGATAATTGTGAGGTAATGCATTTAGGGAGGACAGACAGTAAAAGGACATACACAATGAAAAGGAACATCGTGAGAAAGGTGGATGAAGTGGGAGATCTTGGCATAGAAGTGCACAGGTCCCTAAAATGAGCAGTACAGATAGATAAGATTGCGAAAGCGGCATATGCTGGCAGAGGCATAGAATACAAACATAGGGACATTATGATGAAACTGTCTAAGACACTGGAGAGGCCACAGCGGGAGCATTTTATGCAGTTCTGGTCATCACATTACAAGAAGGATGAAATTCCTGTGGAGAAAATGCAAAGACAACTTACTACACTGTTGCCAAGCTGGAGGATTGCAGCTAAGAGGGGAGATTGGAAAGATAGAGGTTCTTTTCCTTGGAACAGAGAAGAGGTAGAGATAAAATAAACGTGTGGAACCTGTTTCCCTTGGCACAGAGTGCAAAAACCAGGGGTCATAGATTCAAGCTCAGTGGCAAAAGGATTAGAGGGGACATGAAAAAAGACTTTTTATGCAGAGGGTGTTGGACGTTTGGAATTTGCTGCCTGAGTTGGTGCTGGAGGCAGATACCCTAAACTTTTTCACATGTACCTGAATCTGCACCTTAAGTGCTGTATGCAGGCGGATAAGATTATAAAGGTCACCTGGGATTCTTTGGGTTAGCATGGACAAGATGGGCTGAATGGCTGTTTCTGTGCTGTATTATTCTATGGTTCTATAGGGTAAGCTTTGGTGCACATGAGAAATGGCAAGTGTAGAAGGCCAATCAATGTTCACCAACTTTCTGAGCTAGGTGAGAACAAGGCTCATTGCAGTGTGGGCACAAAATGACTAGATTTTGGTCAAACAACCTTTTGGATTCTCCGTACATTCAAACAGGCTTTCAACTATTGTGAATTAAATGCTAATGACTGTTATGTTTATCTTCCATGCTACATAGACCAATCTTTATTGTCACTGTCAAATAAAAACTGAATTACATTTTGCTGTATTTTTTATTTTTCATATTTTCTATTAGCTTTACCATTGAGAGAATACCATCCACCTTCAATATAGGATAGTTCACTGACTAAAATTTATACAGGATTAATTTCAATATATCTATTTCACTGTGCTCATTATTGCTGTATGACAGCCATTAACTTGTTCAAAAAAATCCCACAAAAATAGATTTGAGACCACTTCAATCTTAAATATTTTCTAATGAACAGGTTTACAAAAACAGGTTGAAAAAGAAAGCAACATTTCAATGTTTTGTTGGCATTTAACTGGAAAATGTATGTTTTTGTATATTTCCCACTCTGCTTTAATCAGTACAGTATTCGCAATCATTTTTTACTTCAGTTCTTGCATTGGATGTTTGCCAGCACTGACTCATTCCTGAGAAGTTGTGTTCAGACTTCTCCAAAACATATTCATGCTCCTCCATACCTGGAGAAACAAACAAATCCAATTCTCCAGAACAAGATTGATGTTTACCCTTCAGTGGGATGTTTGGTATGCCACGTTGTGCTGCTGAGGAGGGCTCAAAACAACACTCATCAGTTATGCAATGACTCACAAATAGCTTGGGGAGGAATAGGCAGGTTTCTTTGGGATTGAGTTAGTTCCAGGATAGGCAATGGAACCAACACAATTCTCTGGAGTAAACTCCAGCAACTAAACCAGGCAAGTATGTATTATTCGAGGGATTGATGTGAAGAATTCTATCTTGTGACCTAATAACAAACTTTTTAAATCCAGCAAATAACAGGCAGCAAGTTTGAGGTTTAAGATCTGAGAAGGATCATATTGTTCAAAAGGTAGTGAGCAACTGGTCTATAAAATTATTATTTAGATTTGAAGTTTTGTTTCATACTTCAACATTGATTAGAAATCAGATCAAGGATAAATGTTTATTTTTCACATTCATGTCAGTATTAAGCTCTTGCTTGCTTTGCACAGCTGGCATAAATCTCCCTCTAGCCTTAACTGTAAACCTTTACCTTATTTCAGAACAGGGTCCTCTGTTACACCAAAGTGAACATAGATTTATTACATGCCAATTCTGAAACTGTTCCTAAATTAAACTTTCAATTTTGTGATGTGGATTAATTCCTATTCAAGTGTCTTGCAATTATTAAATTAATTTCACTTGGATCTTACCGAAGAGTGAGGAGATTTGCCACATTCATCAAGATAGATTCATATTTCGAATGATATGCATCTGCTGCTCTTAATCCTCTACACATAAGTGGTCATGAGTTTGGAAGGTGCTTAAGGAGACAGTGAATTTCTGTAATGCATCTTGTGGAAGACACACTGCTGAACATTGGTGGAAGAGGGAGTACTTTTTGTCGCATTAAAACTGGCTGTTTTGTCCTGGATGGTGCTAAGTTACAATTGCTGGAACTGCACTTCTCCACCAAGTAGGGAGCATTCAATCACACGTCTGACTTAAAATTTGTACATGGTGGACGTGCTTCAGGGTTTCAGGTAGTGATTTACTTGCTGCAGTAGTCCTAGCATCTGACTAGCTCTTGCAGCTGCAGGATTCATATGGCTAGTCCAGTTCAATTTCTGGCCAAAGGTAACCCCATTGTGTTGGTTGTGAGGGATTCAGCAATGGTAACAATATTGAATCTCAAGGCATTGTAGTTAGATTCCTTTTTGTTGAAGATGATCAATGCCTGGCACTTGTGTCACAAATGTTATCTGTCACTTTTCAACATTGACTGCTTCAGTATCTGTTGCAATTAGTACTGAACACTGTGCACTCATCAACAAGCATCAGGTTTCACTTCTTATGATGGAGCAAAGGTCACTGATTAAACATCTGAAGATAGCTGGGCTCAGGTCATTGCTCTGAAGAACCTCTGCAATGATGTCCTGGAGCTGAGATGACTGACCTTCAATGATGCCAATCATTCCCTTTCTTCTAAGTATTACTCCAACCAATGAACAGTTTCCTTCCCTCCAATTCTCATTGACTGTAGTTTTGTTAGGGCTCCTTGATGCCACACTCAGTCAATTGTGACATAGATGTCAAGTGCAGTCATTCTCACCCATCTCCAGAGTTGAGCTCTTTTGTTCGTATTCAAACTAAGACTGTAATGACATCTGTAGTAGAGTAGCCTTGATAGAACCCAAAGTGAGCATCAATGAGCAGGTGCTGCTTGATAGCACTGTTGAAAACCCCTTTCATCACCGTACTGATGATTGAGAGTAGACTGAGAGGGCAATAATTGGCTGGGTATATGCTTGCATCGTGGAACTGCTTGCCTAACAGCACAGCAAATCCTGGATTACAAGTCTTCAGGACAATTGGAGTAATGTTGTCAGGGCCTGTAGCCTTATTTTTTAACATCCAAGTCCTTCAGTTGTTTCTTCATATCATGAACAGTGAATTGAATGAATCGAAAATTGGCACCTGACATACTGGGCTCCTTTGGAGAAGGGCTGGGATTACACATATGGCTGGAGTGGAACCATCATCCACAGGCACTTGCATTTGGTGCAAAGTGCTTTGCGTGTCCTTTGATCATGAAAGCCATAATATTTGCACAGATTTTTTTCCAAAGTGCTGTATGCCATTTGGTGATCACATTTGATATCTCCCAGTTAAGGCATGATTTTAGGGAACAATAAGTCAATGGCAAGAGTTAAAACTGTTAGTCAGCTTTCATATATCAGTCTTAAAGTTAAGGACTATTCTGGTTACACATATGCTTTCTAATAAACTTCTTTAATCTTTGTTTTTAATTGAAGTTACTTGAAAAAAAAACAAATGTGACAGAGATAATAAAGGAGCTGTACAGGTTTTGCAGTTTTTTTGAAAAATATATGTCAGTACTATTCCTTGATTTCTAAAGTACATTTGCTTAGAATCAATAGATTAGGGATAAACAGATTTGAACAATATTCTCAATTCCAAGTTAACTAAAAGAAGGTATCTCGTTTTGATCAATTCTGATCAGTATTTCAAAGGCATAAAACAGAGATGCACTATATATCCTCCTTCATAATTGGTTTGTGGTGGGTAAAATAATCATATTTACTCTTTAAGACGACACAAATTTTATGGTACTGAAAATCATGAGAATTAATGTGTTATGCATTCTTTGGAATTCAGCACAACAATAACTATTTAAAAACTGCTTTTGGGCCACCAAATTTGAGTGCATCTTTCAAACTTTCCTTTTGAGGTGTGCATCAGGGATGAACAGTATAACAAGTAAATTTCTTTTGTTTTACCTTTAGGATGAATAAAGCTTCTGAAGAAGCAACGGGATTTAATCTCCCACAAACCACAGGCCTTGTCTTTTGCATTAAAAGAGATATGCCATTTCGCATTAAAAGAGATATGCCATTTCCCATCAAAATTGGGTACCTTGAGAATGAATTCGTGATTGTCACGACAAATTTCATGATATCAAGTTAGTTGATTAGAATACCATTCGATAAATGAAATGGAGAACTGTCACTTGATGACTATGTTTACAATACAATTCTTTCTTCTGTCATTGATGTGCATAAACAGAAAGACAGCCTTATCATTCACTACTGCCCCATGTAACACATGAAAGGGCTGAAATGATAACAGTGAGAAGAAATATTTAGCTCAATCTATTTCAAACTTAAGATTGTTATACTATAGAATATATGAAGAAAGGATTTACCATTAAATGAAAAGGGTTCAATTACTTTTTAAGCACAAAGCTCCTCCAAGATAAGACAAGATCAATAAACTGCACAATTTGTAAAAGAAAACGATGCTTAAAATTTCACTAGATCAGAAATACTATTCACACTATATCAAACAGGTGTGATGTTTTATCCTCATTGTATCAAAGTTCACTTTATTAATTACAAAAAGTTGGAGTTTTTCATATTTTTATGATAGTATTGCTAGAAGGAAAGGAACTTAATTATTCTTCTTTTACACAACTATCACTTGATTTAAAAAAAGGTTTTGCTAATATTTATTGAACTGAATTTGGAAAATAAGGATTTTCAAAGATGGAGTTAAAATTTCGAAGTTTCTAACTCTGAGTTCTTCAGCACCTTATACACAGTCACAGAAAGCAGTGTTACAATGAGATTGTATAATCAAGACTGGACTTTTCAAATGTTTTGTGAAGATAATGTGATGAGAAAGGAAAGATAACCTATTTCAGCATCTTACTTGTCAAAAGGAATGGGTTTGTAAAACAATAGATAACTCTTGGAAATAAATTCCTTTCCTTCTGAAGCAGTTGAGAGGAAAAATTAAATGATAATTATGACGGAATACAAGAATTTGTTATCCAAAATTTATCTGCGTTACAGAAGTTTTCCACTGTCATTACAGGAAACATTTTCTGTGAGCTCCTCTTCAACAGCTGCACCAAACAAGACTTTTAGATATTCAGAACCAAGACAGAATTAGCGTTGAAGGGTCCAGACCCGAAACGTCAGCTTTCCTGCTTCTCTGACGCTGCTTGGCCTGCTGTGTTCATCCAGCTCTACACCTTGTTACCTTAAAATTAGTATGACTTCAGTTTTACATTCTCTCATTTAGTTTGCTGCACACTCAGCACAGACAGAAACCCATTCCACTATAATCTGATAGTTGAGATTTATTGCAAAGGGCACCATTATTGGTTGCAGAATTATCACGAGCTCCAAACAGCATTAACCCTAAACAGAGGTTTGCAATGATGCAGAATGTCAGAGCATTTGAATTTTAAACTAACACATCACCTTATTTCTTAAAATAATTTGGTAATTTTAAATCTGCATATATCCACTTCCCAAAACAAATTCAAAAAGATATGATAATGCAGACTGTATCAGTGTAAATAAAATTTTCATTTTAGTTGTATATAACTTTAAATACACCCAAAGGAGCTAAAATGTGCTATTTGTTTCGTATAAAACACACAATGAATTCAAATGCAACATTCAACTGCAATACAATTCAAACTTATTACGATGTTCCAGAAATAATATTTTCATTTACTGCTTGATAAACGTGCAACAGTTTAAAATAGATGCCAGTAATACAGTGCAAATCTTCCAGCATCTAATCATACTTGTAGCCAACTCACATAGAATTGAAAATACACTTGTGCAGCAGGGAATTACTGCATTCAGTGGTACATTCCTTGTGTATAGTGAATCTGGAGAAAATGTTTTCAATATGTCTTTTTTTTAAGTGATAGAAATATGGAAAATAAGTAGATACTTATCTAAGCTCACAATTATTATCCCACACCAACAGTGCACTCACAAGCACACTGCAACATGGAAGTAAGGACAGTTTCAAAGAAAACGAACTTGACCCACAGTTTCATTCCGTAATCATCTTCTCTAGCTCTAATTTCCAGTACGTGTATGAAATACAGAATTACAAATAATCTCATATACTAACAAACCAGATATTATACACTAGGAAAAATTCTTGGAAGTCATACTGCTTTACTTTCAAACAGCTCAGGTGCTTAATGGAATTTCAGACATTTCAATGATAGTTAAAGTGTACAGTTAAATGAAGTTGATGTAAAGTAGTGATCATCAATTATAAAAGACTGCACAATCATGTATATATAAATTGTTTACAATTAATAATATTGTGACTGTTTCAGTGATAAAAACATGGCCATTTTTGTTCAAGGAAAAAGTGGCTCAAAATAAACTATTTGTTCCCTCTCATCTCATCTGCCAATTTAATCTTGCTGTGCCTTTAGGTCTTTTTTGGATAAAAGCTAGGTCAAAGGTCCAATTTTTGTGCTTCCTTTGAGTGGCTGGTGGAAAATGAGATACCATCAATTTCCCTCCATTCATTCATTTCCAGAGTCCATGCTGATTTCACAACTCTCTGGTGCCTAGAGGCTATTTTTCATGAAAAGGCATATGCTATGAGAGTTGTGATTGGCTATTGAATCACAATGGTAATCAAAATCAAGTTTATCCAGCATCCACACAGCCATAGAACCAGCAATTTTTGTTAAACAGAAATGATTAGTAAGACTCCTGAGCAATTTTTCAACGTGATCATAATTGGCTGGGTGGCAAGAAGTCTCACAGAGCTTTTGGTACAATCTAGAACAATATATTCGAACCCCATTTAGTTTACCTTATGAAGACAACACCAAATAGTTAAGCTTTTCTCCCTATTAAGAATAAATCACTTTTACTGGGAAATGCATCACATTTTGTGAATGACAGGAAGTAAGCAATTTAGTTGGTCAATGCAGCAGGCATGACTGAAAAGGAAAACATTAACAAGAAAAAGCTGGTACATCAATAGCAGTTCTTACACTGCCTTTATTGTCTCAAATTTGTTTCTATCCTACTAACTAATAATAAATAATAAACACTTCAGCATGTTTTATGCGAGAATAAGGGAGTCTAACCTGATTAAAGCACTATTTCAATATAAAACTGGCTGAAGCATGAATTATTTCCTGTTACATAGTATAAAATGTTCTATGTTCATAGGGATGAGTTCCTGCAGAGGCTTACAATCTCAAAAGATAAATCAGATTATTAATTTACAGGCCACACACATCCCACCAAGAAATTCTGCTGTAAATCCTATGAGCCTCGAAGGAGGGAAAAAACCCAATGAAGCCAAAACTAAATTTATCACATGGCCTGGCTTGTAGAGACATACTTGAATACAATGACATTATGAATGATTCCGAACATGACAGAACTGTCAGTGAATAAAGTCAATCCTGACTTTATATGGGAGGTATTGTTACTGACAAAGTAGCTTGAGCAAAGTTGCTGGAAAAGCTCAGCAGGTCTGGCAGCATCTGTGAAGGAAAAAACAGCGTTAATGTTTCGGGTCTGGTGACCCTTCCTCAGAAGTGTCTGAAGGAGGGCCTGAGGACCCTTCTGAGGGAGGGTCACTGTACCTGAAACATTAACGCTGTTTTTTCCTTTACAGATGCTGCCAGACCTGCTGAGTCTTTCCAGCAACTTTGTTTTTGTTGATTTACAGCATCCACAGTTCTTTTGATTTTTATTTAAGTAGTTTTAGCAAACTGGTTAGCCAATTCACACACAGCAAGCCCCACAAACTGCAATGATACAATGACCAAATAACATGTTTTTATAATTTTAATAAAGCAATAAATATTGTCAAGAAGAAAGGGAAGCTTTCCCCTTTGCTTTTTGAATGCCATGGATTCTTTTATATGCACCTGAAAGGACAAATGGGCTGTCAGTACAATGTTTCATTCAAAAGATACCAGTATTGCACTGGAATATCAGCGTGAACTATGAGTACAGTTTTGGGGAGTCACAGGAGAGAATGCTACCATTGAGCAAATCCTGATCGGAGTGATTTGCCATGTACCATTGTTGAAATGAGGATAGTCACAGAGCTCCTCTTCCACTGTCACCTGGTTCTCCATCACCATTTGCAACTTGATGTGGTGGAACCACAAAAATTTACCCAACCTAATACAAACTTACAGAGACACTTTGATTTATTACTCTAATTAAAAGAAAAGCAAAGTAAAATGGTTTCGAGGGGGAGACACAAAAGCTGATTTTTTTTTTACTACATTTGGGGTGAAGGTTATACTTGTCTAATAAAATTGCAAGCTTGTAATCTAAAAGTGGGTTTCCAACATTTAAAAATAAGATTAGCCCAACAAAAATAAAGTGATTTTTAAAAAATGTTATCTGTTCGTTTGGATGCTTGTTATGCATTACCAACAAATCCAAATAATCTTTTGAAAACAATTCAACATGACTTACTAAGGCTACATCAAGAAATTATGTAGAAAATACCAAATGAAGGCTCTAGCTAAACAAATTTCAGTTCCAACAATAACCCAAAGATCAACATTGGACACTAATTACATACAAATATCACTTAAAATCAATACATTAGGCATTGCTATTCGGCAGCTCCATCATGTAAGGCACATTAAAGAGGAACGATGTGGACTCCCTCAAAAATGCCATAAAATACTGTGCCTCAGAGTTAGTGTTAAGTGGCTACCATACAACTCCAATTTTGTTTTATACTTGCATTTGGTCACTTGCATTGGATCATACAGTGCAAAGGAATCCATTTCAGTGGGGTGTCACCTACAGAGGATCTGGGAACTGTGTAACTCAATTAGATTCAATCAATGAGAGTGAACATTTGCAGTGGAGAATCATTGGCCTGAATTTTGCTATTAGCGAAGTGATGATACTCATGGCTGGCCTTGAAAAATCACTGTCCACATATACAGAAATGTCTACGGTGTGGATTTCATTTTGTCTACATTAGTTTTGATTTTGGGGCTGAGTCAAGGTACGGCATCTAGCAACAGTTTTTATCTGCTCGTCAATGGCATGTGGCTGTCAATAGCTCGGCCGGTATTCATCATGTGTCCCTACTTGCCCAGCAGGTGGCGGTGGGAAGTGCCTTCATGGACTGTTGTAGTTCTTTGGTTGCAGGGACATCCATAATGCCAAGTAGAGACTTTCTGAATTTTGG
The DNA here is from genome assembly GCA_024137785.1 of Ginglymostoma cirratum. Lineage (NCBI taxonomy): Eukaryota > Metazoa > Chordata > Chondrichthyes > Orectolobiformes > Ginglymostomatidae > Ginglymostoma > Ginglymostoma cirratum. Next base: position 32,025,864 of record JAHRHZ010000046.1, read on the forward strand.
CCAAGTGGTAGTGATATAGTTTCAAATCAGGATGGCGTGGGGCTTAGAGAGGAACTTGCACGTGATACTGGTGTTCCCATGCATCTCCTTTGCTTGTCATTTTAGGTAGCAAATGCTTCAGGTTTGGAAGAAGCTCTTTAAGGACCCTTGGTGAGTTATTGCAGTGCAGTTGATGAGACAGATGGTTTGTGATGCTGAGTGACGCCAACAGGATGGGTTCAATTTCCTTTATGGCTGTGGTATCCATGAAGGCCCTGTGTTTTCAATCTCATCCCTCACCCGAGTGGTTGTGATCCTCAGGTCAACCTCACCGCCAGTCATCTCTCTCCAATGACAGAACAGCTATGATCCCCTGAGATTATGAAGACTTTCCCTTCACTATCTTGCAGATGGTACATGCTATTGCCACTGTGCAATGGAAGTGAATGGTTAGAGGTGGTAGACGGAACATCAATCAAGCAGGCTGCTTTTTCCTGATTGGTATCAAGTTTCTTGAATGGTATTGGAGCTGCACTCATCCAAGCAAGTTGTGAGTATTTCCTCACACTTCTGACTTAGGCCTTGGAGTAGGTGAATAAGTTTTGTGGAGCTCGTAGGTGAGTAGCTCGATGCGGGGTTCCCAGCTTCTGATCTGCTGTTATACTCCCAAATGTTTATATGGCTAGTCCAGGTCAGTTTCAGGTCAATAGCAATCCCAAGGATGTTGATAGTTAAGGATTCAGCACAGCAACGCCATTGAATGTCAAGGATTGATTGTTGTTTTCTCTTTTATTGGAGATGGTCATTACCTGGCAGTTGTGTGATGTAAATGTTACTTGCCGCTTTTCAGCCCAAGCCTGAATATTGTCCAGATCTTGCTGTGTTGGGGCATGGACTGTTTCGCTATCTGAAGAGTCTCAAGTAGTGCCAAATATTGTGCAATCATCAACAAACATCCCAACTTCTGACCTTACAATTGACAGAAAGTCATCGATGCAGCAGCTTAAGATGGTTTCCAGACTGCTGGCTAAACATCGACCTTTACTTCACTTACCTGCTTGCTCACCATAGCCCTTGATTTCCTCAGAGGCCAAATGTCTAAGAATATCAATCTTATTTTTTTTAAATGATTTGAGCATCTGCAACCTTCTGGGGCACAGAATTCTAAAGATTCAAAACGTTTTGCATGCGACTGCTCCTCATCTCAGTCCTCACAATTCACCCCACCAACCTCCATATCCAATGTATCATTCTCCACCACTTCCGCCACCTACAATCCGACCCCACAACCAAAGATATATTACCTTCTCCACCCCCATCTGCCTTTCGTAGAGACGACTCTCTCTGAGACTCCCTCATCCACTCCCCACTAGCCCCACCACCTTTCCCTGCAACTGCAGGAAGTGCTACACCTGCCCCGACATCTCCTGCCTCACCTCCATCCAAGGCACCAAACAAACCTTTCACATCAGACAAAGGTTCACCTGCACATCCGCTGCTCCTGATGCGGCCTTGTCTACATCGGTGAGACCAAGCGGAGGCTCAGAGACCGCTTTGTCGAGCGCCTTTGGTCTGTCCGTGACAAACGACAACACCTTCCAGTCGCGAACCATTTCAACACACCCTCCCGCTCCCTGGATGACACGTCCATCCTGGGCTTCCTCCGCTGTCACAATGACACCACCAACAAACTGGAAGAGCAGCACCTTATATTCCGCCTTGGGAGCCTACAGCACAATGGCCTAAATGTGAATTTTACCAGGTTCAAAATGTCCCCGCCCCCGGCCTCATTCCCATGACCAACTCTCGCTCTCATCCCCACCTCCTTGTCCTGACATAACCTGTCTATCTTCTCTCCTACCTATCCGTTCCTCCCATCTCACTGACCAATCCCTACCACTCCCTACCTGCACTCACCTATCACCATCCCACCTACCTTCCCCAGCCCCACCCCTCCTCTCTCTATGTATTTCACAGCTCCCCCCAACCACCCTACCCCACTGCTCCACCCACCACCCCCCGCCATCACTCCCCGACCATTTCTGAAGGAGGGTTCGGACCCGAAATGTCAACTTTCCTGCTTCTCTGATGCTGCCTGGTCAGCTGTGTTCCTCCAGCTTCACACTGCATTATCTTTGAAAACATGAACTCTTGCTGTGTCAATCTTTCACCTAACCACTGGAAGTTTGAATCTAAGAGTCATTTGACTCGGTGAAGATTGTAACACCTTCCTTTGATTTTAGAGAGACCACAACTGTGCACAGCACTTCAGGTGTAGTCTTATCAAAGCCCTGAACAACTGTAACTATTTCCTTATTCTGGTACTCAAATTCCTTGGCATTAAAGGTCAGCCTGTCACTTGGCTTCCTAATTATTTACTCTATGTACATGCTAACTTGCTGCATCTCTTGCACAAGTACACCTAAGCTTAGCTGAACATCAACATTTGCAAGTCGCATGTCTTTCAAAATAAGAATCTGCTTTTCTATCATGGCAACCCACGTGAATAACTTCACACTTCCCTCACGTTTTGAGCTATCTGCCATATACTTCCCATTTATTAAACCTATCTGTATTTCTTTGCAGCCTATTTGCAATCTTACAAACCTCCATGGTAGTATAAGCTGTATTATCTGCAAACTTGGATAAATTCCTATAGGTTTTTTTGTCCAAGTCATTAATAAAGATCGCAAACAGCCATTGGCCCAGCACTGATTTTGGCGGCACTCCACCTGTCACAGTCTGCTTGTTGGAAAATGCTCTTTACACCTACCCTTGGCTTCCTGTGTGTTAACAAATCCTCTACCATGTTCATGTATTATCCCTCATTCCATGAGCCCTTCGCTTATGTATAAATTTTCTCGTTGGCACCACCCCAAATACCTTTTCAGAAGTTCAAGTATACTTTATCTATTTGGCCCCTGTTATCGATCAATCTTACTAGTTAATTCTCAAAAATGCTACAGAATTTATCAACCATTACTTCCATTTCATAAAATCATGTTGACCTTGACTGATCATGCTATTATTCCCAACAGCATTACTTTTATTAGCTCAATAAGAGATCCCAGAACTTTCCTGCCAACTTATGCCCCTGCTTTCTTTCCGTCTCCTTTCTCGAATAGGGGAGTTATGTTTTTAACTTCAAAACTGCTGGGACCATTCTGTATTCTAGTGAATCGCAATCAGTGCAACCACTCTCCTTTTTACATTCTTGCAAAAGCTCTGTCTGTTCTTAGGTTCCTTTTTAGTTGACTGTCTTTTTTTCTCTTTTCAACTTTTTTGTGGTCCTTGACTGTCTAAAACACAGTCCTCAGACATTCTTCTGCAGATGAGAATCCTTTTCTTAAATCCTCATTGTGTATTTAGTTTCTAAATTAAGCCAAGGCTGGATCTTAGCTTTTTTTTTCCAATAGAATCAATTTTTATTAAACATTTTGAATTGTATTAAGGCCTGGACTGAGAGGTGGTTAATTGTTGATCTCGAGACAAGTATGTATAGTTTCATGTTATATTCAAGAATAATTCAAGAATTACACAAACTCAACTTAAGAACAACACAGGAGGCCAGGGTGTCCCATCAGGTTTGACTGATACCTTGGACAGTTAGGAAAACTGTGTACAAGTGGACAACTGTGTACAAGTAGCTCCACTGTATTTGACCTGGCAGATAATGGCCCAACTCTATCTTTGCTAAATATAATTTTATTCACAAGATACAGAAATTATAAAAATGAGGATTCATTCTATTTGTACTTCAGTTTGGGCATGTTAGCTCCCTCAGTTACTATTGACTACCTGGAGTATTTTAAGCACATTCACAAGTAAGGCAGTTAAGAATAACTCAGACCATATTTTTAAAAAATTGTGAATTAGCCAAAGACATTGAGATTCCTTGGTCAACCAAGGAAGAAATATCATTCAGATTATCAGATTGTTACATTTCTCAGCAATTTTTCCTTCCTTTTAGAAATGCAAGAAGTGACAAGAGCGCCCTCCAGAGGATCCCTAACAGCAGCTAGATTCTAAGAGAAATCCTGAAGCTTTCCAGATACAATACCACTCAGGGACTGAAGCACAACTCAACCTTCTTCTGAAATGATCAAGTTGGATTAAAACTTGTGCTTCAGAAGTCAAAGTCATATGTTGTAAAGGCAGTCCCCTTGAAGAACACCTGACAGTTATGTATACTATGCAATTACAACATAGACTCTGCTAGTCTATCTTGCAAGCTGATGAAAGATTATCTGAATTTTTAACTTCAAATTTTAGAAGCAAAAACTACTTGATTCAGAGAAACATGCTTTTTCAGCCCATTTTCCAGACAAACTGGAGAGAAATATTAGATACTCATGGACTGCTCATTCAGCCAACTAGTGCCCTATCATCTTCAAAATTATGGAAGGTATCATGAACAATGCTATAAAGTGGCAATTACACAGCTAGAATTTTCATTGATGTGCAGTTTAGGTTCTGCAGGGCTACTCAGTTCTTGATCTCATCACAGTCTCGTTCCAAACATGGACCGAAGAGCTGAACTTAAGAGGCGAGATGAGAGTGATTGCTATAGACATCAAGGCAGCATCTAACTGAATTTGACATTAAGAAGCCCTGTCAAAATTAGTCAGTGGGAATCATGGCGGAAAACTCTCCACTGGTTGGTATCCTACCTAGCAGAAAGAAAGTTGGTTCTGGTTGTTGGAGGCCAATCATCTCTGTCCCAAACATCACCACACAGTTCCTCAAAGGAATGTCCTCGACTTAAATATCTTCAGTAGTTCCATCAGACATTCTCCCTATCATAAAGTCAAAGCAAAAATTCGCTCATGATTGTACAGTGTTCATTACCAACTCAAATACTGAAGTTTTCCATTCCTTCACACAGCAAGATCTGGAGAACTTCCTGGTTTGACCTGACAAGTGGCAATTAACATGCGCATCAGGTCAGGTGATGGCCATCTCCAACAAGAGAAATCTAACCATTGCCCATGGCCTTAAACAGCATTATTATTGCTGAATACCTAAGTGTTACCACTGATCACAAACAAATGGAATATGCCATATAAATTCTGAGGCTATAAAACCAGTGTAGAGGCTGGGAATTCTGAATCAAGTAGCTTGGCAAAAGATGTCTACCATCTACGAGCCCTCAGTTAGGAGTGCGATTAAATAATTTCCATTTGCTTAAATGGGAGTAACTCTAACAACACTACAGAAGCTTGACATTAACTAGGGCAAAGCAGCCCATCTATTTAGCACCTCATCTACCATCTTAAACTTCCCTACTCCCACTACTACAAAACGTACAGGATTGTGTACCATATACAAGATGCACTGCAGCAACTTATTAAAAGTCCTTCAACAGCAACTTCCAATCCAACAATTTCTAAAACCGAGAAGAACAAAGGCAGATGTCTGGGGACATAACAATTAAAAGTTCCCTCTAAACAATCTTGAACTGGAACTATACTGCTGTTCCTTCAGTGGATCATTAGTCTAGAAACGATAACTAACAGTACTAAGGATACATCTACCCTACAGGAACTGCAGGGATTCAAGGAGGCAGTTCACTACCACCTTCTCAAGCATAAATGTTATGAGGAAAAAACTGCATGACTTGTTAGTGATGGTCACATCCCATTGAGGAATTTGATTATAAAAACAGAAGCAGTCCAATTGAATGTAAATAAATATGAACATGATGGCTTGGGTTTACATTCAAGGCATAATTAGGAGTTGGAAAAACTTCCCAGTTTGGTTCAACTAGACTGAAAGGAGGTGCCCACAAAGGCATGATTTCAATTGGAGAGGAGGAAGCAGGGCTACAATCAGGCTAACAGACTTACGGAAGAGTGGCAGCCACTGGGACTACTGCCTACCACCTACCAAAGGGGTTGTTAAAAGCTCCATCTGAGTGTTACAGGCTCTTGCCATACTTGCAATGTGAAATGTAAAGCTCTGTAGTCCTCATCGTTCTGACACTCACTGTGCTCCATTCATACCAACTGCATGTAAATCAAGCAATACCTTCTTATGGGCTCAGCTATTTCAGCAGTCTAACAGACATTTGGTCTGGGTTCAACAGATATAGTCGATACTCACAATAGCCCATGTCCGCAAAATACAACTTTGAAAAATTGGCCTGACTCGCTGAAAATTGCTGATGTCTATCCCCATGACACTAGGTCTGGAGTGCAGAGAGGCACACAACTCAACCAGAAAAGATAGTGTTGAAAATCAGAAACTCTGAAATGGGATTATGAACTCAGCTAGTTCTGGCTGCCACTTTTATCATTCCATTTGGCAAACTCTATGCATCTGATATGAACTGAAGTCATCTTCAAAAATAGATTTGTACATAAAGATGGTCAATCCTTTTTCTATGTTAATATAACCAATCGTGTATATCAAAGTAGCATTTCATGGAGTACAACAACAAAATAATGCAACCAGATGCAATATCTATCAAACTAACCGAGATGCCCTGCTCAATGGTAGAAAGTATTTTCTCTAACATTGTGTGTTTTCAATGATCTATAATTACTAGGCAGCAGTGCTTTTTCTAATGATAAAAATGGTGCAGAAAGTTGTCCATTCTTCACCACACCTGGGATGTAAGTGTTTGTACCTTCAACTTTTGCGCATTGATTCCAACCAAAAATGACTCAGCAATAGCCTTGTCAGCAGTAGAACAGCAACAATCTGCATTTATATTGCAACTTGGCCATACTAAAAATTTCCCATGGCACTTCAAAAGAAAGTTATCAAACAAGTGTTTGACAAGAGCCATGTGTTTAAATCATGTGTTCATGCATTTCACCCTCTGGCTTTAAAGCAGGGGAAGAACATCATGCGTTCTGGAATTAATCTTGACAAATTATGTCAGAATCAGAATGCCGAAATATTTATGGACACATTGAACTTTTAATTACGATATATGCTTTTGAAAAAAAGTGCAATCAAAAGATGACTGCAGATGTTAATTCAGTGGCTATCTGGCAAGGAAACCTGGAATGTCACATGTGAAAGGCCAAGGGTACTCGAAACAACAATCCGTCAATGGGAAAAAGGTAAGTTAAAGGAAACTGCAACGTGAACTCCTGAACATACTGAGACAAGGGACTGGCTAACCTCCACTCTGCCTGTTGCCTTCCTGTTTCTTCAGGTGAAAGCCATCTCCTGTGGATTATGTCCCAACCTGCAGTCATAGAGTCACACAGCATAGAAACAGGCCCTTCAGCCCACCACATCTATGCTGAGCGACAATGCCTAACTACACTAATTGCGTTTGCCTGCACTTAGTCCATAGCCAATTATGTCCTGCATTTTAAGTACTCATCCGGATACTTCTTAAATGTTGCGACAGTACTTGATTCCATCACACTGAGGCAACATGTCCCATGTTCTACCACCTTCTGAGTGTTTTTTTTTCTCTCACATCTCCTTGAAACCATTTAAATGTTTGTATTTTCCTCTTTGAGGAATTGAGTTTTAAGATCAGATTCAACCCTGGTTTTGGTAGTGGGTAAGTATACCGCGAAGGCTGCAGTTTGAAGGCAGCCATTAAACAGCTGAAGACATTTACTTGATCTCTTAGTTCAAGCAAGCCACTAAGAAAAGGAAACAGGATAAAAGGATCTCAACTAAACTGCAAAGCCAGGCATCTTGACATTAACTGCTCAACTCCAAATGCTGCTGGCACACCCAACATAATAGGAACAACATTCCACTTTCATCTACAACCCAGAGGGTGATCCATGTGTCTTTTAACGTTTGTTTCTTGTGGCTTATGTTTAATTTCCAATCTTTGTGAACAACTCTTGCATTATTATTTTGATTTGCATTTAATAACTAATAGCCTCACTCTTTTACTAACTCAAGGAAGCCTGGGTAAATTGGATTATTTCAAAATATAAATTTCTTTGGTCCTAGAGGAAGACATCAACAAGGGAAGGAACTTTTTCCAAAAGGTAACTTTGTTGTGACCAATTAAGTGGGTGGGTGAATAAAAAAGAAGCCAGTTCTTTCCTCCTCACCTGGGAACTATACAGGTTGTGTTATTGCACTTGTAACGGCAATAAATTGGGAATCGTCATGTAATCATTGGCTGCAGCAACAGTATCGTTCTATAAATGGCAAACTTAAGTGTTACTTTACAGGATGGGGATGACTGCTTGGAATTTCCTCAGCTGCAAAGTAGTTCTTCATCTCATGGATTTACGTCAACGGGGTATGTAAAGTTTTGCTGTTGTCAGCAAAGACGACATTTTCAAGTTCAAATTGAGAGCTCAATGAATCACTAACATATTCAATATGCTGTCCATTGCCTTTTTCTCAAAAATGTGGAAAATGTCCTCAACTTTTCTTAATCTCCTAGTAGGCCTAAGTGATATACACAATTCAAACAAAGAAATAAATCGTGGTTTTGAAACATTATTCTATCCACTAACCACTTTGGTTACACTGCTTAAAACTATGAACCACATAGCGGCCAACAAATTTACACATTCACTAATCTTTAATCAAGTGTTTATGTATTTGGTTTCTCATGGTGGTCATACATTTTGTATCTAGTGGAAAGTTACCAAAAATTAGAGACCAAAAATTATGAAAATAATTATTTTTGGAGAGCTAAACGCAATTGATAAAATACCATGTACTATTTCAATTTTCGTTAACATTATATGAATATTCATGTTTTAATTAAAGCAAAAGCAATGAAAGTCTGTTTCCAAGGAATGCAATGGCTTAGGTTTAAACTGGGAACATATTTATTGAAAAAGATCCAATAAGTTGATTACCCAGAGAACATTACTTATAATGTTTTCTGTCATTGCTGCTAAAAAGTGCCAAGTACATAATTTACAGTAATTTTTTGAACTCCGTCGAAATGAATATTCAATAAAGCTTTTAATTTCATTTTGTTAGACATTTGGAAGAAAAAAATGAATGTTACCATGAAGTATCACACTTCAAACTTACAAGTAAACAACCACATGATAGCATCTTTCTTCATTTAAATTTTAGCATAAGTACGGAACAAACGTGGCTGGGTCTAGAACAAAAGAACAAAGAACCAAGAACAGCACAGCACAGGAAAAGGTCTTTCAGTCCACCAAGCCTGCACCAATATATGACACCTTTCCAAACTAAAAACGTTTTGACTCTAGGTGGCCTGTATCTCTCTATTCCCTGCCTATTCATGTATCTGGCAAGATACCTCTGAAAAGTTGGTATTATGTCTGCTTTCATCACTTCCTCTGGCAGCACATACCAGGTATTTACCACCTTCTGTGTAAACACTTGCCTCACATCTCCTTTAAACCTTCCGCTTTTACCTTAAACCTATATTCTCTAATAATTGACACTTGTACCCTGGGAAAAAGACTCCAACAATGCATTCTATCCATGTCTCTCACAATTTTGTGATCCTCTGTCAAGTCTCCCATCAGCCTCCTTTCAAGTGAAAGGCAAATGAAGTTTGTCCAATCTCTCCTCATAGATAATATCCCTCCAAACATCCTGGTAAACCTCTTCTGTATCTTCTCCAAAGCCTCTACTTCCTTCTGGTAGTGTGGCGAACAGAACTATGTGCAATATTCCAAATGTGCTCTAACTCAAGTTCTAAAAAGCTGCAACATGACCTGCCAATGTCATGGCGTGGTGTGTGGGGTTGGGGACTAGAACATGGGAGAGTTCAGGTCCTAAAATTATTGAACTCAATATCGAGTCCAGAGGGCTGCAGGATCCCCGAGCAGAAAATTAGGTATTGTTCTTCCAGCTTGCGCTGAGCTTCAGTGCAACACTGCAGCGTGCCTGAGACAGATATGTTGGCCAGGAAACAGGGTGGTGTGTTCAAGTGGCAGGCAACTGGAAGCTCTCAGGGTCTTTTTTGCAGGCAGAATGCACATGTTCTGCGAAGTGCTCACCCAGTCTACGCTTCATTTCCCCAACGTAGAGGAGATGATGCTGTGAGCAGTAAATGCAACAGACTAGATTGTGTGAAATGCAGGTACTGTGCTGCTTCACCCAGAAGATATGTTTGGGCCCTTGGATACTGGGGAGGATGGAAATGGGCACGTGTTACACCTTCAGCACTTGCAGGGGAAGGTGCTGTGGGGCTGTGGGGCTGTGGGGATGTGTTGGGAGTGAAGGAAGAGTAGACCAGGGTGTCCCGGAGGGAACAGTCCCTGCGGAAGGCTGACAAGAGAGGGGAAGGGAATGTGTGTCTGGTGGTGGCGGAAAAGGTGTCTAATGATCTTCTGGATGTCGATGCTGGTAAGATGGTAGGTAAGGACAAGAAGAACCCTATCGCTGTTGCAGGAGAGAAGAGAGGTGATGAGGGCGGACTTGCGTGACCCGGTTGAGGGCCCTGTCGACAATGGTGCTGGAGAATCCTCAGTTGATGAAGACATTGGCCATTTCAGAGGCTCCCTTGTCCAAGTTGACCTCTTTGGAACGTATGCAACAAAGACAGAGGAATTAGGAGAATGGAATGGAGTCTTTACAGGAAGCAGGGTGTGACATTTCCTATAAGACATCTACCATCAGTTCTTTGGAGGGGTGACAGGACCCGAAATGTTTACTCTGATTTTTCTTCACAGATGCTGCCAGACCTGCTGAGCTTTTCCAGCAACTTCTGTTTTTGTTCCTGATTTAGTTCTTTCTGTTTTTATTTAGTAATTAACCAACTGCCACATTTCCTCTCGACATGACCACCTTCAAGGAGTTCTGCTCCTCCCTCTGATGGGATTTCTGTTCCAATCTTTCTTCTTGCCCACGGACATTAATTTCACTGTCATTCCTGGTGTTTGGCCACGTATTTGCTAAAGCTTGTTTCCACAGCCATATCACATTCCTCAGTTACTGCCTCCAGCTCAGACTCACCCCACGAAGATTCCAACTGTAGTTTCATCCTTTATGCTTTGAATTCACCCAAGTGAGGGGGGAGGCAATGGCCTAATGGTATTGTCACAAGACTATTAATCCGGAAACTCAACAAATTTTCTGGGGAAACAGGCCAAGCAGCATCAGAGGAGCAGGAAGGCTGACGTTTCAGGCCTAGACCCGGGTCTGGGCCCGAAACGACAGCCTTCCTGCTCCTCGATGTTGCTTGGACTGCTGTGTTCATCCAGCTCCACACCTTTTTATCTCAGATTCTCCAGCATCTGCAGTTCCTACTATCTCTGAAAAAATATTCTGGGGACCTGAGTTCAATTCCTGCCATGGCTGAATTTGAATTCAATAAAAAAGAAACTCTGGAATTAAGGGTCTAACGATGACCATGAATCCATTGTCGATTGTCAGAAAAACCCATCTGGTTCACTAATGTCCTCTAGGGAAGGAAATTGCCATCCTCACCTGGTCTGGCCTATATGTCTTAGCAATGTGGTTGACTCTTAACTGCCCTCTAGGCAATTAGGAGTGGGCATTAAATGGCCAATAGGAGGTTTGTCCCGTGAATGAATTACAAAAAGATCACAGATATCTCTGTGATGTTCAACGTTGCACTTTCAGCTGCTCTCACCAAATCCTGAGATCCACACTCAGTGCTATGTGGCATTACGTGCATACTCTCGACCGTTCACTCCAACAGCATCACATCACGCTGGCTCAGGTCTGCACCACTCCAAAGTTCCACTTCATCCTCCAGCTCATTAGCCATGCTAACAAGAAACTTTTTCTTTTCCTTTCAGGCATCAACATGATTCAACAACTCAGATACCCATAGCCCTTTGGAACCTTCCTCCCCTCCCCGCCCCCTCTGACTCCATTTCCCACACCCACCACTCCCTCAACCTCGCTTCCGGTTGGGTATTCACCATCCCACTTAACCTTCCGCTCTCCGATGCTGGACGTTCTGTACTTGGCAAAGGCCTCGGCTTTATCCCTCTGTGTCCTCCCCTTTAACAAATTTCAAGCACAACATGACGTCGAACTCTTCTTCTACTGTCTTCACCTCCGTGCTCATTTCCTCTTCCTGATCCATAGACCCCTTCACCTAGTTCCAACACTGTCCCTCAAATGGGACCCTCCCGCTGGCCTTTTACCTGCATTCAATCTGTTCATCGAAAACGGTCATCGTGACATTAGTCACTTGAATTTCTTTGTCCCCCTCACCCAATCCAATCTATCTCCCTCTGAACTGACTGCACTCCATGCGTTTTGATCCAACCCTGACTTTGTTATTAAGCCTGCCGACAAGGGTGGTGCTGTGGTCGTCTGGCATACTGACCTTTACCTTGCAGAGGCTCAGCGCCAGCTCTCAGATACCTCCTCCTACCTTTCCCTGGACCATGACCCCACCATGGCACGAGGCCATTGTATCTACTACAATCAGTGACCTCATTTCATCTGGCGATCTCCCCCCTCTATCTCTAAGCTGATAGTCCCCCAACTCTGCACAGCTCGCTTCTACCTCGTTCCAAAAATCCACAAACAGCACTGCCCGTGCAGACCCACTGTTTCAGCCTGCTCCAGCCCCACAGAACTCATCTCTTCCTACCCTGACTCCGTCTTTTCTCTCCTGGTCTTGCTCCTACTCATGAATCTGTGATTCCTCTGACGCTTTACACCATTTTCAAAATTTCCAGTTTGCAGGCTCCAGCCACCTCCTCTTCAACATGGACATGCAATCCCTTTACAAGTCCACCCCCCACCAGCATGGTGTTACAACTCTCCATTTCTTCCTGGAGCAAAGGCCTGAACTATCCCCACTCACTACCACCCTCCTCCACTTGGCCAAGCTCATCCTCACGCTGAACAACTTTTAACTCCTCTTATTTTCTTCAGGTCAGAGGGGTGGCCATAGGTATCTGCATGGGCCGCAGTTATACCCATCACTTCTTGGGGTACGTGAAACATTCCTTGTTCCAGTCCTATTCCAGCCCCCACCCACAACTCTTTCTCCATTGTATCAATGATATCATAGGTGCTGCTTCTCATTCTTGTCTAGAATTGGAAAAGTTCATTGATTTCGCTTCCAATTTCCACCCTGCCCTCCCTTTCAACTGGTCTATTTCTGACTCCTCCTTTCCTGACATCTCTGTCCCCATTTCTGGGAATAGACGGGCCACTAATATCCACGACAAATTCATCAAATCCCACAGCTACCTGGACTATACGTCCTTGCACCCTGCATCCTGCAAATACTCCATCCCATTCTCCCAGTTCCTCTGTCTCCGTTGTATCTGTTCCAATGAGATCAACTTTGACAAGACAACCTCAGAAATGTCCACCTTCCTCAACTGAGGATTCCATAACATCATTGTCAACAGGGCCCTCAACCAGGTCCAACACATCTCCTACACTTCCACTCTCACCCTCTCTCTCCCCTGCTGCAACAGCGATAGGGTTCCCCTTGTCTTTACCTACCATCCCACCAGCATTCACATCCAGAAGAACATCAGATGCCATTTCTGCCACCTCCAGCGAGATGCCACCACCAGACATATTTCCTTCCCTTCCATGTCTGCCTTCTGCAGGGACTGTTCCCTCCGGAACACCTTGTTCCACTCTCCCTTCGCTCCCAACACTGTCCCACAGCACCTTCCCCTGCAACTAGCAAAGGGGCAACACCTGCCCATTTCCATCCTCCCCGGTATCCAAGGGCCCAAACATATCTTCCAAGTGGAGCAACACTTTACCTGTACGTTTCACAATCTAGTTTACTGCTCACAATGTGTGGGCTCCTCTACATTGGGGAAACGAACCATAGACTGGTTGACCACCATGCAGAATATCTACATTCTGCCTGCAAAAAAGACCCTGAGAGCTTCCAACTGCCTGCCACTTCAACACACCATCCTGTTCCCTGGCCAACATGTGTCTCTCAGGCTTGCTGCAATGAAACTCAGCACAAGCTGGAAGAACAACACCTCATTTTCCGTTTGGGGACTCTGCAGCCCTCGAGACTCAATATCCAGTTCAGTAATTTTAGGGCCTAAACTCTTCCATGTCCCGGCCCCCTACCCCACACATCAGGCCTCGTTACCACATAGCCTGCCATTACGTACTACCTGCTGTTAATCACAAACAGTCCCATTAACAGCTATTCACCCTCCCAGCCGGATTGTTGTCAACTTCTTTGTCTGTCCAACTGCTCCTCTCTCTCTTTGGGCTCTACCGCACCTATTGTTTACTCCTCACCTCCTCCCCCAACCCTATCTTCTGCATATAAGCCAACATTTTCTAAGCAGCTCTGAGGAAAGGTCACCGGACCCGAAACATTAACACTGATTTTTCTTCACAGATGCTGCCAGCCCTGCCAAGCCTTCCCAGCAACTTCTGTTTTTGTTCCTGACTTACAGCACCCGCAGCTCTTCTGGCTTTTGTTAAGAGTCTGAAGGAATTTCTCAGGAGATTGAAGATTCAACTGGAGAATTCCACCATGTCTAGAACCCTCCAAAAGCTTCTATGTAAATCAAATAATTTAGTGGTTGCTGCTGAAAATAAGTACATTGCAACTCATGAGTGGTTAGGTTGCAAATACAGATTCTAACTCCTGAGCAACTATGCACTTGACCCATTGCCCCACCACCAAACTACATCACTTACACCCAGACATCTTACACCAGCTGAACCTGACAGCCCGCATCTGTCCCGATCCAAAGACCTTTCTTTTACCCCAGAACCAATTCCCATCCTCCCCCAGGATACCCCTCCACTCAACAACCACAGCAGAAATGCCTCGCCCTACTCCAACCTGAGTCTGCCTCCCTCTCCTTCCTACCAACCTTACCATTGGACCTGACACTGCCCAACACATTACTTCCCCCTGTCAATACAGACTTCTCCTAGACCTTCCCGAAACAAAGCATCCCTGACTCGACCCCTCACCACACTGCACCGTACGCATCTAGCACCCTAGGCCCTATCCAGCTCATATGACACTTCTTACCTGGCATTAAGACATCCTACTAGGTGGTAACTACCCCCGTCTCCTGGCACCCTAACTGTACATTTGCCTAATGTGCTTACTGTTTAACAGCATCTGTTAAAGTGGCTCTCTGAGACTATGGACTTTTAAACTTCAGAATATGGCTGCCATGCAAAGACGACATTGTTTGCCTTCCCTCAAAAAATCTGGCGTTACAAAAGAACTGCCCGAATGCAGGTTCCACATTTTGGTTTGGAACCCCACTTCAGAAATGTGGAGCTCTCTCCTCGGAAAGACCAGTCCTCTAGTTTCAAATCAATTTCGCTCACAGCTCACTTCAGCAACTTGCCACTTGATAATAAATATCTGCAAAAATGATCCAAGTGATTCTCAGACTTCAGTGGACTCAGGGTGGTACAATGGTTCAGTGGTTCTCACAGTACCAAGAGACCAGGGTTCAATTCCACCTCAGGTGACTGTTGTGGAGTTCATATGTTTTCCCCGTGCGCTCCAGTTTCCTCCCACAGTCTGAATAAATGCAATTTAGGTGGATTGGCCATGCTAAATTGTTGACAGTGTCCAGGAATGTGCAAGGCCAGTCAGTTAGCCATGGTAAATGCAGGATTATGGGGATAGGGCAGGGGTCGAGATTGGGTGGGATGATCTTTGGAGGCTCAGTGCAGCCTCAATGGGCCAAATGGCCACTTTCCACACTGTAGGTATTCTATGATTAAATCCCAATACAAAGACAATGGCATTATAGATTTATAAGAGGCTTTGCTTTGTTTTCTATCAATTACTTTTCTTTGTCTCTCACTTACTTTTTCCAATTCTGTTGATTGTACTTTTCGCTATCTTGCCTCACATGCACTTTTGTTTCCTTCCTTTCATTTCACTTACAATTTTTACCTCTTCCTCTTTCTGTGCTCTCAATCTTTTTATTTGGCACTCTTCCTTGCATTCAAATTTTAACAGGTTGGGAAATATGCAGGTTGACAAACATTCAAGTGCAGAGAGAGATAGGCTGGCAAGAACCCATGTGTTTGAGCATGCAGACCTGGAAGCACTCAAGTGAGTGAAAATCACATAAGCTTGCAAAGGATCTGAGCAGATCCTTCCACTGTGAGTACCATCCTCTGCAAGTAAGTTGGGCTGCATGGTGGCTCAGTAGTTAGCACTGCTGTCTCACAGCACCGGGGATTCCACTCTTGGGCGACTATGTGGAGTTTGCACATTATCCCCGCGTCTGCGTGGGTACCTGCTGGGTGCTCCAGTTTCCTCCCACTGTCCAAAAATGTGCAGGCCAGGTGGATTGGCCATGTTAAAATGCTCACAGTGTTTCAGGGATGTGTAGACTAGGTGGGTTCCAGAGAAAGGATAGGGGAATGGGTCAGTGTGGACTCGATAAGCCGAATGGCCTGTTTCCACACTGTGGGGATTTTATGATTCTGTGAAGTACAGCAGAATGGTTAATCTCTGCAAAAGTTAAACTGTGAAAGACTGTGGAAGCAGGGAGTACTTCTGGGACAATTGATGGTTTGGCACAAGGCTAGACTTGGAATCACTTTTGCTTGACTAAAGCATTTAAATGTGCATTTGTGCATTGGGCTATCTCAAGGAAGCAGGGGCAGTGGATGGAGCCAGAATTAACAGTTGGGACACTTGTCATGGACTACAGCCAACTGGAAGGACTCAAGACATGTGGAGAGGTGGAAAGATCAGTAAATCTCAACACAGTATCTGAAGCTTGACGTTAAAGTGCTAAAATGAGACCACTCAAATTTTATTATTCAGGAAATTCCAACTTAATCAATCTATGGCTAGGTTTACCAAAGTAATTTTTTTTAGCTTAAATTTCTCAAAAGAAAAGGACTTTCCATTTCCATGATTCGTTTTGCAACTTCAATATATTCCAAAGCATTTTACAGCCAACTAATGACTTTTGAAAATAATGTTCCTGATCTGTGGGCAAGCCAGCAGCCAACAGGGATAGCCTACAAATGCACAGTAGCAGTTATTGTGTTTTCCTGGAGAAATCATTCTCACTTCTGTAAATACCATCACAGCATCTTTTACATCCGTCTGGACAAGTTTACATCGTTTGTATTGAACATCTCAAATAACATTGCCTGGATTGAACTATTAACAACATTAGGTGCACGGGTACTGAATTTGGACTTGAGTAGACAACATTCTGACTCAGTGAATGAAACTAATGCTTTGACAAGCCATACCTGTATAACATTATTGGTAAATTTTCAGCTGGATAAAAATTGCAGATAGCAACCCAAACCAACTGGAATAAATATTTAAAAACCAGTTCCATGTACGCTACCAAGATTAGAAACTTAGGAAGTAATGAAACAAATGTTTTTATGAGCAATCGGTGCCTTTTTGTTCATCTTTGATACATACTAATCAATTAACTCTCTTTTGATTTGTTCACATTTCCTCAATAGTTTGCAGATTTTGCAATCAAGTACTCAATTAACTTGAAGCTATCTGTTCTACATACATGACGTTCCAACTCCTAATAATAGTTTGAGCAATCAAGTCAAGCATGCTAAACACTTTCTTAACCATCCTGTCTGCCTTAAGCGCAACTTTCAAAGAACTATACACCTGAACCGCTACGTCTCTCTTTTTAACAACACTACCCAGGATCCTACCATTAACTGTACAAGTCACGCTCTTGTTCATTTTACTAAAATGCAACACTTTGCATTTATCCAAATTAAACTCCACGTGCAACTCCTCAGTCCATTGTCCCAACTGATCAAGATTCCTTTGTAATCTTAAATAAACATTCTTCACTGAAGACTATATCACCAATTTTGGTGTTGTCTGCAAATTTAGGAGGCATGCTTTCTAAATTCATTCATATAAATGACCAACAGCAGTCGACCCAGCACCAATCCCTGTGAACACCGCTGGGTCACAGGCCCCCAGTCTGAAACACAATCCTCCACCACCACCCTCTGTCTCCTATCATTAGGCTAATTTTCTATCTAATTAGCAAACTCTCCCTGAATCCCGTGTGATCTAACTTTACTGATCAGTCTATCACTCGGAACCTTGTCAAAGGCTTTAGTGAAGTCCAAGGTCTACTATTCTGCCCTCATCAATCTTTTTGGTCACATACTCAAAAAATTCAATCAAGTTTGAGAGACATAATTTCCCACATACAAAACCATACTGACCATCCTTAATCAGTCCTTACCTCTCCTAATGCATCTAAATCCTCTCAGAATCCGCTCCAACTACTTAACTATCTTTAATGTCAGGCTCGCCGGTCTACAGTTTTCAGGCTTCTACTTACAGCCTTTCTTAAGTAATTCCCAAGGGTGGGGGGAGCTCAGAACTGGGGCACATTTTTAACGTACGAGGAGAAAGATTTAAAAGGGAACCGAGGAGCAACTTTTTCACACACAGAGATAGGTTCATCTGTGGAATGAACTGCCAGAGGAAGTGTTAAGTGTACTGATACAACATTTAAAAGTTATTTGGACAGGTACAAGAATAGGAAAGGTTAAATAGATATGGGCCAAACACATGCAAATGGGACGAGTTAAGTTTGGGAAACTTAGTCGGCATGGGAAAGTTGAACTGCGAGGTCAGTTTCCGTGCTATATGACTGTGACTCTATGCAATGTCCTAAAATACAAAACTTCTAACTGCAAAATGTTTGAAAGGCATGATGGACGATGCATGGGCATCCCAACTTCTAATAAGATACTGTTTCAATTCTCATAAGAGTTTATATTTTAAGAGTTTCACTATAAGAAACAAATGAAAATCAACACCAATCAAATATTACACAACAGGCAACCAACACTCCGCATTAAAGATATTTCTGCATTTCTGGCAGATGTATAACATTAGAAATTCAAGCTCAAGGTTACTCCGAGCTCTACTAGCAGCTGATTTCTTCCTGCTCTGCTGGGTTGAAACTTCCAGTGCCCCTCAAAAGTCGGTCCACTCAGTTTTCCAGACCTGATTTTTGCCAGAATGAACAACCTTGACTACCTTGTTCTGAAATCTCCAAAAATCCTGTCTATTCTGTCCCATGCTTTTGAATAGAATACCAACTCTTATAAACATACTACTTCCACAGATGTAAAACCTTTCTTTCTCACTCTACTTTCAAAGACATTTGCCCTTCAGTGTAGTTGTGTGTTAAGATATAAAAACTTATTTCAATGGGTTTTTGCTTGAGTTTTTCCACATGGATATCAATCACATGGGCCTGAATCAGAGTAACAGTGCTTTGTATGACCTCAACATCCTCCTTTCCAGAACATCTTGCTTCACATAAAGGTTGAAACATCTTTAAAAATAATCATCTTTTAAAATTCAGCATTTATACAAAAGATGCATAAGTATGTTTTTTGAAACAGTTTGCTCAAAATATTTTCATTAGCTCATTAGCAAAAACAACATGTGTAATCTAATTATTGTAATTTTTCCCCATAAACCTGTACAGATCGGTAGAACAAAATATTTGGCCTTAAATCAACAAAAATAATAATTAGAAAAACTTTAATATCAATGATCTGTCTGTTGAGAGAGTGATATTCAGTTAAATACTGAATTGCTGCAAACTGGATTGCATATTTATCAAATGCAATTTACAGCACTATGACCTTGATGGGCACAGACAAGAAAACAGATATATCAGTGTCTTGTGTTACAGGATGAGGAGGATATTGGACACTAATAACATCAAAATGTTTTAGTGAGTTTTCAATGGCTTTCAAGATACACTAATTGATTTTCGCTTCACTTGCGAAGTTTCAGTCTTAAAATGACCATAGTACGCTCAGAGGATCATATGTAAAATCAATTACAACATTTCTGAATTTTTAACACATTGAATGTGGATTAATACAATATGGGGGAAAGGAAAATATCTGCAAACATATTTCGCGAATTATTAAATTGCGTAACATGACTACAGATGCACATGAGTGTCTAAGAGCTCCCAAAGAATCAATAAGCTTAATTTCCATACTGCCTATGTACAAAGAGATGTCTCCTCACTTCAAAGGGAAGTGGACAAGAATGGACAATGTGCTGAGGGGAAAATAGGACAGAGCTAAGCCTGGGGAAGCAAAAAATATATTTGAGGAGAACTGCCTCTGAAAAGGAATTTTCAGCTGGCAGATATTTATCAATTGGCAAACAAATAACAGTTACTTGTTTAAAGTGCCACATGTAATTTACATCAGCATCAAAGAAAGAGAGAAAGTGAAGACTAAAGACTAAACCAATTGAAAGAGATGAGCAAGTTTTGAGAAACAACTGAAGGGATACAGACAAGTATGGTAAATGATGAGGAAGTGTTGGTTGAGATCACACTGGAGGTGAGATAAAGATGTGGATCTTCAATCAATTTGTTGTGACATGGGGAACTGAAGCAGCTTAGTGAAAGCGAAGCACAAAGTCCGGTTGGGCTGAAGATACAAACAATGGCATTGTCAATGGGTTCCAGCTTGTGTTAGGCAGAAGCAAGCAGGCCAGCAAAGACAACTCATTCCAATATTTGTTAGAGAGAACAACACTTTTAAGAGGCAGACAGCAGGACTAAACATCGGTGGTACACAGGTATGTGGAATGTGACTCTCGTGGGGGTACTTTTAAATCCTTGGGAGAGGAAAGAGATGCTTGTGTTCAAAGTAAGGAAAAAATGTGGAAACCTTTCCCTCACCTTGCCACTTCCAGCTCAAACAAAACTAGACTGGGAGAATGGTGAATTAATTTTAAAATTTAAATTTTATCTTCATTTTACACTCAAGATAGGCCAGCCGTGTTTTCGGAGGCTTGGGAAATCCAGCCATTGATATGGGGTGAGAATAGCTGAATATATATCACTTAAGTGCCTTTTCAGAAATGCGTAAGGCCAGACAGAGCAGGATTAATTCCCCTCAGCAACTCTACCCCTCTTTCTGCTGAAGCACCATACGGTTACTATTGGAGGATACATCATTAGCTGTTATGAGTACTGCGATCTTTTGAAAGAGATATTCCACGTTCAGTTATCCACTGCCATTAGATTCACTGTTACTTGGTTCAAATAAGAACTCTTTAACATTAACTTTATGGAAATTAACTAATATTACCACTTACTTGTTGTCAAAATCTAGTTCATGGCTCATGTGCTTTTGTATATAATTTCAAAGTTGGAGTGTAGAAAATGGGATAAATGCAACAGAAGCAAAAATAAAGTCATGACATTTAAAACAGTAATTGAGATTTAAAGGGTTTACAGCGTGAAAGCCAGGATCATAAACAGCAGGGTGAACTTACTGAGCTAAAGACATGACGTCATGTCTACACTGTTTGGAGTAATGATAGTCCTGAGACACTGTTTATTTTGGGAGTTAAAGCTAAATTAGTTAAATACATTCAGCAAATTCTCTAAGGCTCTAAAACCCAATCACTTCACCAAATCAAAAAAGTGCAAATGAGGAATACCTAAGATAAAGGTAGATTAAAGATAGCTCAAAGCGTGGCATGCTGCATGTAGATAGGTGAAGCCAAAGAAGGTCCTCTGGTTTCAATTTAATTGTGTCCTGCTGCTAGAGAAATTAGTTACAGCTTGGAGATTGCAGAGAGCTGAAACAGAAGCGGACAGAAAGCACAAATGCTACTGTTAAGAACAGCTCTGTAATGTTCTAAAAGGTTAGGGACAAAAGTAGTCAAGAAACCACTGATAGTTCAGTGCAAGTGAGAGTGGGGTGAAGTAAGCCCACAAGCAGTATTTGCTTGATGCAGCTGAGAAAGATTGGAACTCTGACAAATTCAGCAGCAGTTTGATAAAACTAGCTGTTTGATAAAGGCCAAAATCATATCATAAATTAAATATTCTGGGAGAATTTATTTCAGGAGAAGTGATTCAATTATCAAGGTCGGGCAGTCATTGAACTAGTCAGAGTTGGTCCCTGACAGCATTCTCAGACTAGTTCTACAAAAATGAAGAATTGATGTCACTAAGGAAGATGTGCTAGAAATTTTGAAAAATGTGAGGATAGATCAGTCCCCTGGGCCAGACGGGATATACCCAAGGTTACTACGGGAAGCGAGGGAAGAGACTGATGTGCCTTTGGCGATGATCTTTATGTCCTCATTGTCCACTGGAGTAGTACCAGATAATCGGAGGGTTTGAAAATGTTCTTCCCTTGTTCAAGAAAGGGAATAGGGATAATCCTGGGCATCACAGACCAGTCAATCTTACTTCTGTGGTAGGCAAATAATTGGAGAAGATTCTGAGAGACAGTATTTATGATTATTTGGAAAAACATAGTTTGATTAGAAATAGCTAGCATGGCTTTGAGGGGGACAGGTCATGCCTCACAAGCCTTATTGAATTCTGTTCTGGGACCTCTGCTCTTTGTGATCTTTATAAATGACTTGGATAAACAAGTGGAAGGATGAGTTAGTAAGCTTGCCGATAACACAAAGGTTGGTGTAGCTGTGGATAGTGTGGAGGGCTGTTGTGAACTGTCAAATTTCGATATTTCATGGGAAGAGAATTTATGGAGTTGTGATTTACTTGGGTCATTTGGCACAATTTGGATTTGTATGACAATAAAATAACCGAACATAATGTACTTTTTCTTACTTAACAAACTGCTTTATACATTGCTCTGCACTGTAGCCTTCCTTCCAATATTTGGCAGTGCTATACAGTTGTACAAATCCATTTCAAATTCTTCCTACAGACTAGAAACTCTTGAGCACCATGAGCGTAAAGTGTTTATCGATTATTAGACAAGCTAACAAATTGCTTAATGCTTACAATGAAGGATATTAACAATGTTAACTTCTGTGTTTTAGTTTTGGTGCTCATCAGGCTTAAGTGAATTGAAAATGTTTGGATACTTGTTCAACATACTATCCTCCGGAATTAAAAGCAAGAAATACACGGCAAACGTCTTTCCACTCGGCCGACAACTGTTTCTTAAACATAACCATAAAGATACAGGCTACATATATTTGAAGCAGCACAAATTTATACCAAAAATTATAACAAATCTGAAATACTTACAATGATAAAAAGTTGTGGAGCTGGATGAATACAGCAGGCCAAGCAGCATCAGAGGAGCAGGAAAGCTGACGTTTTGGGCCTAGAACCTTCTTC